>VWZW01006375.1:2947865-3005971 GCA_013397115.1 Edolisoma coerulescens
AAAAAAAATGTTCAGCAACTTAATGAGCAACCCTCTACACAAAACCTCTTTATCTGCCCATGTGGCCACTGGCCCAGCAGTTCGGATCCAGGTGAAAACTAGGCTTTACCAGCTCCCTGTATTTTCAACAGCAAGTTTATTACATTCACAGTGTTCCATCACTGAATGATTTCAACTTAAAACAGATTCTTTTTTTCTTTGATCCAGCTCAGCACTCTGGGATTTTCCAGCCAGACACCTGACCTAGAAGACAAATGAGCCAAATAGGCTCGCAGCAGGCAGAGTGCAAACAACCACCTCCCACTGCCCATACCTTAGGATGCACCTGGAAAAAGAAAACAGCTTTGGTTTGCAGAGTCAAATGGCACAGGCTGCTTAAGTAACACGGGTTTTTTTGTTGTTATTGTTGTTTACAAGCCACGCTACTTATCCTCTTACTGGATTTCAAGTTCTTCAATGAGATATCATTCTCTTGGTTCCCATTCCTGGAAGAGAGTTTTTAGCCTGATCTCTGGAATATATCCTAAGTATTTAGGAGAAGAACAGCACATGGAAAAATAGTCCTGATCATGTCTTATTGCTACTGCTCATAGCATGCGTCTTTTGACTGGTTTCAATAAAATAGCTTCAAAAACAGTTTGAACCTTCATATGAATCCAATGCATTATTGCTGAGTTTTATCTCTTGGGTCTAAAGTAAAGATTTTACATTAAAGCAGTGTAAGAGCAATAAAGGCCAGAGCCTTAAAAATACATAAGCCTATATACTACTGCCTTTACATGTATCTAACTGACAGATAGGTATAGATACACACACATTCACATATTTCCAACTCACACTTCACCATCACTAATAGAGCTTCAAGAACTACAGGGCAGAAACAAACAAGGTGCTATTCATTCAACAAAATCACCACCTCCAATTATCGTCAAAAAGAACAGCTAATGAATAGCATTGAGTTCAATGACAAAATGTTTACAACTTGTATCTCTAAATATTATTGAGGTGTGACTAAAATTCAGAAGACAAACTCTCAGGATATCTGAGGCAATTCAGTGAAAAAGGAGAATTCAAGATCCAACACACGCATTCAGTCATTGATTGACTAGAGCATTTGTGATGCACTCATTTTAGTAATTAGGGTGGGAAGTCCATTAATACACTATCCATTAAATAACGATCTGTAAGCCTAACGGCTAATTGGAATTAAAAAAAAAAAAAAAGAAAAAGAAAGAGCTTTCATGGACGGCATTGAAATTCAAGTGAGCATCAGTAGGAAAAATACTGAACATGTTACATAGTCAAGGTATATTTTATCACATACAGTTTAGGATATAATAATTTTGGGTTACTTTTCTCTTTTAAACGCATGCCTCCTGAAAAAGCACAATTCAAACTCAAGAGCTGCACTAACACCCAATAAAGCTATTTTTGAAAGCCCAAAATTGTCTTTAAATATTTAGGACAAGTTTTATAAAACACAGTGAGATCACAAGATTCCTTTGTGAGTATTTAAATAGTCAGCCAGCATTCCAAACACTTTTACCAAAAAAGAGCTCGACAGTACTCCGTACAGATGTTCAGTATTCTTTACGCATTTATATGTCTTTATGCAAGCTGTATTATAGATGAGAATTGGCACGAACAAGCAGAGTAAAGACAAAGCCAATAAACACTAATGCTGCTTTCTGTGCTGTGGGTGATTATACATCAATACCATGGTGTGATTCAGGAGGTAGAGGATAATGAGGATTTGCAGTGCTGCACAGCTGCATACAGCACCACTTTCTCACACCCCTGCCCCTCAGGCTCCCGCCTGTGATTGTGTCCTTTCTCTTTTGGGCCCAAGGAACAGCACAGTCTGGGGGTAAGGGTTGCTGTCCACCTCTCTGGAAAAAGCCTTGAAGCGAAGCACAGGCACTATACATATGGTCCCAGTGGTGACATTTGCTGTGTGAGGGGCCTGAAGACTACATTAGAATGGAAAATAGAGAAAAAAACCCAGCAGATTCCTTACAGCTTGACAGGGATTCCTAACACAGCCTCAAGGTTACCTGTGGCACGTTTCAGACCAAATTCCAGTGCCTCCTCACCCAGCAAGGATGGCAGCAGCTCAGCAGCATACATAGTATTGGCATCGTGGGAATACTCTAACCCAAAAGACGCCACCGTGGCCACACAGTAACACCTCACATACACTCATATGAGCCTGATAACAGCGACTGCTCCTGGAAGCCAATCAACCACATCATCTGTTTCTGCAGTTGAATAATCAACATTCAACATTTGCATTTAGCTCTGAAGAGCAATGCAGAAAAATGAAGGCGCATTTAAGACAGCCTATTGTCTCTAAGAATATTAACTGTCAATTAAAAGTCCATTGGAAGACTATCCACACATCCCCTTAAAAGCATGGAAACCTTCCCAACAATTTCTGTTCATAACCAGGTTCTCACAGATTAGCCTGTCTCTTTGCAGCAGACTAGCAAAGAGAGCCCTGTCAAAGGACTCCATCCAGTAAAAATCATTAAATAAATTACAAAAACAATTAAGGGAGGGCTTACTATTGGGGAAAAAAAGACTTAATAATAATTGTTGCCTTGCTTACTGAAGAAGGCTCCATGATTCTCAATTAAAGAAGTTTTAACTAGGGAAGAAAAGCAAGTCCCCAGTTGATAAAAGCAAAGAGGAACTAGAAGCACACCTAGGAAAACATCATCCTTAACCCACTGCTAAAAGATACAGGACATGACAGACTACCTTTTCCAGTTAGACAACTGAGCCCACATGACTGTTAAACAAAGAGTCCTATCTTTAAGGCTCAGGATGAAATTAAGATAGATATGATTATCTCCAAATCAGACTTGGACAGCTATGTATCTGCTTTCCATATCGCAGTGAGCAGGTCATGGAAGAGCAAACCAAGCAAGCTATTTAAAATCTGTTGTACTCACATTAGGCATAATAGCGAGTAACAAATTTCTCAAGGGCTTATACAAAGCTTTCCTAAGCTGAAATTTGAATTAAGGGCTCATATCATCATGCACATTTCTTCATCTTTCATTTGTACAAGATTAACATTTATTAAACACCTACACATATTCAAACCTGAGAAGAATGTCTTTAAAGTCAGAAGGGTCAAGCCATAAACTGCAAATGAGCACACCCATGCAAGGGTTGTGTCCCCCACAATCCAAATGAAAATAAGACTCCTTGGAGTGTTTTTCTTTTTATATATATATAAAAAGTAACCCATATTAAATGGCAAGTGTAAATATGTAACACAATGTATTTCATTCAGAACTGACAAAAAAGAAGTATTGGAAGTCACTACTCTAAAAAATAGTATAGGAACAGACAAGCAAAGAGGATAATATGAGAAAGTAGTATGGGACAGAAAAAATTACACAAGTCTGAAGGCAATGAGAGGAAGTACAGGGAAACAGCACAAAGTACTAAAAACGTTATCTTTGTTGCAAGGAACAGAGTAAAGCCATTACTGCCAATGTGGACAAATGGAGGGAGAAAGGAGAAGGTGGTGGATCTCAGAGGTTTTCAGTCTGTGTAAAATCAGCACTGTTGTTTAGTCCAAGTGTGCTTTAAAATGCTCAATTGAAAAAAAAGAAACCGAATATTGATCTTAGAACTCACAAGCTAAGCCCAAAGAAGGCATCCTTATTTTTATATGGGGGGGGGAAAAAAAACCCAATACTCAGAACATTCATACCAACTGGGTACACCTGAACTTTTGCATTTTTAGATAAGATTACTAGCCACTCAAAATTATTTTAAAAGCTCACCATAGCTTCATGTCTATTAGAAAATACTGCAAGCATACAGTGTGTAACACAGAGGCAGCAAAGGTAATTTTCACTTTTTCAGCAAATTCAAATATTAAGCTAGCAGGCATAAGAATTTTTTCATTCTGATTTTTAATATATCTGAGCATATATTTTTTTAATCCAAAAATCAACTAGAAGGAGCAGGAACTGCCAAAGTGCAATAGGCAGGTGTTCTTGAGAGAATATTAAGTACAAGAAAAGAAATTTTTTTTCTATACTAAGAAATTGAAATAGCATATTTCTTCATTTAGTGAATCACCTTTGTTCTGAAAGCGCCCTCCTATTTGGCTCTACAAAGTAAGAGATTAAATTTAAGGGAGGATGGAGCCCTGAAACAAGGATAAACAGTATTTGGAATCTAAGCCTATTGGCTCTTAAAACAGTTTTTCTGCATGATGAACCACTCCTTCCCCTAGAGCAAGTTTCTTGTACGTCAACATGATCTGGGGTAGCGTTTTGCTTCACATTTCCTTCCCAGTGACCCTGGAGCTCTACTGAGGGTGAGTGCCAATACACACTGGACACTTGTAATTTTTAATACCATTTTTGGGGAGACACCCTGGTCTGAGGTTGCAAGCACTGTAGCTGTGCCAACAAAAACTCATGCAGAAATGCTGGCAACAGCTGCAGAGCCCTCCATAGTCTCACCAAGTGACCAGACCAGACTTGAGCTGAGAAGGGGAATCCACAATTCCTAACTACCCAGGAAAACCAATCCAGAAGGTTTCAACAGCCTCTTCTGCTGCTGTAGTACCAATTTTCAATCTGGATTTCCCAAAGGCTTTCTACCAGGGAAGGCAGCTGTGGGTGCATAACATCCCCCCAGCCTATTCTCAGTCACTCCCTCCACCATCCATACATAGCCTGTACCCTTTCCTTCACAAGGGACTGCCACCCCACACAAGCTGGCAGAGAAAGCAAATCACGTGCAGGCCTGGATCTTATCTATGATGATTAATCCTAGAGAAGCCCAAATTCCGAGTTACTGAATGTGCATAGCATACTTTACAGAGCTGCGAGAAGGGAGGCTATAATCTATGGCAATGTTGCACTATGCCACTCAAGTGCAATCTGACAAACTCAAGCATTGAGAAGGCTTTAATACAGACAGTAAGTAGCAGAAGGTTGGTATGTCTGCGTTACAAAATAAATTGGCAGCCCATCTATTTAAATGTGGTTAAATTTCAATTTAAACTGAATTACACGGTTTGAAATTAACTGCATCTCATGATCCTCAAGCTATGCCTTCATTTCTCCCCATCACCTTTAATACCTGGCTCTACTTGTAAATGACCAAAGGCAAACCAAGAGTAAGAAGTCCAGTAAGATCTTTAAGAGAAGCCTTGTTTTACTTAACATCCAGGAATCTATTCTACATTTAGATTGTAGAATCTGAATCACACAAATTTGGTGGAAGATTTTCCACACGACTTCAAATTACTGGGTTTGCACATTCCACCTTCCACAGTTGCTATTACAAAAATTTTACTTCAAGTATACTTACTGCATGAGAGGAAGCTGTTTGATGTAAATGCTTTCTAAACAGAGTCCTATAAGAGCAGTCTTAGGCCAGACAAGATAGATCAAATGACACCAAAAGCATCAACTGGGCTGGCAGAGGAGAGTAGGTGTTTCACAACCTTCATCTTCACTGAACACCAATCTCTCACTCAGCTTGTTCACCGCATTAAAATGAAGTTCTATGCAAAAAATGCTGCACTATATTGTAAAAGAAGGGGTTGATCATGTATTCACGTCTAGTTATATCGCGCTAACCTGAAGTTGGTGAGAGCACACACTCCCAAGCATAGATTCACTCTGCTTCCATAATCTGTAATGCAAACTGTGACCTGACCTTGCTGGATCCTTCTCCACAGTCTCTATATTCCTACTCCATGAACATCTTCTCTGCTGGTCCTTTCTTTACACTTGGTTTTCAAAAACACGTGAGAAAGAAAAAGCATGAAACAAAACTGGGATGGTGGGCATGGGGTTGTCATGAAGACATTTGACTTCATCATTTCATAAAATTGTCTTTCCAGTGTGACACAATACACTATTTTGGCCTATCATCAAGGACCGAGTTGAACAGATAGTAATTCAGAATACATACGATAATAAGAAAGCTGGTAGTGCCATGACTTAGTCACAACAAAACAAATCGTGTTCTGGCAGTGCCTGAAGAGAGTTCTGTTAGGGTAGGGGTTAGCCTGGTGCCATAATGGATACCACTTGGAGCAGGAATATCTGGGGACGCACAGTTAAACATGGAAGAAGCCCTTGCCTAGCAAGCAGCTTTCCTCAGTCATAAATCTGTTCTCCATTACCATAGGAAGGATAAAGGGTGCAGGATCTCAAACAAGAGAAAAGTCTTCAACTGCTGCTATTTAAGTGAAGAATTCTACAAAAGATTTTCCAGGACAGAGTTCTCATAAACTTTTCTGACACAATCATATTCCTCTCCTCTGCCCTCTTTCCTGTTACCTCCCAGTTGTGCTATTCAAAATTGAGGGCAGGCAGGAAATATAATTAAAATTATATGTGCTCCTGATAGCAGCACATGTAAATGTTTCTTTTACCAGTTTGAAGAGAGCCATGTAATTTTAAACTCAGTGTTTCTAAGAAATATTTTGACTAAATTCACATCACTGGGAAAAAAAAAAAAGAAAACATGCCCAACTGCACACCCAACAACACTTGCCACCTCATCAAGGTTCCCAGGCATTACACAAGAGAAATAAGACACTATGAATTTTAAGTGACTCTAGAAACAGAATGGAATTTCCCAAGTCCTACAATTTAGCAATATTTATTACGAAATGGATAATTATTTTCTTGCCTTAATTTAAGGATTGTAGTTCATATATGCTGCTTGACTAGCAACACATCACAGTTGTCCTCTGAGATACGCACACACAAACAAGCTTCCACTAACCAGAGATAAAAGGCCTGGCTAGACCTGAGGCTGTTTAACCCAACACCGTCCTACCCCATCTTCACACACAGAGATTTCCCAAGTCATCATGGTCCCTCCAAATAATACCCCTTGTCTACAGCAGTTCAAAAGCAAGCAGTGTGATTCCTGGCATTGAACCCTGTAGAAGAGAGTGGGGAAAGGCTAACCCACTGCCACCCACCACAGGAAAGGTGAAGCTCTCATTGCAAACCATTTTTCCCTCAATTTCTGTCAACTTCCGGGGCCTCCCCTGTTTCCTTCCACTCCTCTAAGAAGTAAGCAAACATATTGACTCACAAATATATCAGGATATGGTGGTAACCAGATAGTCAAGAAGACAATTTCTCCCTCTGGGGAGGCAAAATCAGCAGACTAGCATTAACAATAAGAAACACTGTTGATGGGGCACAGAGAAAGCAAGCATACAGCAGCAAGCATGCAATCCCTTTTTCCACCATTAATTCAAATTTAAAACAAGGCCGAAGTGGATGAGCTCACTGAAATTTGAGTCACTTAATTAAGTCCATCACTGCAGAGAGCTAGTGAAAATGCAAATACTGCTTCCTTCTTATATGAGCACACATATTAGCTTAAGAGGTGGAGAAATCAATGTGAACCAATTCTGACTGGAAAGGTGTAGTGACTTACTTCCACCCTGGTTCCAAACAGTCCTCTGAAATTCTGCCAGGAAATACATAGAAATGAACATTCAGCATGTTTGCTATTAATTCAAATTAAATTGTTGTGAAATGATGTCTAAGAGCACTTTTTTTAAGAAGAAAAATCCTGAAGATTTAGGAACAGCTTTGTTTCCATGTTCCTCACAGAGAGGGAGAGGGGGAGGAATAATCACCAGTAGGGTAGTCTCACCTCTTATTTTAACAAACACTAATGTAAGTCAAGAATACCGCACTGACGTGGTTAGACAATTTTAGGCCCCTCAAAACAGAAGGAAGATTTTCTTAAGGAGAATTTTGAATGAAACAGCTACATAAAGATAATTAAAAATGTACTTGTTTGTTGAGCTGAATTAAATACCAGCTTGCTCTACTGTATTCCTTTCCACCTCCTTCACTGTCTTTCTTCTCTGTTAATAAGTGAAACCAACAGATGGAAAAGAAGTTTTAAAAATAGTTTTTCTACGTACTCTGGAAAAGGGCAAAAGCATTTGGTTTTGCAAGATAGGAGATGATATAAAAAGATTATGAAAAATGCAAAAAGTGTTCAAAATGTGAACATGTGCACTGTTGTGCTTTTAAGGCCCTCTTACAGAAATCTGCCTCCAGCCAAAAATAGCAAGAACATCACTGTAAACTACAGCCATTCAAACCATGATTACTATACCCACCCATCAAGCTGCTTGAGCACAAAATATTTGGAAAATGGAATGCATAATTCCAAAGACAAATCTTAAATAAATTTAATCTGCACAGATACTTCCACAGGTTTAAGGTGGCCTTGGTTCACACATTAAACATTTGTTCAAGAAAGCCTATTAGTACCAAATGAGCACATGAAAGGTTAAAATACTTTATTGTTTGTTCAGCCTGAAGCTAACACACATAAATTAAAAGACAAACTTCCTTTTGTCAACTCCTGAGAATATTTTAAGTTTTCCATAAATAGATATACCCACTTTCAAGACACTGTGAAATCACCATTAAAGCTCCTAAGGAAATACTGACATCCTGCCAGTGACGAGGGATCACTGGAAGCTCAGTTTGTAAAGGGAGCAGAGGCAGTGATGGGAACAAGGGCAGGCAGTGGGAGGAAATGCTTACTTACTTTTCTGTGTTAGAAAACTAGGCAATACTTTACCCTGAGTGCTTGCAAGGCCAGATTGGTTTCTTACAGTTTCTCTTGGCGAAGTCGATGCTGCATACCTGACACTTTTATGGGCCTTCTCCCACCCAGCCCAAACTTCTTTGCAATCCCTTTCACATTCACTCTAAAGCTGTGATCTCTGTAAACCTCATTGCTTTTCTTTTTCCTGCTGATTCATACTTCTTTGTTCTCTATTCCAGACACCCTTGCCTATGAATCATTCTCTTCTTATTTCTGTCTCAAAAATTTTGTTACCCCAGTTGTCCACAAATCTGGCTGGGGTCTGCCCAAAATATAACATTCCCATTCCATTTCCTCAAGGTACAAAAAAGTACATGCACTACCTCATCACACACTTTCACTGCCACCCATCAGTTGTTTTTAATTTATGAAATTCAATGTATCAACACTTTAAAACCTAATTAGAATGAAGGATTGGGGCATGCAGGTGTCCTGTGGCACAACTATTGACTCCAACCCGCTCCCTCAGCAGTGTTTCTCAACATGTCACCCACAAAGCGATGGGGGTAGAAAGAACAATTCAACAGACTCGTGAAGAAAGAGATCACTTCCAACTACTTTCAGTACATGCAGAGATAAAAAACCACATCATCATCATCATTTTAATTAAAATGTTTTTAAACTATAACTAAGAATTAATTTCTTTACCCTACGGCTGACTGATTGCACATGTTTTAAACAGGCCAGATGTTGCACTGAAAGGCTATGTCACATTTGTGTACCAAAGAAAGTGCCAATGTCAAGGACAAAAGAAGGACATCAACACACCTGGTCTGGCCTTCTGGTTTTGATTTTTCCCTGATGTCCTAAAATGACTACCGAGGAGGGGTTTTGGATTAAAAGAACACTTTATTTATAAAACATGAATTAGTTCTAAAACAGAAAAAAACCCAACCTCCTAAACATATTTGGTGTTTTAAAACCAGGACAAATCCATTGGCTCTGTCTATTTGGACCTTGCAGATTTTTTCAGACTTCTACCTAAGATCACAAGCAGCTGGTCTCTTCCACATTTTTGCAAGAACTCTTTTACCCTTTCCCATTCTCTTGCATTGTTGCAGGTCCCCAGACAAGAGAACAGCACACAGCATTGACAGCTCCCCAAAACGAGAGCTATTGCATTGCTTTAGATAAAAGGAGTGATTCCAGATTAACACAACACCATCCCCATTATCCTTTTGAAATACAATAATCCCAGAAGTTTACAACCACAGTGTATTGAGTGAATCAAAGCTGACTACTCAAAATTCTTAAAATATTTTGTCAGGGGACAACAGAAAGCAGAGTCTTCAGCCTACTTGAGACATAATCACAGCAAAGCTTCCCTCTTTTTTCTTTTGAGATACACCTTTAAGAGCAAATGAGAACATAAAGTATCTACCCCTAAAAGACCAGCACTCACTTTAAGTCTGAACCACATTTTAAAGATATGAGAGATTTATCACAAGTCTCTTAAAAACACCTTACATTATCTCTTGTACAGTTATTCCCAGTCCATTGATGACTTTCTGCCGAAGTAGGTAATTCTGGTGGATTTCTAGAATGAGGACACCTGTAAATTGAAACCTCCTAAAAATTTTCAGCTCTCCATATGTCAATGTAAAGATGCTGTACAATACTGGCAAAAACATGTCCAAACCTACCAGCTGCAGTAGATGACCTCCAACTTTCTGTGGCTGCCCTGGCCTTCAAACACATCTTAGCTAACCTGAGCAAAACTGCACAGGGACACAGCTATTTCTGTGAACTACGCCAAGTATCACACTTAATTTAAATCACTTCCTCCACAGGCAAATAAATTTAACTAGAAAGCTGCTATCCTGACTGTAATTTTGTCCTCACATTAAGAGCAGTGGGAGGGAAGGCTCAGTAAGTAGAAAAACTAAGCAAGGTGTACATATCAAAACTAATTAAACAGAAATATTTGCTCCAAACTAGCTTGGACACATATTTAAGAGCAAGCAATAGCCACTAAAAAGGAAATGCATTGTCTTCAGCAATGGGCTAATACACAGCTTCAGTGAATGTTTCCGGTAGTTATCTCACACACACACGCACTCCCCAAAATAAACCCTGTATTTAAAGATAAAAAAGACATTAAATTAAAGCGACTCTGGAATTGCCCTTCAGTATCTCTAAACTCATGTTACATTGTATTATTTACAAAGTGATGCATTTGTCTTTTGAAAAAGACAGCCAGGGTGTTTGTTCCCCACAAGCTGACAGTTGGTTTCACATTTGTGCCAGGGCAAAGAGCATGGCATGACAAAATGCAGAACAGATCAACTTCAGGACAGCACTTCAACCTTGAAAATCTGCCTAAATTTTTTTCAGTCTGTCAAAGCAGACATCTGGGTCTTTTACTGAACTAAGAAAAAAATACAACAGTTATATAGTGTTTAAATCAAGAGATTCAATTAAGTTCAGATGGGTTTGCAAGGTGTGTTTAATCAATAGCCAAGGACTGACTCTGATCTCTTCAGCCTAGGCATTTTGCCTCTCACTGAGCTCATTAACTCAACGCATACAATGACTTCCATAACCTTGTTCAGCCTTGTTCAACAAGCAGTGGTGGAGAAAACACCATAATTCAAAAGTTGGAGTGCTGCACAGTTGCAGAAGACCTACTCTGGTCCGCACAGCATTTGTGTCTGCAACAAGATAAGCCTCTACTTCATACACTTTCAAGCAGGAAAAGTAGTACCACCAAGCATCCTCCTGTACATCTGAATATCAGAGAATTCAAGCTCAAACATACCTTTTTTTCCCCAATCTAAAAGGGATTCAAAACTGACAGTCTTGTCAATTAAAAGCATGTTTTTATTCATAAAAATCCTCACTTGAAACAGTTACACACATTAGGGCAGTAGAAAATAAAATTCAATAGCTGAAGGAGGGACACAAATTTTTATAAACTAAAACATATCCAGGAAAAAAAATAAGCATTCTGAATTTCTTCTGTAGTTTAAGAACAGAGTGTTTCCAATACTGATGAAGTGGGGGGGCACAGATAACCTCCCTGAAATTCACCATAACTTCTTAGGATAATACCTAACAGGGAACAAATCTGCTATTCATCCTTCTCAATGCCAGAAGAAGATGCAATAAATGTATCTTTTAATCTTTCAGTAGACTTTTTACAAATAAAAGTGAACATACTCACTATTTCTCAAGTTTCTATCCTCACAAAAGAAAGGTAGAAGAAATTTACATCCTCCCACACCTGATTTGTATTTACATAAAATTAGTTTTATATATACAGCACACAGAGCACAAGTATGTATATTAAAAAAATAGATATGCACCCACATATGTATTTATGCACACACACGGACTCTTGTTAAACCAAAAGAGGACCTGACAGGAATGATATTTAGTCTAAATCCAACCATCTTTCTCTTTGATTAAAACCAGGTAGCTAAATGTCAGCTACAGTGTTAGAACCTTTTTGAAAGGCAGGAATTAAGTGAACTTTCAAAAATATCCTTAACATATTATTACCTTATATATAATTCCTTGAAAATATTCTTTTTTTCCCCCCTCATGAAATACCATTCTTATCCTTTTTCCCCTCCTTAATTTGTTTAATCCACAGTCCTTTTTGAAGGAATAATTGAGTCAAAGCATAGACAAGTGGTAAATTTAAAAATCTTCTTCCATTACCTTTGAGTGCTCTAACCTGCCACACCGCCCAGGAGCAAGTGTTCAGGGAACACAGCCAAGCCAAGGGAAGTAGCAGCTGGCAACAGTGAGAGCGAGGGGCTGCAGTTCAACCTGCAGGCTGCTGCTGGGGTCCTTTGGCCCCTTTGCCTGTTTGGGAGCACTCAGAACTAGGTGAAACATTCTTAGTAAGTGGTGCCAAGAGGTTGTATCCACTCAGGTGTGCTCATTCCCCGTGGCTGCAAGAGGAAATGAGATTATGATGGTGGGAAGCTCTGTAACAGCGGCAATCGCCTAAAAGAAGTTATGACCCGCCTTCACACAACAGACACCCAACTGATGTTCATCACCTAGGGACTTCATGAAAATCACTTATCACCATGCTTTCTCAAACACTTTTAGTGGAAAATCTACTAAATCTTTTTAGAAAAAGCAACTGACACCCCCCTCCCCCCCCGCCAAAAAAACCCCAAACAAACCCAAAAACAAACAACCAAAAGCCACGCTGTATAAAACTAGCGCTCTAATGGTTTCATTAACAACTACACAATGTTTAGGGTAAGCCTTTTGCATCCCTTTATTGTTTTTATCCTCCCCCTCCTGTTCCCCTTCCCTTTGGATGTAGGTACACTCTTTGAAGCAGGTGTATAAGTCATCTTGTAGATTATCATTACCTTCTGGTGTCCTTCAGAATACAAGTTGGTGGGGAGAGTAGTGGGGGCCAGAATCCAGCAGATATTCCTGAAGCAGTATTATAATACAGACCACCACCAAAACACAGCCCTCCCCAAACTTCTCCTCTCCCAGGAAAGAGGATGCAAAAACGAGGTTTAGATTTGAGGGATGTTCGGGGTCTTTTTGATGAAAAGGAAAAAATCCCAGCACATTGGGAAGCTTTATGTACTCTTTCCTTCAAGTAAACAGAGACATTAGATCCTCTGAACACAGGCAGAAGCTACCCCTGCACAACAGAAAGCAGCCTCTATCAGCAAAGGCAAATAAAACCAATGTACCAAACCTAACTGCTTCCTGGGAAAAAAGAAAGAAAAATATCAGAAAAAAAAATCTTCAACGCAAATGCTTTTTGCCACATTTTCTGCTCACCAATGCCAGGTCCTTTATCAAATATATCTAAGAAGCCATTTTTAACCAAACTATCAAGAAATCAGAACGACTAAGTCATTGATAGATGAGATCCTACTGATTTAGGGTCAAAACATGAAGACCTGGGATTAAAAAGCAAGTATGCCTGTTATCTTTCCACAAGCAAGCAAAATTCAAGGGACTTACAAACTAATGAACAAAAACTGAATCTTGGTCCAGTTGTGGATGCATTTCTCCCAATAGAACCATTTTTCCTCTCTTCCTGATGCCATTCTTTCATTTTTTTCCACTGTTCTCATTTAGATGCTTTCTTTTTCAAACTGTGCAAGCCATATTTAATCTTGTTTATTTCTTCTAAGTTTTATTTATAATTGCTCCTGTCTTTTTAAAATACCCCAACCAAAAATAAGCCAGAAACAGAGATGAAAAGCAAACAAGTTCAAAACCCAGAACATGTGGGGGTCAGTCAAGAACAGACCTCCTACAGACCCTTGTCATCCTCCAACAGCCTCCCAAGTGCTCATAAAGGAAGGAAGATTTCTTCCCCACTGCTTCAAAGAAATACGACCACCATTAGCCAAGAGAAGAGAATGTCTGGTTTTGATTCCTTCATTCTTCCAGATGAGCTTGGTAAAACTGTTGAAAAATAATTCAACAAAATATTTTTTCCCTTATAAGCCACTCAACAAACAAAAATATAAAGAAAAAGTAACTGCAATTGGAAAGGACCTATAAGACCCATGTACTTCATACATTTTGTGTAAAAACATTGTAAGCCCTGCCAATTTAAGAGACTCTTCTCCTACCACCTACAACTACTTCCTTTTATCTTATCAGAAAAATAGCTCTTCACCGCTGTAGGCTAATTACACCATCTGTTTAGCCCCAGTACAGTAACACTGAGACATGGCACATTAATTCCTTAACTTTCCCACGTGGAACTGCCTTGTGTTACCCTCATACTCAAAAAGACATGGGCTGGGAAGAAGGAAGGGGGGGAGGGGGTGGAAATCAGCCTCACAGTTATTTGTATTCCCTCTTCCTCCACCACAGCTCTGCTGTCAGCCTTCACAGGGATTTAAGCAATCTGACAATTTCTCTCTACCTCACCTCAGTACAATAGTGCCACTTGTCAGGATCAGCAATGAAAAACATCAATCACAGACGCACACACAAAGAAGGAGGCAGAATCTATGCATCTACTCCTCGTGGTATCAAGCAAGCTGCCTCTCTTCACAGTGGTCAGAGATCACCAAATCTCAAGTTAGAGCCTTCCTTGGGAAACCAGGAAATATACAGCCTTGCACTAAGAAGAAGGATTTCTCCAATATTTGAAAAATAGAACAACACCCCCTCCACCTCTCCAAAGAAATCACATCCTATCCTATCCAGCAGGACTGGAGACAGCACATTAACTGGCAGCTGTACCCCACACTACCCAGTGTGGACCGCACATGCTGACACGCTGGGAGACATCATCACAAGATCCCTAAATCCTTCTCTTTTTCTTCCTTCCCCCAACCCTTTAAATAAGGCAGACCATTTATGAAAAAATGCCATTTGGAATTTCTTACATAAGTTAGTTACCAACTAAAAATAAAGCAGTGACTTTGGGGACAAACTGTTTACACAACTGATTTGGACAAGTGGGCAAGAGCGGATGCGTAGCGAGGGGAGGCAGAATGCACGAGGGCATCACCTCTGCATGGCAGCAGTTACAAGCAGCTACAAGCATCAGCCTCTTCAGCCAAGCAAAGCTTCAGCAGGAAGGGAACACTTCTCTGCATCCTTGCAACTTGTGAGAATTCTCTTCTATATCTCTTAAAGTTAGAAAACTTGTTCCTAGCTTTGATTGCATCTGGGATTCTTCATATTTCCTTTCCCCCTCAGAAGCATTCCTGCTTTTCTAATGAGGTGATACAAAGCCCCTATAAACTGACATGTTCCAGTTTAGAAACGGTGTTCAATAGGAAAAAAATACTTGCTACTGATAACCACTAAGATTACACCAAAGGTGAAAGGAAAAATCCTTTGACATTTAAAATAATTTTGCATTGCTCAGACAGAGACATTTATTAACAGCTATTTATAGATTCATGTTTCTGCTCTGTGTCACAGGCTTGGGTTTTATCTCTTTTTTTTTTTCTTTTAACAAGGCATGGTGGAAGCTGTAAAGGAAAGAGCCAGAAATAAGGGAACACTTCGTCTTACAGAGATTGCTCAATAAGATATTTACATTTATCTATAGAACAGCAAGGGCACAGGTCACAGGGAAAAAACTGTGACACAGAGGAGAAGAAATAAGAGAAGGTGAATTGATTACAGTCAATATCTCTGCCCTCAGCTCACAACAAAAATGAACACCAGGAGATGTGGATGGGGTAGGGAGCAAATAAAACTGCCATATCCTGTCTTTCCTAAAATACTAGCTTATATCTTTGCTTATCATTTCAAATTTAGAAACAAAGTACACAGCTATTCTTCACATTGCATACATAAATTAGAAAATTTTCATCACTCTATTTCTCCTGACCTTTTTAGTGACAAAGCTACTCAGAAGAAGAGCAAGAAAATATAAAATTTAAAAGCAGAAAAAACCTAAAAAAAAAAAGAAGTTACTTAAATTAGGTAACTGTGAGTAGAGAAATGGTAAGCACTTGGTCAAAACTATCCAGATTTCATCCCACTAGTCAGTAGTGCCTTGCACAAATCCCACCTTATACAGAGCAAACCTTAGTACAGCCACAGCTCAGGGAAACCATCTGAGGAGTGGGCTGGCTCAGATTCAGAGACTCCCACACAATGAGGTCAGGGATACACTGTGCAAGACACACTTCACGAAGCACTGCACTTGTTTCTATTCTCTGAGGCACTTTACTATCATGGAGATAAAAATGTAGAGTCAAACATTCAGTGCTATGACAGCCATATCTGCGCTTCCAGCTAATGGAAAAGTACCAAACATCAACACTAGCCCATAGAGCAGAGGATCTCGCACGATGGCTGTCACATAACATGTTCCCACTCACGGGCAACAGCAAGGCCAGGGTAAGTCACTAGGTAACTTTATTAACCGGGTAATCCATTAACTTAAATCATAGGACAGAAAGTACAATCCGCAAAAAAGCAATTTATCAATTCTTTTTCCTTTCCAAAGTCACTTTGATACCCTAAACCTGAAAATTTTGCCAGACAAACCCCAATTGAAAGACAGTAAATTCTGCCAAAGCAAGTGCATTCCATAAGAAAAAATCTACTAACCAACCTATCACCTTCCCTTAGCTTTATTTATAATACATGTCTTTGTGCTTTAAATGTGAATGTAAACAAAATATCTGTATTTTACTAGTAAAGTAAGAGCTGGGTTTGCTTAAGAGGCAGGTCCCTGCAACAATACACCTTTCCGGTATGTGGCACATATCTGCTTACACAAACAGTCCACACACAACTCCTGTACCTCAATATGTACATATCAGGTATCCAAATACTGGTAATCCAGGATGGACGGGAAAAATTCTATATTGTCATTCAGACATAAGTGAACCAAGATGGGTTTGTTGCTCATTAAACCACAAACAAAAATAGCTTTAGTTTTATATGAAGAAAGGGATTTATGACTTGATGAGAAACAAATTGCCAAAAAACCCCACTGCAAACTTGCAACCTAATTAAACACCTTCTGTTACACATAGCATGAAAATTACCACCACTGCTTTTTATGGCTATAAAACCACTCTTCCTTCTAACTGTTATTTACCTCCTGTTGGCCAAGTGCAGAATAATGCCAGCATGCACCCTCCAGGATTTCCCTAAGTTCCTACAGACAGGATAGATCTGTGTACTGCCAGTCTTGAACTACTTTGCAAAGAAACATATCTATATCCCCAAACAAAGGGGGTTTGTTTCTGAGAGGCATACAACTTTGACATTAAAAAAGCATTGTCAATAACTTAATTGCCTTGTTATGTCAAGTGCAATACATACAATCAAAGGTTAACGACATAGACAATTTCCCTCAACCCAAAAGCTCACTGGAGGAGTCAGACTTCAGAAAGATGACTCCCTTGAAACATCTGGCAGTCATACAGTCAGGTTAAGTAAATATACATGGAATGCTGAGCACCTCTTTAGTATTTTATTACCTCCCTGGCACATAGTACCATTGCATCAGATACAGCACTTAATCTTGCACTTCTTAAGTGTGAAAGCATCCGCTAACGTTTGAAATTATTTAAAACAGAAACATAAACTCCTAAAGCACACAAAATATTTCAACTATAAAGAGCCAGAAAACAGAAAAGTAGAGAAGTATAACAGCAGTCAAAGCATTATAAATCTTGACACTTTTCAGGATCCTGCACATAAACTAAACTTCTGACCATTTCAATGGCAAATTTTCACACACTGTCTGCCTGCTAGCACATCCCCAAATCATTCAGAAATATTCCTTTCACAACAGATACTGTAATTGACCATAGGGTTCAAGACAAAACAGGAGAACACTCTCAAATTTTCACAAGTCCTCAGCAGAATTCAAACATCTATTACACAAATGAATATCCCATTACATTTTCATGTCTGGAAAACAACAATCATCTTAGCTACTAGCCAGTAGCTAAGTAGTTTTGGTCAAGTGTCAACTAAGACAAAGCAGAAGGCACCGACTTCACATAGGCAACATAAAATTGACTGGAGATCAGTACAGAAGGGGAGGATGACATTGTTGACAAATGGCAATGAAAAATCTTTCAATTTGCTATTGTTCTCTGAGGTTAGGTTAAATTTCTATGTAGAAATACAGTTTTCTAAACTTTTCCTACTGGAAGCAATACCATAACTCCTAAGTATTAAAAGACCTTCTGAAGAAAATAAACCTGACTTTTCTTACAACAGTCAAGTGTACACACCCTGGTGAAACAGATTTGGTACCTGATGGCAGTCAAACTAATCTAGTAATACATCCTGGCTCAGAAAGGTCCCCTGAAAAGTTTGTCTGCAACTGTTCTGAAAGTTTAAACTGTCAATCAGGGAGATAACAAAACAAAACAAGAAAAAAAATCATGACAGCTAAGCACAGTGTAGACTCTTCCAAGAAACAATCAAAATCATCTTTCAATAACCTGATGGAAAAATAATATGAGAAGCATGACAAAAATATTTGAATTTGCACTCTGAAAACAGATCCCCAGATGAAATATTGTCCAGATACAAGCCCATTATAAATTACCTTCTGAGCGGTTTGAATTTACATCGTAAATATAGCTACACCAAGACTTTTACTACATGTACTTTTACTACTAACACCAAACTTTTCATACATGTTACAGGTTGCTCATGAGTCTGATTTTTATTTTTTTAAGTCACACTTTTTTGCTACCACCACCATGCTTATTTCTCTACAACTTGCATTTTCTTACATATGAGGAAGCAGAGCTCCTAAAGTATCTTATCCAAACATACTGACAAGTTACAGGGCAGATTACAGGCATCTAGGAACAACATGTGTGATCTCTTGATTCTTTTCTCAGTGTTCTACAAGCCAAAAAACACCTCATGTCTGCATATTCTCTGTATAAGAACACAGTCGTAACACCTACAACTATCACAAACTCAAAATACTTTTTCCTCCTATATTCAATGCATCCCAGAGAACTTTAAAGATATTTTATCCCAGTTATTCTGCCTTACAGACCTCCAAACCATCTCCTTAATAGACTACAAAGGCAATATCATTTTGTATTTGATTATGGAAGGGTCCAAAGTGTCCTGTTTTTTAGAACAAATTTCAAATAACCTCCAGTTCAGTTCACAGCAGAAGTAATTGGGGGTACAGCTACTACCCACTGCTCAGAATCAGGAACGACAAGGACAGTCTCTCATCCCTTGCTGCTGTTACTCAGTAGCTCTGCTTTAACCTTGTGCTACAGTACAAAGAAAGAAACAGTTGCCAGTCTTTCTCTTCCTGCTTCCTTGACTATCCCTTAAATCCTGTTTCAACAGAACTTGGGCACTGGATTTTTTCCTCATGCACCGCGGGATACACAAGGGTATACAATTGCTACAGTCATCGGCATGCTTGAAGTTCATGCCCGACCTCAGCCTGTGACAACTTGCTCAAATACCTATACCTTTAGCCACACAGGGAAGTTGGACACAAACCGCTGCTAAGAAGGAAGAGGATAAAACCCCTTATTTTACTACTCTTTTGATCTGAGGAAGGCATAGGAGAATGCAGGTGCATGGCAGATGCTGTCCTCTCCCACTGCACCACCTCTTAGCCCTTCACACCACAAAAAAAAAAAAAAAAAAAAAAAAAAAAAAAAAGGTAGAAAGCCCTACACATTTTTCATCCAAGCCTACTTAGAAAGAAAATCTCTATTGACCTGCACTTCCCTGCCTGGGTACTGAAAGCAAACTCAGTCAAAACAACACAAACCCTCCGAAACAGAAATCACCGTGTACCTTTAAAGAGATCACACACAGCCCAACCCGCTCATATTCTGTCATTTCTAGAGGAACAGTGACACATCAAATGTATCCCACACTAGCCTTTTCTTAAAGCATAAACATTCAGAATTTCGCTTCATCTTCCAAAATGACATCAACAATGAAGAACACTGTATCTGGTACTACCACCACAGTTTATTAGGTCTAACCTGTAATAACTGAAGTATTAATTCAACTGTGACAGCCAGAATACTTTAAAATTAAAAAAAACCTGTGATTTTAACAGCCTAAATTCATCCAGAAAGTCTCAAACTGGCTTTTTGTCACAGTAAGATCTTCTGTATATTAAATCATCTCAATTAAAAGAAAATATGCTCTTAGAAGTTGTTTTTAAATATTTAGAACTGTATTATTATCTCAGTGATTTTGGTTCATTGGTGGTAACCCATGATAGCAATGCAGCTCCTAAACATAAGACATTACTTCTTAATAGCTCCATTAAACATGTTTCAAGATACAAAACAATTTTGCAAGGCCTGAGGGAATAAAAAAGGAAGGGAAATTATTCTATGTGTGAGGTAATTATGCTATCTGTGAGTCAACACTAGCTACGCTTCACTCCCTAAATATGTGCACAGATAACTGTTCTGCAACTGCCTTGGACTTTTTGACACCACATGATCATTAATTGTTTCCTCCTTCTAGGCTCAAAAAGGAGAAAACTACAGGAGAACCATCAGGTTTTAATAGTTCATGGTAGGTGGCATATGAAAAATCTAATATGTATTTGAATACTGGTTAATCTATGATACAAATTTATTATAAAGTTGGACATCTCATTATCCACTAGCATGCAAATGGTTTTGTTTATGCAAGCAGCATTTTTATTTATAATTTAGTACTCTCAGTCATGAAGGTGACATCAAGATTCATTCATTTATCCGTTAAAATCTAAAACAATATGGGAACTCCAACACAAGAGCCCCATGTGTGACCATGTTAATATGGCTTCTGGGAAAGGGTTATTTACAAAACCAAGATAATGATTCAGCCTCTCTTTGTGTATTTGTTCTTTCATTCTTCTGCAATTGAACATAAACTTGGATTAGACATTCCAGGATGTTGCGTTATCTCATTCTCCTCATTATGTGTCACCTCATTGTGTATCACCGTTTTGACTACTGAACCAGGATCACATAAGTAGCTGTGATCTCAAAGTAAAAAGCCCAATATCCCATTACCTGAATCACAGAAATAAAGCCTTCATGATAATTTACTGCAAGTAAATTTCACAGAAATTCACCATAGTTTTGTCTACTTGTTTTTGTTTATTAAAAATAAGTCTCAGACTTCACAAAGTAGCTTTCTACACCCTGTTCCTACACCCATGATTGCTGAAAAATTACTTTCTGAAGCCAAAACAAGACTGGACATACCTTTTTATTTATCTACATTCATTAAGACTATGACATGTCCTAAACCTCTTGCAATAGTTATTACAAAGAAACTGTGAAGTGCAAGCAAGAATAAGTAGACTCATTATCAATTAGCCAATTTCACTTAGCAATCCCACAAGAGCACATAATTGGCTGTCAAGCTGAGCATCACACACCAATTCTCCTTTGAGACTACGTAGCAAAAGTGAAATACCTGCAGTCTGCACAAACAGCAGGTTTGCCTTACAAAGGTGGTTTCCCAAAGTACTTGTCTTATTCCTCAATCAACTCCCTTACTCCCTTGAAGCCACAAAACTGAAAACCAATCAGATAAATTTAGACAATATTTTGTGTGCCAGCAGACCATGAATAAAGTCATTAAAATCCTTCCATCTAAAACTTCTGTTTCCCAGTTCACAATACTTATCCAGAGCACAAAATGCCCTAATAGAAATAACAGAGGTTAAACTTAACAATGAACCACAGATCTAAATAATTGCATAGCCCATTTTATCAGAAAAGTGCCAATATCTTATTTTTTAGTTTCTGAGATCACAGCTTAAACTGTTTTTAATCTGAGATGTGATGAAAATATATCCATTTTTACAACTATGCTATGCACTCCTACAACTTGGCATTTAAACCACTGATAACGGCATCTCTCCCCCTAGGAGGTCTGCAACCAATCTGTCAAGCATATCCTATTTCAGCAAATCTTTCTAACCAAGCAAATACAAAACTCTCAATTAAGTGATCTGCCAGCATGTCTTTGAATTCATTAGGTGCCAAATTTGAATAAAAGGAAAACAACACTGACAAGCATTCAAGCCCGTCAAGATCTATGCTAAAGCTGCATTAGTTCTGGTGAAGCCAGTGAGCATAAGGAGGCACTGTCCCTGAAAAAGTGTCTGAGGACAGGGCCACTCACCCTTCCACTGGCATCAGAGAAACAACAAATGAGTAGAACAGAAGTCAAAACCCTCCCCTTCTGACAGCAATGCAGAGTACATACAAACAACAAGTTTTTATTTCACAATGAGAACTGAAAGCATCCTCCAGGATCCTCTTCCACCAGTACCACCATGTCCCCAGTAAATTTCCTACTCCCATAAAACTTCCTATGTTGGGTTGGTTGCCATTATAACGAGGAAAGATCTACTTAAAACAATATAAATCTTTCCTTTTGTAACCCTACAAGTTCTTTCATGCTCTTCATTAAGGAAAAAACATAAGTCCTGTACAGGCAAGTACAGAACAGTAAAATCATCCAGAATGTAAGGACTGGGAGTAGATGTCTCCAGGAAGAGATAGTGAGGAAGTGGCCTGACTTCAGCATACCCATCTCTCCATACTCTACACCTGCATTGTAGACTGCCCATCCTGCTTTCATCACTGGCCCTTGCCTGACTGCTGTTAAATCACTTAAATCCCATTTCCTAATCTATGAAACAAGAACAAAAGTGTGAGTGTTCCCTGTGCCAGATTTTCTTTTCAAAAAATAAAACAGGCTAACTCTTTTTTTTAATCTATATTTCACAGATTTAGTGAAAGAGCAGACAGGTAAAACTAAAGGATTTGAGAGTTGGAAGGTGGAACTAACAGCTGGAGATTGTATTCACCCAACTGTGATAAGTAGCAGCCAGACTAGCCGCCCTGGCTCTTTTTTAATCCATCATGAGAATACGTAGACTTCAGCCTAGCTGAGGATTCCACCAGAAGCACATATTAATTCCTTTCAGCAAATATTACATCTGTGTGGAAGGATGCCACGCTTCCTAACGCAAGGAACTTTTAACCTTTCCCCAAAAGACCACCTTTAGTCACAGCTATTTTACAAATGGAAACAGACAACTTCCTGGCTCAGATAAGCCAAGTATCAAAAGGCTTAACTGCATGGGTGACAGAACGTGTGAAGTTCCCTAACTCCTGCTAAACAATGGGTTCAACAGCAGCAATGCTGTATTAAAGATTCCGTGAATTTTAAAAATGCATTTTTAAAGGACCCATACCAAGGACAAGCCCATTAATGGCGTACTGAGAGGTTATTCTTCAGCCTCCTAAGATTTTAGCTTGAGCAGAAAAAAAGGAATCTGACTCACTAAACAACGAGGTAACAAAAGACTGAAAAATAGAAGAAAATTCGTTATTTGAGAGGACAATCAACAACATTTCTCAGTTTATGTTTTCTCCATTTCACAGCAGGCACATGAATCATGGCGTATTTAAGTACATTTCTGACCTATATATTTTGTAGTTAGGGGGAGATAAATATATCTATACACTCAGGCAATTGACACAGGTGTTTCAATTCTATTGGAACATATTCTGCTAATTTTAAAGAGTTCAGTTATACAATGTTGGAAGAAGAAATCTGATTCTAAGCTCATTTAAAATGTTCTAAGCACTATCTCTAAAAATAGGGGAAAGTTAAACATAGCTAGAAGCATATTGCACAAAACAAATATATCATTATACCAGTGTTATGAATAACTAGTGGGAAATGCTTTACTCTCTGTTAGCATCTTCAGTCAGTGGGATCAGCTGTATACAGTGCAAGAGAAGCAAGGGAAAAGAGACATAGTTTGGCAAGGAAAAAAGAAATCAGTGAGCTAACTGCTATGTTAGCACTTAGCTATTAATAGAATAGCCATTAGGAATAGCTTAATAGTTAGCTACTCTTCAGCTATTCCTTGATTAACATAATTAAATAAAATTCAGAGAGAACAATTAAGAACCTCAACCCAGTTTGAAGATGACTTGAATATAAAACTTGATTTTAAAACTGAAAGTAAATTTCTTTCCAGGTGTCCTCTTCCTTCACTTTTTTCTACATGAAGAATGTCCACTGCTTCATGACAAGCAGAATGCTCTCTGCAAATCTGCATACAGTGATTAATTCTACATATTATCTTAACAAATAGAAACCAATTTGGGGGAGGGGCTGAGCCAGGGGCAAGGGTAAACATGAGGGAAAAAAGGGGATTTTACTAAATGAAGGTACCAAAGGAATGTCATTTTCCTGGCTTAACATCTACATATCTGAAGATGATAGAGATGTGCAATCTACAGTGATAAACACAACTTGAGGTGTTTGAGTTCACATAGGGTTTGGGGGTTTTTTGTTTTGTTCTAAAGGTGAAGAAAAAAAAAATTGTTCAGACATGCAACTTAAATCAACAATTTAAAGCTCAGCCTTAATCTATAGATAAAAAATGCTACAGTCTGTTCCAGTGTACTTACAAAAATGTTCGACTGCTGCATTCAGGGTAGAAAAGTACATGACAAGTTATAGTAACTAGTATTCAAATAACAGAACACAAAGTTATTCCCCAAGACAAAAATTTCCCCAGGTTGGATGAACTTTTTAGTGAGTCTTCCAAATCACTCCAAATCTCCCTATCTAGAGGTATATCAGATTTCAGCTTCTCCATAATGAATCTAAAATAAATTGTTCAGAGGAAGTGACTGAATAAGGCCACAGTAGGTTTGTTGGGCTTTTTTTGCTTGCTTGCTGTGGAATCAAACTATGAGATCAGTTATACATTTTTTTTTTTATTTTGCTAATTAGCTTTCTCCACTCTTTTTGTCTTGCCTTGAAAATAGAGCATGACAGAACACTTACATTTGTGATTCAATCACCTGTTTCACTTCTCAGGTAATTCAACAAGCAATCTCTGCAGTACCCCAAAACTGAGCACTTAAGATCCTAACATTAGCACACCATAATATTATAAAGTAGTATTTGGTCAATCATCAAATTTTCTATTCATTCCCATTTCACTTGCATTTTAAAAGATGGTTAAAAGTTGCAACTGGAAGGTCTCCTATCAAATGCAAAAATAACTGGTGTCTGAACTGTCTAATGAAAGTCTTTTAATTCCAGGGTTCATACAGCTTATTGTGCACCTGTACATTTCCATATACTTAAAACTGACAAAAAAACATCTCCTGTAAATCACAATGAAATGTTTCCCACTCTATAGCATGTTTTGTTGTACTGTGCAGTAAATAACATTTTTATTTACTGAAAAAAACCCCAGTCATTCCTGTTTTCTATTAGTTTGTAGACAGGAAAATATCTCCTATGCATTAGAGTGTCAACTGCGTATGATTCTTGGTCCAAGTTCAAAAATATTGTAGGCTCACTATGTTTTAAAATTTAAGTAGATCACTTGCCCTTTTCAAAGGGTGGTAACATTAACACAAATCTCTTGATATTTCCATGGTCTGAGACATAACAGGTCATGGAAAAGAAATAGAATTTTCAGCTATTTCATTATATTGCTTCCTATATCAGGTGACAAAAACAAATATTGCTGAGAATCCTTAAAGATTGTCTTTGGAACATGTCTAGTCTCTCTGGGATTAAGTTTTAAAAAACTTTACTTCATTCCTAGTACAATCAAATGCTTTATATAATAGGTCAAAGTACAAATAACAGAAGGTCAACTTTATGTTTCTTGGCTACTAAGCACCATTTTTTTTTATATTTTCACAGTGACTAGCAGAAGAATTTCAAGAATTCCTTCTTATGCTGAGGCATGCTATCAGCCACCATTGAAACGGGCCTGGTATTTCCATCTGTTTACATGTTCTGCTACATTCAACAAGCATCTGAAAGAAATGCTTGTGAGAAATTCTTATCTAAAGGTGGCCACCATTTCCCTCCTAATTCCATTGATTTCTTCTCCTTTGAAGAAAAACAACTAGACAGCACATTCCACCAATGCAGACACTGTCCTAACCACAGGAGAATGCAACACAGCCAGCCACAGAATAGAGTAATTCTGCATTATAGAGAGTGCATTATAATTTTCAATGTACACTCTTTTGGATATATTTGGCAAGTAAAACAGTAGATAACCCAGAAATGAAAGCCAACTTTAGGCAGTCAAGGCTTTCACCGACAGAGTCACCCTCGTGGCAATAATTTTGTAGCTAGGTTGAAAATATTTTCTCAAGAACAACAAACTACTTTTTTGCACTGAAAGAGTAGTTGAAGTGACAGATACGTGGACACTCTGCCATCAAATGTACAAAGGGTAACTCTTCTAGGACTGCACTGCACCACCCTGCTCTGGGCCTTTCTCCTCAGAGGTGTCAAGTTATCACTACTCTGAACAGACACCATCACCGATTGCTGCTTCTCATTTTTGCTGCACAGCTGAACTCCAATGGTTAACAAGATCTGCAACCATATTTCACTTAAAAATGTAACTGTGAACTATGTCTCCTTTGAGACTGCAGGCACCGCAGGAAAACAGGGCTCTACAGGTACTGGAAACTTAATTTTCTAGGAGTTTGGAGACAGGCCTACAAGTGTTCCACAACTGTTTTCAGGTATGTCTTTGGCCCATTTAACTTATGTCTCATTAAAATTAGTGCAACCTGTTTTCAGCCGACTTGAAAATAGCACTGATGACTACAAGTGGACTAGCAGCACAGCAAATGCTGCCACAAAATCTCCCTGCAGGAATTAAAAGTCTTTCAGTGTTCCCCTCCTCGAAGTCACTCACTTTGCTGCCAAGGCTCTGAAACACACAGATGTGCGAGTCGAATGCTGTCCCCAGGTTTATGGGAAACAAAACTTTCTCATATTCAGTTGTCAGACTGAGACTCGTCTCACTAATAATGAGAAGAGACTCCAGCAAGTCAGTTTACAGGAATCAAAATGGAGGGACCTATCATAAAACATTTTAAAAACAAAACAAGACAAAACAAAACGTTATTCATGTCCTGTCAAAATAATAAAACCATTGAATACACAGGGATAACCTGAGTTGTTGCTTCACTCCTCTCCTCATATTATCAAAGCATTTCTAAGGGTATTCCAAATCTGAACAAATGGAAACATGGTTAATATTTTGCTCCTTGCACTTTATGGAGTGTGTCTCCAGTACAATGCTACCCAGCTATCTATCACTCCACAACCAACAGACATCAGTCTCAGAACTGCATGGCATGTGAAAATTACTAAAGTAGGCCATCTTGGTTTAATACCTTTTCTTCACTCTCTGACCCCAGAAGGACTGTTAACACGTTAAAGAGGCACCTCCCCCTCCTAAAGGGTAGTGCAGCACTGCCCTTCACTGCACAGTTCGCCCTCTTCATTTGTCTTTGAAAGCACTCTGTATAAGCAGCTGCTCTTCATGGTAACTACTTCCTTTGATTAGCTGCTATGAAAGCCTCTATCAATAGCATATCTTTTTATCTCATATCTTCTGACATACTTTGAAAATCCTATTACAGTGGACTCTACCCTCAAGGTCTGAGTTTAAGCTGCACCCTCCTTGTTAACTATATTATAATTGCTGTCAGCCAGAACCTGTTTTTCTCCAGAGCACCACTAGACAATGCTGACGAGGTATTTGTAGACTGAAACATCCTGGCAGGCTCACTCCAACACTGTAGTGCTTTAGAGGTATTATTGCACAGACCTGATTAGTTCGAGGCACTGCACAAGTCTGTGTAGTGTCTCCCTGCAGGCACATCAGAGGTCACAAACACAGTCCTTCAAAGTCCAGGCTTGCCCTGATTAGCATGCAGCTCTGTGTCTCAATACCCACACATTTGTTCTGTTTATACCCTATGACCTCTTCCATGCACTAGGTGAAATCCTCTCCTGATATAACCCTTGAAAAAGACAGTCAGTACCAGCATCAAGAGAAAAATATGTTTCAGAAATTGCTTATTTCAATGACAACAGCCAGTGCTGAAACCAACTAAGGTCTACTGTACATTTACACACACACACACACACACGCACCCACACACCCCTTGAGCTTTTTGGAATTTTCCAGTCTTATCGCAAAAGCAAACTCTTCCTTTTTGTTGGCAGCCACTGATAATAGCGATCAGTTCAAAATTTGTTACTGGTAACACTTCTCTATGGGGCGGTGTTGCCATCGTGGACTTTGCTTCTACCCTGTAAGTTTCATAGTGCCTAGGAGCACTCAGGAGACTTTCTCTGACCCACAGAATTCTTTCCAGTAGCTTAAATGCATGACTCCCATTTTTAGCAACTTCACTAAATCCATTAAAGGATTTACAACTAGAGCCACAGTTAGTATTCAGCTTTTTTCACTTTTTTTAAACTAATTTTAATTTCCCCACTTGCAATTTGGCATACCTGTAAAGAAAGCTTGTTTTCTTCATTATAAACATGCTGCAAATGTCCCTTATCAATTGCCAAATTAAATTCCAATTTAAATTAACTAATGTCTCTTACAATATTCTTCAAAGCCTTGCCGCTACGCATTTGTTCCTCACAGTTACATACACAGCTAGTCCAAGATACATGCAAACAACTAAAAGGTTTCCTTCTCCTGTTGTCTCCCAGCTTATTGCTATTTCTGGTATGGATTTCAAAAGGACAGTAACTACTTCAAAGTAGTTGATGGTCCTTGTGAAATCATCAGCAAGATCCATATTTAGAAACTTCTAGAAACTTGGAAGTTTGGAAACTACAGTAAAAAAAATAAAAAAAGTTAGATGATTTTCCTACTTTCTAAAACAAGTTTAATGGGGGGGGGGAAGCCCCCAGAAAACCTTAAGAGATTTTTTTTATCCTAAATAGTGACTGCAGTTCAAAGTATCTACGCAATATTCCCACTGCCTTCCTGAGCTTCCTTTTCTTCTTCTGACAAAGCGGATTCTACATGAGTAAGTCACCTAAAAAGACATATTAGAGATAAACAGCAAGTTTAAGACAAGCAAGCTCACAAAGAGGCCTGTCAGTCTTGCTTGTGCCTACCACACAAAGTACAACAAGAACTAATAAACATAATTTTGGGATCATAATTCACTCTTCCCTACAGTGTGGAAAACAAACAACAGAAATAACAATCAAGAAAATAAAGTATATCACTTAGCTTTTACAGTACTTAGCACACTCCAACTTCTATTCCTTCCTGCCTCAGGTTTCCCCTTAACACAGGGGGCAGGTAGCAATACAAATGCACTAGCACTTCTGTTCTAAAATCCAAAGTGGTTGCAAGTTTACTTGCAAGTGGAATATAAAACTAGTTATCAAACTGCAACATCAGAACAGTTGTACAAGATTGGACATAAATCTTTGTGCATGGAATTATGGAAATGTTACATGGAATTATGAAATATTCTTTAAAAAAAATTAAGCACTGAAAACAAACGTAAATCCCTTCCTCTCATAAGGAAGTTTCTCACTGTATTTTGCATGTCAGAAAATGCACAAATTCAACTGCAGCAGAGCATTCCACGGCTGTGGGTACAAAGGACATGCAGTGAGTGTTAAGCATTAAACCAACACAAACAGCAAATTGATTTTCCAGGAGAGCCTTTTGGAGCGTTTCAGAACTTCAAAATGGAGGGAAGGGAGCAGAAAAGGGAAATTACAAAAACCTAACTGCTTTGTTCCTCTGTGGAAGCAATTCAACACTAGATACAGATGACAGGAAACACAAGACATCACAATCATTAAATAAAAACAAGCTTCGCTAATTGTAATTTTGAATAGGAAACTATTTCCAAAGTCTCAGGAGCAAAACAGAAAATGGCTCAACATATACAACTAACACTTCTATTCAAGTTAGCATTGAAGATACTGTCTGTTTACACTGTTTCTTGAATAGATTGTAAAATACTGAATCATACAATTTGATAAGTAAAATGCTCTAAAAAAATTTATAGGTGGCCCCACAGAGTTAAGATAATTAAGAAGTATCTGGACAGCCAGAGGGGATCCCCTTGGAGCTCACTGACCAAAGGCTGAGGAGGTCAGCTCCAGCCTCCCCACATTTTGGAGGTGTAGCAGCACATTGGCCCTTGAGAAGGTTGTGGGCATTCTGTCCGCAGACAACAGCAGTCCTACAGCACCAATGTTTCATTCCCTGTCCCCGTCTCTACACTGGCAACAGAATTCAAAAACATCAGGACAGCGTGGTGCTCTCTGTTACCAGGCACATGCCTGATGCACCAGCCAAGGGATGCCAACCTGTACCACAGTGTGCAGAATGGCCCTTGCCAAGCAGGCTGTGGGCTTGGGAAAGACAGGGTGTGAGAACTAGTACTCACACGGCACAAGTTAGTTGCACAGGCTTCTAAATTGGTCAAATAAAATTTACATTTTCGTGACAGCATGAAGACAGAAGTGGGAGGAGAGGAGGTACTTCACTGCTACGATTGCTCATTCAAACTCCCAACTGTTTCAGCTTTCCAATAAAGCTAATGGGCTTTCCTTAACTTTTAACATTTCTCCAGTTTCACACCTCCAGCTCATGAATTTTTACAAACCTGTGGGAAAAGAGGATGGATGGTTAAACAAAATACAAGCTATTCCAATTTTACAAGATGAGGAATAGATGAGGACAGATCAGGAACTTAGGAGAGGAAAAGTTCACACACCCTTAAATAAGCCAGTCACTGTCTATGCTGTGTTCTGTCTTTGGAGGAATATGTTTATTAAAATGTAGAGGCACACATTGCGGTGTTGCCTCTCTCTTCTCCCTCGTTTGGGCTAGTAAAATCTCAAACTTAAAAAAAAAAAAAAATTTAAAAACCGAACAAAAGGCCAAGCAACCCACAAACCTCTCGTTACACGCGGCGTTTCCAACACGGGCTCCCGCAGCGGGCGGGCGGGCGCGGACCCCTCTGCTGGCACAGGGGCTGGGATCGCGCTCCCTCCGCCGCTCCGCGGCCGCGGGGACGAGCCGCGCCAGCGCCCGCGGCCACGGCGTGTTCTCTACCGCCACCTCCTGGCCCCTCCCGGCCGGCGGAGCCCGGGACGGCTCCGAAAGATGCTCGGGAAGCGGGGAGAGGGGGAGTTACTAGTTGCTTCTCTCAAGTGGTCTCGAGAGAAACTCACTGGCAGAGAAAACGAAAACAAAACAAACAAACAAAAATACCCAAACAATATACCAAAAAAAAAAAAAAAAAAACAAACAAAAAACAGAAAACAAAACCGGGGGGGGAAGGAAATTCGAGCTTTTCTTTTTTTTTAAAAACTTCTTTTGCTTGCTCCAAACCAAAAGAGGGAAAAAAAGGGTGGATCAAGGCAGAAGGAGAAACCAAAGAACTGAGGAGACACAAAAACAAAAGAGTATGACAAGCTCAAGCCAACTGACTCCAAACAGCAGCTTCCCCGAGAGTGTATTCATTTTTTAATGAAATGGGAAAAAATTAAGCAGCTTTGCCTCTGTCAAAAAATAAACCTTCAAATACCTACAAAATTCCTGCTCTACAGCAAGCCTGAGAGCCTGCAAGCTGAGGAGAGCTCACCTGGGTATTTATCCATCCATTATCTCTTCTTGTCACCTGCCTTCCTGAAGACCCCACCCAACAGGGTCTTCATGGGTTGCAGTACCAGAAGGAGATACCATGCACTGCCAACACCTACAGCTTTCAGTCAGCTTCATGGCTACACGAAGCTCTTCCAGCAATAAGTTTAAACCCCATTGCAGCAGGCAAGGCCTCCCCCATCCATCATTCAGATAGGTCCCAACTAGCTGGAGAAAGACAACAAAACAAAACAAACAACAACAAAGCAACAAAAATCCCTTCATGCCCACAATTAAATGTCTTGAGAAGAAAAAGACACTTTTGCTCAAGACAGGGAGAAGCAAAGCATTCATCTCAAATCTTTTCTTAAAGCTTCTTCTCCAATGCTTTTTTTCATTTTACTTCTTGGTTACTTGTTACTGACAAAAGGGATTTGCTTCTGCAAATAAGTAGGACCTAGCTTTAAAGGAAATTGCTGCATATATGAAGCTTGAAATTCCAAGAGAAATTAAAGTCCAGTCAAAAAATTAATACATGAAAATGTATGTGTATGTATCAGAAAAATTATGTTCTTGGTTTTGGTGCATTTCTTGTGGTTGTACCTAAGACTACCACACAAGACTCTATGTCAACAGAAAAAATGATAGAACTCACATGTGCAATGCCTGCAAAAATCACACTACTTAAACATCTGGCAAAACATATTGATTTTGTGTTTAAGTGTCAGGTAATGTTGCATTTATAATTAGTGCACATATAATTAAATGGAATTTTTTTTAGTAAAAAAAAGATTAACCACAATTCTCAAAAAAAAAAAAAAAAAGGAAACAAAACCCAAAAGAAAACTAACAAACAAAACAAGCCACCCACACACAATTTTCGTAATTTATAAACGTGGCTTACAAGCATCTGAAATTGATGCTTTCCACTGTCTCCAACATAGGCTACTTACAGAAACAGATCTTGTAACAACAGCACATGTAAAATAAAATGTGTCCAACTTTGTTTGTTAGAACAATTTACATGCACTTGCGTGACACCACGCTATGAGCAACTCAACTCTACATTCCTGTCCAAACAAATCTAATCTCTTCCTTACAACAAGCGCTCCAGAGCCTTCAAGTTGATTTTACCCAAGAGTATTTCTGGTCTATCTTTGGAATGCTTGTGGGGTGGGGGGAGGGGTGAGAGACCAGGAGGGAGTGGAAGAAACACCAGCAAGTAGTAAGCAAATACAGATGGAAATTAAACCTTACTTTGTGTGTTGACCAAAAAAAATTATGCCATTCCCTATAAATCACTGCTTGGCTAACACTGACCTCCGCTAAAATGTTTACAATATTAATGCTGTCCTGTAGATTCAATCTCTATGAAAAATGGCACTTTTGCCTCCTCTACTAATTTATGTTATTTCATTCGTACATGCTTGCACATTGGATCATAAATTATGTGCTCATAGCCTGCTCTATGTCCAGCTTTCCTGTTTCCCATAAAAATTGCTACTTAAAATAGACAGGTAAAGCTTTGATTAAAAATACTTTTAAAATCTGAGAATAAAATAGGCAAATTCATCTCAACTCAGATGCAGATTATACCTTTTTTCCTGCTCATTCTTTTACCTCCTTGATTTAAGCTACTGCTGCACAGCTTCTCTAGTGTTTCAGTTCATAAGCTTTTTAGAGAAGGGAAATTAGACACTTTTTTGTGTAGGAAATGACATTCACATTTACAGCTCTACAGAAACAACAAAAGCATGCACACAAACTCCCTCACAAATTGCTTTGTTAGAAATATTTGAAAGTTTAAACAAGTTACAGGTTTAAATCTGTGCCAAAACTTAGTAGTTACATAGTTAAGGTTCGCTCTTTACTTTGACCACCGCTCCCAGTAGAAGTCCTCAGACTTTGTACTAGTGCTCAGAAGTTATGAAACTTGGTAACTTCCAAACTTTACTCCATTACCTGCAAGAATGAAAGTAAAATGGAAGAGTGAAAGGACACAAAAAAATCAAGAGGACCATATAAAAAGCATGTTCTCCAAGGGTTTCTTCCACAGATAAAGTGTAGCAGTCAGTGAAGAGGAAGATTACTTCTTCACTGCTCTCAGCTAGAGGTTTTCCCACTGCAGATCCAAAAGAGAGAATAACTGTCTGCAATGAAGCACAGTACCAGCCCATTAATCAGAATTAGGTATTTTAAAGTGACTACTTTTCAAAAAAAGATAAATTGCCATTCCCCTAAATTTCAACGTTTGTAACCACAGCTTGTAAGCACCTACGATTTCGTGTTTTCTATTACCTCCAACAGACACTTTGCATTTGTAACATGAGATTGCAAAATGCATTTCTCTGCGTTATTCTCAACACTATTGCTCTTTTTCTGTCATGGATTCTGCTACTCATTTGCAAATATTCTCTGAGAGAAAGTATTAAATCCCACAAACCTGATTTTAAAACAGGGAAGTTATTGCATCAAATTTCATAGCTTTCATAAAGCATTCAGGTATTATCTTGATGGCCACAGGAACATTATAAGTAATTTAAATAAATCCTACTGGTCTTGTCCTCCTTCCATCTCTTGAACAAAGGGATCGACACAAAACTAATGACCAACAAAAATTAATTAAACAGGAAGGGCAAGAGAAAGCAGGCATCTATTCTGACGTGTCCCAGAAGCATTAAAGTAATGCCTTACTTAGCACTAGCAGACAATACTGTAAAATCTGTCTCTTAAAAGATCTAGAACCAGCTTTTACCTTCCAACAAGATTCCAGATGAGGACAGTCTAAAATTGTAATTTTGTAGCAAATTTATTAGTTAAGAATGCCATATTCAAAAAGCATGCTACTATATCTACCCAGACACTACCCTCACCTCCCTCACAGACCCTTTACATCCACTGCTGAAGATCCGAGATCCCATTTTTTTTTAAGGAGTCTGACTGGTAGAACAGTTAATGATCCAATTAACACTGAGATAACTAACTCCGAGTTAGTCTCCAGTGCATATGATAAGGACTAAACAAAAAAATGTTGTCTTTGAAAAATTATGGGCAAAATGATATTTAACATTACATATTTAACATTAATTAATTTTGATATTAAGCGACAAAATGAACTTTGGTATTTAACAACAAAATTCAGCATTAATGAGTATTGCCAGCATTTATTAGCTTGTCACAAACTCAACAAACACCTCTCAGATACATCACAGTGTTCTCTGTCCCTCCAATAAAGAGAGACAAAATCCAGGCTGTACTGACAAGGACAGCAACCTCTCTCTGCTAGGTTTGTCTCTTCCCAGAGAACCCCTTTATTTCCCAAATTGGACATGAATGACTCAACCATGAGTTGACAGCACAGATTCTAGTTTGCCTACACAATAGAGAACTATAATACGAATCTTTGTATAGTTTCTCCTAGATATATCCAAACCTACTCAAACAAAACCAAAAAAGCAAGGAGTTTCAAATCCATACGTTCAAATCCACTTCCCCTGTTCACAATGTGATGACCATGGAGTTTCAATACAGGGATTCTGTTCTAAATGCTGTTGAACTATAAAATCTGACTCAAAGTTTAGGCCTAGGAGAACACAGTGCTAAAAATTCAGGTCATTAAGCCAGGAAAAGATATTTTTAAAAAGTAACACTTTCTAAAAGCAGTCTGTAAAAATCCGATGCTTATGTATTTGAGTCCTCAAGGTCAGTACTCAATATGACACAAGTTTGCTGTCTAATTTTCTACAAAGTAAACTTTTAAGACCATAGCAGCAACTGGCAAGATTCTTTTTTATTTAATAAATAAATAAATAGAATAGAATCACTAACAATAAAAAACCCTCAGCTCTGGTAAATGCAAATGTGGTAACATGTTAATAGTAACACCAGTGCTGGTAACACAGAGTGGCTGCATAGAGAAGTCCCTGACCACATATTTCTGTTAATCAGACTATCAAAATGATCTTAATTACTATCATTTGTCCACTTCAGACACCTTCAAAAACCCAGAATGTCACATATAAAAGTCCTAGAGAGAGTCACAATTTCTGTACTGTGCTGTTAATAAACTCTGGGGTTTTAGTTGCATAACACTATCCCTCCTCGATCAGTCCAAGAAAAATATTTATCTCTTCAAAGAGTTACAGTTACAACCTGGTTTGCACCAAATGGTACATGGAACTCATAAAATAAAAGTGTGATTAGAAGCAGCAGCATACCTCCATGCAACATTGTCAAGACCAAGAAAGCAGAAAACAGAGCCCTGAAACCACAATCTGAAGAATAAATCTGCAGTGTTTATCATTTGCATCTTTAATGCCACCTAATAATACTACACGTGCAATTACAGTGGAAAGATATAATTAGGATGATTCATCTAGAAGAGGTAGCACTTTCAGTCTTTTATAAAAAAGGACTTATTAAGCTATGATGCCAAAGTACAGATTTGCTTTTACAAAAATACTCTCTGGTTTCAAATTTATGAATCACTACAGAAACCTTCAGACAGGACTAATGTCATCCAGAAGGATCTCAAAGTTACCTTGAACAAAAAAAATGAACTAGTTTCACTTCAGCTCTTTCATTAGCCTGTCCTTTTCAAGTCTTTCCGCATGAAATTAGTAACATCATTAACAGACTGCTTCCCTATTTGCCTAACCCTAAAGGAGGACTACTTAGGAAAAAAGATACAACCGGAAAAATGTTTCCAGCATGCTGGCATACTAACTATAGCACGCTCATGCTTATAAAAGGTTTCCACATGCTATCCAAGGAAAGTTACAAACAGACTGACACAAAATAATTGGTAAAAGGGGAAGCATACATTCTAAGTTCAGTCCAGTAAGGAATGTAGATTTGATTACCAATTCTGACCTTTTACCACTTGAAATCGCAGGAGAAAAATAATGTCGCAACTACAAACATGCAAAACCCTTTAAAGTAACACTGTAACCTTTTCGAGTAGTTGAAAACAGATATTAATAAAGTGTCAAGAGGCCACAGGAGACATAACACAGGAGGCATGAGGAGGTTTACCTAGAGGAGGCTTACAGAGAATACTGGCGTTTGAGTTGGTTAAACCAGCATATGGCTGAATATGAGAGTGCACAATTTTTTGGTTTTCATCTAGGACTGGTGCCAACAAGCATTGCACAGTGTTTCAGAATGAAATAAATTGCATCTTTCCCCCAGAAGTGGATGGAGAATTCTGGAGAATTTCCAACCTTTTAGCTGCAGCTGTAACTGCAGGGAGCCCAGGGAAGTGGAGTGGGCACTTCATCCTTTCTAACCAACAGCAGGCAGTCAACCCAAGTTAAAGCAAAACACACAGCCTTAACTCTGAAGCCCTAGAAAGCTACCCAGATGTGTCTGATGAGGAAAAAATTGGAAGGGTTGCCAGTAAACAGGATAACAGAGGAAGGGAAAACCTAGGGGCATGATTTAATATTCATCACCCTTACCTAGTGGCACACCAACCACGGCCTCCACCCTTTGTGCCTGGACTCACGCTCACCTGAGCCACAAAGCCAAGGATCTGGAGTTCTCTCAGATCGGGAATCAACCCTGCACTCCCAGGATCGCCTCTGGCCCCGCTGCCTCCCTGTGGCAATAGCATCACTCCTGGCCCTCCCTTCCACTTAAGTGGCACCTCAAGGAATAGGTTCCTGCTGGATTATCAGGCTGGACTGGCAAACCAGGAACAGGCAGGTTCATGCTAAGGAAAGGGGAAGAGAGAGGCACCAAGAGAAGCGCCAATTCAGGTCAGCTGCCAAGGAACCTACTCCTAACCTTATCTCATGGAAAACCAGGAAAAGAAAAACTGCTTGTCAGATTCATTAACATTTTTAAGTTATTTAGACAACAGTCAAAATCTACTCAAGCTTGGGGAGAAGTTAAAAAATCTCTTACTTCCACATTCCGTTTGCAGAAATGAAGTAGGATTGAAGACACAATTACCATAACCACCTACTTTCCAGGGCACTAAACCTGTAGGTAAAGTTCAGCCCAAAGTCTCATGACAGCCTAAAGCTACCATGAGTAATACTGCCTTCCACAGCTCACAAGTCATGCTTCAGCCAGTCTCTTCCCACTTTCCTTCCAGTGTCTTCACAGGGAAGCTGGTTACCACCCTCAGAGGTGTCTGAGCAGAAAGGTCACAGAAATACTAAAGACATGCGAAAGCACAAAATCCTGGTGCCAGGGCAGTCTCATACCAGCCAAAGTTTATGTGTCAGAGGAACTCCAAGATCCTCAAGCACCTGCTTTCAGATGCTGGAAAACTTCAGGCAGGCTGGAAGCAACCCTCCAACAGATCCCAAAAATGCACTGTAAAATCAGCTCCAAATTATACATTAGGCCAGACAAATCTATAGTCTCATGATGGAATCAAACTTGCAGTTGATAATCCTAGAAAAATGCAGAAACATAGCACCTGAATAAATCAATTTCAACTTGCCCGCATGAAAAGTAATTATTTCAGTTGACTCATGGTTTCTCTCCTGGTTTCCCTTCTGTTTGCATTAGTGAAAGCAATTGGAATGAGTGCTCAATAATTAGAAGACAAAACAGAGTAGGGGTAATAATAATGAACTAATATGCAGGAAAGTTAAAATTACATAGGGATGCATACATGCACCTTATTGAGAACATTTTAAATGTTCCTTGTCTCATGTAAAAAGTGGAGAGTGAGTCATTTTTAATTCACAAATTTGCTACAGGCATTATAGTTTCAGAGAAAACAGGTATAACAATTTTGCAGCATTGCTTCAGCAATGCTTGAAAGATTTCTTGTTCAATTAAGATGTTCTTAGAAACACAGAAGGGGAAATAAAGTACCAATCTTCCTGAATGTAAGCAGATTTTTTTTAAGATTTTCTTCTAACAATGCCAAATGCTCTATAAAATTGCCTCTTTCTCTACATTAGAAGCTAGCCTGAAAACAAAAACATTCACACTTCTCATTTCTTTCCCTTCTTGTTCAAGCTAAGAAGTATGTAATATCCATAACACACATGGCTCCGCAGTGAACTGTGACTTCAACATACTCACTTGACAATGAAGAAAGCCCCAAGGTCCATATTTGTAGGAATAAAGCAGATCATACTAATCTGGCTCTAGGAATTTCACGACTGGTATCATATTGCAAGTGGCTACCCACTTGAACATAATTTCTCCTCAGGTTTTTCTTTCTACTTGAACTGCCAGCAGAGTTAACTCATTGAAGCAGCACACATTACCACTACAGAATCCAAGGAAAGCTCCAGATCATACAAAGAACAACCTCCAATACATGAAACCAAATGGAATTTAAATTTAATTGGTGTCGACGTAATTCTAAACAAACCAGTCTTCAGCTAGCAATTTGAAAGCCTACACACTAGATTTGAAATTATTTTACAAATGCTGTCTTGAAAGTGCAAAATTTTTCTTTTATTCAAAATAGCAAGCCAAAAATGGGATAGAATTTTCTTGTGAATGAGACGTTTTAACTGGAAACCACAAAGTTTATGCTAATTGCTTTGGGTAGTCCTAAAGTATTCTCTGAATGGGGTTGTTTAACTTTCCTAAGCACAGTCAGTTTAAAAAGAGTAATCAAGGAAAACCCTTTAGAGTTGAAGCATTTTCCCAGAAATTCCAGGAAATTAAAAGTTTCAAGGGTGTTCAATAAGATGCAATACTGCCAGCATTTAAGATTGGGATTCAAAGGTCTAGGCCAATAAGTAGTGTTTTAACTTTTTTTCATACTTTTAAATCACAGAGAGTGGGGAAAAATACAGAATAATAATTTAAAAATGAAAACAGCCATCCTATTAAACACAATCTCCTGGTTTTGGTGCTTCAATTGTTTGTTGGCTTCTCATTCTTTCCTCATTTTCATTAATATTGGGGGGTTTCCTATTTAAAAAGCAATTGAATCATCATTATTCCTGAATTTTTGAATGGCAAGGAGTCATCAGCAATGATGTACTGTACAAAAAAAAAGAAAAAAATAAAATATATCTGGGTCAACAGTACTGTCATTTCAATGGGAAGTGTTAGTAGCAACCTAAAACTGGGGGTTTTTCCCCCCATCTAAAGCAACTTAAGCTCCTGATCTTTCTCAAAGCATAATTTTAAAGCAAACATTTTGTGATTATCTACATATTTGCCCTCAGTGTCTATTTTCATGACAACAGGTTGCTAGTCTCGTGCAGTTTTCCAGAGCATGCATCAAACTCTTCATCAGAGTGAAAATACAGCATGCAAAAGAGGAGCAGAAAGTGACAGAGCGGGACAGTACACAGAAATACATACAGGGGATATGGAAGGGGAAGCAAAATCCTACAATCACAGCAGTCTCAAAGGTTAGTGTTACGTAACCCTGAACTGAATGCACTTTAAATGAGGGACTGTTCCTTCAAATATAATAAATGTGATATTTACTAATCGGCATTGAGTGATCTTTACATGTAGCACGCATCCCATAACAGAAAGCATCTTGTCCACAGAAATGGCTGAAGAATTCTGTGCTAGCTAAGCAAAAGAGAACTCAATTCACTCTTTTGATCTTGTAGTTAAGCACCAAGAAACACAATAGCCAATCAAAATAACTTACTTGGATATTAATATTTTACACTGAACATACAGAAAAGTACTGCAAAATTTTGCTCTGATCTCCTACAAAACAAAAGTGCCTATACTTCTGGAATAAAAAACTGCTTCCGTTTCAAATTCTAAATTCACAAAAAAGTCATCACTCAATTTATCACATGTTAAAACAAATACAAAGAGGTAACTACTTTTCCCAAATATCAAATAGTCTGAATACATTAGCTCAAAAAGTTCTGACAGTGTGAACAAAGCTTGTTTCACAACTACTAGTATACGTCACATCAAACACATAATGTACAAAGGTGTTATTCTGTGGGTTGTTTGAGTTTGAGGGTTTGGGAGAGTGGGCATGTTTTCCTTGGTAAACAGCAGCTTGTTTCTTGATTTTTAACCATGAGAAAGTTGCCTGTAACAACTTCAGAGCACACAGCTTCAAGGAGACTTAAACTAATCCCTTTCAGAATCTGCCGATGCAGCGTGCTCACTGCTCGAACTCCCGCTGGATTGGTTAAAGCAGCTGAAGGAGTTAAGTCCCCCCTTTGCTAAGCAGAAGCACACCCCCCCTTGGCAAAAGCACGGCCATCCACTGTGGTCACAAAGGAGTAAACACACTTCCGTCTTCATGATCTGCATGTTGGTTTCAAGCCCTGACAGGGATTATTGGAGCAGACAGTCATGGATAACAATTCCTAATATTGCCTCAAAACAGATCACTACATACCTTGGGGACCTTAGCTATTTGAAATTTTTCTGAGGCTAAAGCCAACCAAGTCTCAAAGCAAGCACTACACAAATGATAAATCAGTCTCACAGACAGACCTTAATGCCATACCTTTAGTTAAGCGACTGCTGCTTTGTTGAGGACACCCCTTCATACACATTTGCTTATTGATAACTTTAAAAATAGCCTTGTACTAAAAGCTTCACAGTCTACACAGCTCAACTTGAATAAGCATAATATATCATCTGAGTTCATGCTTCTTCTCAAGTAACTTCACTGGAGAACCTGAAAAATGTACCTCCCTGATACACTTAGGAAGAAGGCTCAACAGGGCCTTCAGAGACTTCCAAAAGGGAAGGATAAAACAGGAGCTCAGCATTAAAAAATAGAGATTTGATGTTTATCCTCGACAGAGCAAGGAAAGGCTGAATCATATACCTACCTTATTTTAATCTTGACAAAAGAGTGTTTATGTACCATAGGATGACACATTGAAACAATGAAAATTAGTCTAAATTATCTCTAAAGTGATTTTATTTCACTTTGAAAAACTTGTGTAGCCTCTTTTCCCAGAATTAGTCTACTTTAATCCAATTTACCCTAATCCATTCCTAAGGTGAATTATACTAAACTGAATTTTAATACGACATTTTAATACTGAATGAAAGCAACCCACACAGAATTTTAACATGATTTAACTAAACTCTTTTAAATTAATTTTTAATTTGAATGTGACCTTATTGTCACATGTGGACACATCACCTTCACGCATGCTTTGAGAAAAGGTCTGGCAACAGAGAGAAGTGTATTTACAAGCATGTCTATGACGGGCAGAAAACTTCACATAAGGTGTCCTCTGTGTTGGAGAGGGAGTTTTGCATTTCACCACCTCCTTTAAAAAGCCGAGGGTTAAACAGGCATGAGGCATTTTACCTCAACAAGCATTGAATGCAACTGTAACATGCCTCTTTTGTGGAAAAATGGAAATCACATGGAAGAATTTCCAGACATCCTCTTACTAGGAGAGCTATGCTTTGCAAATAACAGAAGCAAGAAGTCGAACTCCAAACCCTTGCTGTCTTCATGCTTGACTTGCAGGGTGAATCAAGCTTATAAATGAGTTTGCATGAGGAAGCATAAATTTTGCCCAGCTCACAGAGTTGAGGGGGAAGGAAAAAAAGCAAAGAAGTCCATGTGTTTCTGCAAACCCATTCCTGGGTTAGATGTGAATGTATCATTTCACACACACAAAAAAAAAAAAATCCAGTCTAACTGCTCAGAGAAGGAGCAAAGGTTATGACAACGTCTCTCTGGAGCGGAGACCAACGAGCCATTCTGCCAGGCTGGAGCACTTTCAACCTGCATCAACCTGTTCCCACACCCCATGAAATTGCAGGCTGCAGTCCTACCAGAATCAAAGAAGTGTTGCTTGTAAGACACCTCTGGAGGCCATCTAGGCCAAATATCCCCTTCAAAGCAGAATTATCACCAAGACTATAACATCAGCCGCAGCTTTCTCTAGCTGAGAACTGAAAGCCTCAGTGGACAGGGGTTGCCCTGGGCAGTCTGTTCTGCTCCACCACCCTCCTACACATGAGCAATGTTTTATAGTACTCAAGCTGAGCCTCCCAAGCTGCAATTTGTGTCTTCTGCCCCTTGCTGTATTATTTGCTGCTATCAAAGAGATCGTCTCTGTCATCTTCATAAACACCCTTCAAGTTCTTGCAACCTCCTGTTAAGATTATCCCCTTACTCTTCATCTTGAGACTAAACAAGCCCAGCTCCCTTCAGGTGCCCCTTGGAGATCACACCATCTAGGTCACACCATCCAGGCCCCAACCTCAGTAACTTCCCAAGAGGCTTCAGCCTCCCCACATCCTTCATGACCTCGGAGAGGGCAAGAGCCACAATCCCCAACAAAATACTCCAGACGTACCTCACCAGCACCAAGTAGTGGGAAACAGCAGCTTGCCACAATCTGCTGGCTACAGCCCACTCAGTGCAGTCCAGTATGCCATTCATTTTGCTCGCAAAAATAAAAAATTAACTAAAAGCCCCACAGAACCAACCAACCAACCAAACAAACAAAAAAACCCACACACATACCCAGCCACCTATAAAACCCAGACCCCTTTCTCACAGGGCATCATCCAGCTGCTATCCAGCCTGCACCCACAGGTATTCCTGCTGCCAGGACTGGCCCATGCGCTGATGTTCTTGGCCCATGCGCTGATGTTCTTGGTCCAGACACCCTTCACAAGTCCATTCAAAATTAAATCATCAACTCCAAACTATTCTGGCTTGCAGTAACATCCCATGTGTCCTAATTACCATGGCAGAAGAAAGAGATACCACAACTCACTTTGTAAATCATGCTATTTCAACAACAGCCGGCCACCAACAGAACCAGGAGCACTGGTCACCCTCCATTAAAAACTGGGATTGAAAGTGGAAAGACAGCAATAAGTGCTAGTGTAGGTATTATTACTATAATATGAACTACAATCACGCTTTTCTTTTGAGTGCCTAGTGAAACACACACCTTTGATAGCTCACATCCACATGACTTCTAGCCAAAGCAAACCTATACTCCTGAAAGGTTTGATGCTAAATCTTGAGGATGTAGGGGAAGAATTTGAAAACTTTTCTTCATCATCAGATATACTCAGTGTGCAACCAAACATATCTCATCTGGAATTGTATTTTGAGATGACTAGTTTTATATACTTATACTTCCCTGACTTCTTCTGTGAAAACATTCACTAGCAGAACTCAAGAAAAAGAGGGGCAACTAAAGTGTTAAATACAGTATTTAACTGAACTGTTAAATAAAAAAAACATATTCCACTGTTTGCTAACAGATAAACTATGAAAAGTTTGCACTTCCCTCCTTCTAAAGGGCAATCTCATCTCTGAAACTCTGTGCTTTTGGGAGCTGTTGCATTAGACGTAGAAAAAAAAAAAAACTGTCTCGTATGTCATTAATGACATCGATCCTCCATTGCTTAATCAGAAATCTGATCTGCTTATTAGTTACCGTGTAAGGAAGAGGATTAAATATGAGAAGAGTGAACTTGCCACTGTATGCTTTGCAGCATTAATAAAACACTCAGTAGTAGTATTGTTGCTAAGTCTGCTAAAGTAAAATGTTCAAATGGCCTTGGAAGAATCTATTTGACAACAGAGCATTAGTCTCTGATAGAAAGTCAAGGCTACTTCCTATCCAAGTCCTATAAGATGATCTCCTTAACACAGAGAATGCATGTTGATCCTCCTTGCAAATCACATTTTCCTTAGTATGTGTGATATTAATCTCCATGGGGGTGAACACCTCCATGAAGGTGCAATGGTTCATCTCCTGGTTCTGGTCAATTCCTGTTTTAATCTCATTTCCAGGTCACACTCTTCACACATAGTGAGATATTAAACTCTATAGGGGCAGACATCTCAGCTGGTCTTAGCACGCAGCTCCCCCCCTGCTTCTGGTCAATTCTTATTTTAACTCTAATTTCCTATGATTTATATTCCATTTTCAAGTTTAATATATTCTACTTCATTTTTATCAACAGCTCTTCTCTCTCCCTCCCCTACCTCTTTTCAGAGATTTTCACAGCAAAACTACCAGTTTGGTCCCTTTTACCAACCATTTCCCTCAAAATCATTGTAGGTATTACTGATGTTATTGCCAGGTTGAGATGTCATTGGTGCCATTACCAATAAGTGTTATTACCATCGATGCTACTTGCAAACACACTGGCATGCTTGCCTTATTAAGGACTAGTTCTCTCAGTGGGGTATAATTTTGCGCAGTCTTGCTTCATATAAAATTTTACTTACCTGTTGCAGGATGGGATAACCCCACATCTAGGTAACAAACTAAGATATAAGTTAGAACATATGAAATTAAAGCATAATGCCATATTGTACACTCTCCGATTGCCAGTCAAGTCTCTGCTAAATGAGAGATGTACTACAACAGAAATCACAGGAACATTATGAGGCTAAAACATTTCAGGTCTCTCAAATACTAGTATCGCAAGGTGCAACAGAATCTCAGAGAGGAAAACAGAACCAGAGATCTTCAGCCTGCATGATATCTGCCTCAAACCTTTTGAGGCCAATCTTTGCTCTTCCCACCCAAATATAGAGCATTGTATGAATACAGTATTTAATTTCACTATCTAAACAAGCTTTCAGTTTTCCCTGCCAGGTTAGCTCCTCAGCCTTGAAAACATTCATCACTAAATTAACACATCACCATCATCTTCATCTCTTATTTGCTCACCACTTGAAAAACCTACTAGCCAAACACTTAAAACCACAACAGAGATGCATATTTGTGAAAAGGGGAAGAGACACGATTTCAAAAATATTGCTACTTTTTCAGAGCATGTTCCTCTTCAATTTTTTGTCCCACTGATTTTTATACACTCTCTAGCAGGGACCCTGTCTAGTGTCCTATTGTTTTGGTGGGTTTCTTGTTTGGTTTTTTTAAATAAGCTGTATCTGTGTTGGGAATTTTGTTCAAAAGAGAGGGAAAATAAATGCCTTGATTGCCTCCATTTACCGTTAGTTTGTTTCTCAGCACAGTTCTTGTACATGCGAACTTCACCGCCACAGTCAGAGACAAGCCCACCAGAAGATCCACATCTGAAATGCTCCAACACTTTCTCAGGGAAGCTTGATTCTAAGTTAGTAGACTATGTACCATGAGATCCTTAGGAACCCAAGACACCAGAAAAAAATGAGTCTAAAGGAAAAGACCGCGAAATCTGAGATAACCCTGCGTGGCTACTCCACATGCAATGGTTCCAAGTGTCTCACTTTCTGTAATGCTTCAATTCAGCAACCAGCATCTATTGCACTAAATTGCTTGCCAATGCACATACAGCCATAGTCTTTCTAAGATACAAAAACAGCACTGCCCTGACAGGTACTAGTGTCACAGATAAAATTGGCAAGATCCTTCTAACTTCTTTCTGTAGCAGTTCATAAGATTCCAAGAGCAAAATACAGTGCAGCTAAATGTGCAGATAACTCTACCCAAACATAACCTTATTTTGCCTTTGGAAATTATTTTTGTAATGTTTCTATTCAGAGACATCCAAGTTAAAAGTTTAAATTAAAAAGGATGACTTCCTAGTAATCCAAGCCTTTCATTCCAAAGTTTTTGGAAAGCAAACTGAAGTACACTTCCGAACATTTAGCCAAGCTTTGACTTCATTTAATTTTACCATGCATTTGCATTTTTATACATGGTCTTTATTGCTGTCTGTTAGGCTGCTATCTTCTGCAATCCATTAGACAGTTTTCAAACACTGATTAGTCCCCCATTAAGAATATCTTCTTTGCCCGTGCATTTTATCTCCTGCTATTATAACATTTCATCCTGCCAGAATCTGTAAACTGTGTCTGAGAACAAACTACTCTGTGTCTTAGGTAAACTGATCAATCATATATGAAAGAAACCAAAAATACTCCAGGGATCTAGAAGTATTTATATATTTTACCATGTATAAACACATTCATCAAACAGCCACTGGGTCCATTTATGAGCTATACATCAATTACTGAACATTTACATAGAAGATACAATCATTGGTAGTTTATCTTTTATACTGCTAAAGGCAAATCCTCTTAATTACAACTTATTTAGACAGAAGTTTTTAATATGTGCAACTCTAATGTTCTTAATGTTGTTACATTTTCTCTACTTTTTCCACTGACAGATTACAGAAACCCTAAGGTTCAATCCCACTCTTTTTCTAAGTTGTGTTCTGAACTGCAAAAGTGTAAGGAGATAGCAACTTCTCAGGACCTAAACATAGCCAAAGTAATCTTTTATACAGGAAGGACCCATTTTGCTTAAAAACTGAGGCCACATACTGCCTGCTCTTTCTTAATTCTTACCCAAAGAAATGCAAGTTTAATCAGATACTTAATTACTATAGTTGAGATAGAGTAAACAAGCAGATAAGAGAGAATGTAAAAGAAGGACAGGAAGAATACTATGATAAACAACACACAGTCATCGTGGATGCAGAATGTCTCAAAAAAGGATTAGGAAATAAATAGAAACCAGTTTTATCCAGATTCCTCCTTGACAGGGCCTTTTTAATATAGTAAACTGGAAGATAAAGGTACCTTAATCTGGGAGTTTAAAAAACCTCACACCAATAAAACAAAACTGAGCAGACACATGGAAAAAACTGGAGCGTTATCAAGAAAGTGATCAAAACCCCCTGCCTGCCCATAGCTCAGTCTTAACTAGGAAGGTGTTCATCCCACCGGCAGGTAGGCTGGTTTCTTTTCCTGACCTCCTTCACCTGGCAATACACTCAACATACAGCACGAACAGAGTTGTTTAGAATTTTACATATTACTGCCCACAAACCTGTCAGTGTAACAAGATGATGGTAAAATATGAATTATTCCATAAGCACCAAAAGCTGAAGAGCAGCAAGAAGGATGGGCTTAACTTCCTTTCATTCTCAGTCCACATTTTGTGTCTTATAGAGAAAAAAAGAGCACCCTTCTCATTCATGGTACAGTACTGAAGAAATTAATCCACTTTAAGATTTCTGCAATGGATTTACAGATCTCTTCTACCCCTTCTTAATTTTACGCTACTCTTCTTCAAATCTTCCATTTTGTTTGCACAGCTAAAATGCTGCCACCATCACAGGACTTGATCCTCAACCGCAAGACAATAACTGATGTGGAAGAACATGTAAGAGGACTTGGGATCTTTATGGTTTAAAGACTTTTTTATTACAAAACTGTGATCCCAGTACTTAATTTTGTCCTCCAACAAATATGAGAGCAGTTGCTTTTCCTTTAAGGACAAAGAAGTAGTGCACTTATGCCTCCCCTATACTTCATAAATCAAAGTAAGATTATGTTGTTTTCCTGTTTTCAAAGTATTATTCAAAGCAAGAAATTCTCCAAAACAACTTTCCACTACAGCTTTGTTGCAAGCACTGCACAAGCAGTGCCCAGGAAGCAGCTCTTGGTAACAACTTAACTAACTGTCTATTAGGTAATCAACATCAGTACTGCTGTGCACTTCAAAAGTGACTAAAATTGTTATTTTATTAGGGAAATAAATAAACATTTACCAACTTCATTCACTTGTTCCTGTGTCCTCTGCTGTCTGCCTAATATAGAAACTTAGGAAATTTGAGTATTTTCTTTGGCTTTTGCTTCACTTGCTAATGCTGGGGTTTTTTTAGGTTTAGGTTCATGATGCAAATGCTTCACATCCAAGTACAGTGGGGGTTTTTTTGTTGTTTTTTTAATCACATATTCACTTCCACTAAAAGATAATTTTTCTAATTCTTTCAACTTCTTCATCATAGAAAAAGACTGGCCCATTTATTACTTAAGGTTGCTTTCAGGTGACAAGAATAGCTGTTTAAAGAGATGGATGGCCAAAATTATTTCCCAGAAAGTCAAATTATCTAGTACTTGTTTTCATTTCCATTTCCATGCTTAAGCAAACAGAGAGAGATGTTTATGCTTAGCATCTGGATACTATCACTATGCAAGCAAAGCAATCCAACAGATATTCCAGTATTCCTAGGGTCTGCAAATGTCATTATTAATCACAAAAGCCACTCTTTCAGGTTCACAGCCTCATCACATAGCCCATAAAGCTCAGACCAAGGATTTTAAAATACATGGTTTCTGCCAACCTTAAAGCAATGTACAGACTCCCCTCTTTTGAATGCTCATAAAGAACATCTGTGCAGGCTCTCTAAACGAGAGCATAATCTTGCCCTTCCAAAATGCTGGTCATTTAACGCAACTCCTTGTTCAACATTTGACAGAAACACCAATAAATCACCAAAAGAATTGTGCATTGGGAGTATAAGCTCAAAATATACAGATAAATGTGCCAGAGGGAACAACCACCACCCCCAAAAAAGCTGTTTAGTATATCCATTTCAATGCCTTTAAAACAACCTATAAACTGAGTCTGGCGGTTAACTGCCACTGTGCAGACAACAGGATACACAAACTGGCCAGGAACTGCTCATCCCTGGAAAGAACTGCAGACCTGGAAGCACTTCATGCCTTCAACATGACTCAGAAGGAGCTGTTAACCTACCCTACAGTACTTAACCAAATCAGCATACAGGTATTTCAAATGAAAGGAAAAAGAAGGGGGGGGGAAAAAAAGCGGGGGAGGAAAAGAAGTACTGGGCATAACACACCACGTAGGAATGCAACACCTTCCCACTTATGTAAGAAGAATCAAAGCATTAAACCATTACACTAACTTTATCAAAGGAAAAAGTCAACCACAGTGGCTAATAACAGCATCTAAAGTCAGTAACTACTAACCGAAGTGGTTTAAAAATATTAAAAGTTAAAACAAAAACCAATTTGATGAACAACTTCTCACTTCCAGGTTTCAGCCACCTCAGTCAGAGAAAAACCCCCACCTTTAAACTTTTACATGCTGTGACATTACACCCATCTATTTAGCCTGTGTCTACCAGGAAAATTATAATCCCTTTCATTACCAAGCTTCGTTTCAACTGATTCAGAAGTCCAAATCACTACACGCTAAGGGTTTTGCTCTTACCTGGAAATTGCCTTTCCTTAATTCACACTTACATATCTACTTACATTCTTACAAGTAAGTAGAGCAAGGAGATGAAGGGTTTTCTTTGTGGTGGGGGCTGTGAATAGTTTGTCATGCTATCTGAAAGAAAAGGTAGCAAGAAAGGAAAGCCAACCCCGCAGAGATTTACAAATGCAAGAAACTTAATATAAATAGACCTCTTGCACTAAACAAGACCACACACACAAAGTATTCATATGTTGAAGAGCTGGCAAGCCTGTGGAATGAGTTTGCAATTTCTAGTATATTCACAAATTGAGTTAGGACTGATTACTGGTAAAAACTAACTGCAAAAAGAATATTTGTTTGGCTTTTCTGAACTGACTAAGGAAAAGACTGAAAAGATCATTTTATTATACTTCTGCTGTGCAAGAGTGGAAAGCCTCTTTAAATGGAAATTTTCTAGCCTGAAAAGTGAACATGGAATGCACCAAACCACGTTGTCACATCAACAAAGACAGATACAGCTAACCAGTTAAGCAAAGGAGCACACAAAAATTTCATGAAAAGTCAAATTTTATTTATATTCAACTATTTATTTATACTATTTATCCCTAACCATTCTGAGTAAGGAATCTCATCTACCTTACCTCCCTTCACTTATGGCGCAAAACTCTGACATTAAACTCCTCCAACAGAAAACAAGGAGAGCCAAGGAGGTTAAAAAAAGGAGCAGGAGGGGGCTGTCGCAAATGAATGTTTAAGGTCGCTTAAAGATACACCAGCCTGGGGCCGGGGTGGGGGAGGTGGGAGGCGGATGCACAGGGACAAGGAGTGTGAGAACAGCGGGGAAAATGACAGCCCACTTCTTTCTTCAGGTATGGGGGAAGGGATTACGGGACCAACCATTGAGTAATTCCAAGACTGGACTGACGTTTTTTGTTTATTTAACATTTTTAAACCAACACCATTATCTCCTCTGTAAAACTTATGACAAATAGCACAGAAGTTAACACAACAATGTTTTGATATGTATTGTCTACTTAAAATGCGTGCAACACTCAGATTCAAGCATACTAATTGGAGAAATACCCGAAAGAGGTACAGTCTACAGTTGTAAAAATGCATTTCTTCCAAGGAATCAGAAGTTGAACAAAATATAAAACTGTCATTATTTTATAAGAAATTGTCCCTTTAAAGTATTTTAAACAGAGTGATGGCAGTCAGCACTGACAACTTATCTAGTCATTAACTCAGTCACATTTCTTCAGCACTCTCATGGCTGATAAGTGCTTTCACATTTACAAAGAACAGGCAAATAGGATGACACTAGGAGAACCAAGACAATTTTGCTCTTACTCTAACCCAATATCACAGAGATATCATGCAAATATAATGAGATGTCAAAATAAAAAACCAGAGCATTTTTCTAATTAATAGCGACAGGACAATTCTCTGCCAGGTCTTGTAATTTCTATTTTTCACTGTAGTGAAGAAGACAAAAACAGCCTAAAATTTCAGAGCTTCAATAGTCTTTTTTCTTTTTTACTTAAAACCATAAATCATTTAAAAACAGCAAATATCATAAACCACACTATAGGACTCACAAAGCTACACAACCTCTATTCAGAAGCAGTAATACAAAAAATAGTTCAAGAAGCCAGTTATCCAGTCAAAAATTTAACTCTGAGCAGTTTTGAATTAATTTGAACTACAGCCACAATTCTTCTTCATAGTATTTTTCTCTTCTGGTTAATATTCATCAGTCATTTTTACTGTTACAGAACAAGTGTTTACACACAAAAGAAAGCATAAAACTCCACCTCAAAATAAATTGAGTAACCAGTGTGTAATAATTAGAATGAACCTACCATAACTTAATTGCAACAGAACTTGGATTTAAAGTATTCAACAGTGTCTCATAAGTCAGTAGAATTAATTTCATGATACAGTAGTTGAGAAATGGCTTCTTTTGCTATTCAATTAAAAAATATAATCACATGTTTTTAGTAAGTGGCAACAGAAGTAAATGACTTTCTGACAAACTGAAAGGTCCAATCTTTCATACACTAGCTAACAAAAATAACCTCATATTACCTTAGTACTGGGCAAAGAATTGAACTTTTTCACAGCACCAATCCCCAAGAAATTAAATCCCTCAAATCTTATACTGAAAATGCAAACACAACTTTCAACCACATGGCTTCCTAGCAAGAGCAGACTAAGTGGCTTGTAACTACATAGTAGGTATGAACAATAGGTGACTTCAGCTGGGTAGTTCGCACAATTTTAAACAACTAGTTTACAGCCACCTGTACTCAAGGCTTACCAGGAAGCAGCACAAGGCAACGACCTTTCTGACCTACAAAATTAGGTGTAGAAGGACTTTATGCTCATCCAGATGATATAAAATTGTCACCAGTGCCATTTACCACTGCCCCACTGTCTCACTCTGGCCTTTCGAAACCATGGCCATCTTTTCCTCTTCTACCCACATTCACGTCTCATGAGCAATCCTATTTAAAAACCCCAGGATGGGCAAGGATAGATCATGCATGGAAACATCTGAAACCACAGAAACCAGCTCCTTTAAACCAGTTCCTGCTGTGCCCCAAACTGGGTGTCACAATATCCTCCAATTCTAGCTTTGTATCTAGGTGTCACCTCCACCAAGTCCTCTATTGCTTGACATCACAATTGCTCTCTATTAAGTGCCATGAATAGGCCATTCCTTGTTTATACAATTATATAATAAATGCCTTAGCTATCTATTATAACAAAAGAACACATTTAAGCCTAGTTTACTCAAAGCTGCATGTCAGAAACACTAGCATAACGCTCTCATCAGTTGGTGTGCAGTCAGCCAGAACACAGCCTCAAACACCTTCACCCAGTCTAACCCCTCCAGTTCCACAGGGAGCACCAGGCCCCTCTTCCCATCTCAGTCCGTGCCCTCCTGCCTCCTGTTTGTACTTCCTTGGGTGGATGAAGTGCTGGCATGGTGAGCAGAGTGTAGGTCCAGTGTGACTCAAAACAGTGCCAGGTTCACCTCACATGAGCTGCACTGTGATTACAGCTGTCAAACCAAGCCTTCCCACTATCAGCCCTCATCTTCCCATCCATCAGATTTAGGTGGCCACACATCTGCCAGTGAACCAATAGGGAACTAATCCCAAGCCCCAACCTCCTTTCAAGGAGATTAGCATAAAGCTAAACCAACTCACCCACAGGCCACTTGGTGGCCAGACCTAGCACAGGCAAAGACCCGAGAGCCACTCAAGTGATAGAAATGCGCCCCCTCTGTGGCAGCAGTAATTTAAATTAGCTTAACAGCATAGGCAGATTGCAAATGAAGCCCCAAATCTGAGCACACACTTCTGGGAGCAGCGCTACAAAGGTATCTATTCATGACCATGATAAGCTATGACAGATGGGATTCCATCAGCACCTGAAAACACAAGGTATGTCCTAATTGACTCAGCTAACAGAACTGAAGTAATTTTTTTGGAAGCTTCCTATGACACATTCAACAGGATCTGCGTTGCAAAAGGAAGAGTAGAGATTTCACCAAAACAGATACTGCCACTCAGTCACATACCAGCTCCTGAGAGGTGAGATGACCTAGAGGTCTATCCGATAGAGCTCATACAAAGACATCATAAGGACTCGAGAGCAAGAAGCAACACTACAGCAATGCTGCAGATCTCTCTGCATGTTAATCCAGATACTGTCAATCTTTACATGTAAAAGGATAAACTCTTTTTAACTCACTTGTATTAACAAGAGCATCTCAAGAAAGAGAAAGAGACAAACCATGGTGGTAAGCATTAAACTCTCCCAAACATCCAACGTGAGGTCACAGATCCTTCAAGAGCCTTGCTTAAAATCTCTCCTTCCTCCAAAAGGGCTGGTTAAAGACTCTCTCCTTCCCAAGAGTCCTGCTGTCCACTGGCACAGCCACCCCACAGACCATCATTTAATGCAGTATCTCAGCTCTTCAGTAGTGAAATAGTTCCATAAATGTATCAGCTCACAACCAGGAGTGAGACAAACGGTCAAAAAAGCCAAGCAAATGACAGGAATGATCACACTATAGATAGGGAACAGAACAGAAATCATTATTAAGCACTATATAAATCCATCAGGCAGCTGTCTCATGGATGCTCTGAGCAATGTAGAACAGGAACAGAAAGAGAAGGCTGATAAAGGATAAAAAGAAGATATGGAATGGTAGCTTCATAGATGATGGCTACAACTGGACTTTTCTGACTAGAAAAAGAAGAGTTGAGATAGAGTGGAAAAACCCTGTGTAGCATGAAGAAGGTAAAATGGGACAAATTATTACTCATCTTTTAATACAAGAGCTAGGATATATGAAATACAACTAGCTATTTCAAAAAACAAAGGACCATAGCTTTTTCCAGACAACTTACAGATTCCTTACCACAAAGCAGGGCAAATGCTAAAAGCAATACAGGCTGAAAATGTCGTTAGGCATAATCATGGTTACAAAGTCCACTTATAGTATAAAATACCAAGGCTTTGTCACTGTGGATAGACAGTACTCAGAGGAAGTCACTCACCTTGACAAAAATCCCTCTCCCCAAGTGCCCACCATCTGAGTCTGGATACTGGACTAGGTGGACCTCCCACCTCATCGTGTACAGATACCCCCTCCTTGGGATTTTACAATTTTTATTAATTATCATAAGTAGATCTTAAATAAGAGCAAGGCATAATCCTTGTTTTAAGGTGCACTGTGTACATCACTACCACACTAATCAAGCAGTATTGTGATTTCTCAGAAAAAAGGGACTAAACAGGACTTCCAGGGTCATTGTGTTCTGGGTGCTTTTAATTTCACATGAATCAGTTAAGTTCTAATCAGAAAATTTATATCCATTGTATGAGTGTAATATGGCACTTGAAAATACAGATAGACAAGTGATCTGTGAACCAACAGTGCCATGGAAGGAGCTGAATATATAAAAGAGAAGAAAACATTTGAGAAGGAGGCGATAAAAGCGAGAAAATAATTTCACTTCTAATTTCACTCATTTACCACATAATTTGTCAATACGTTTTAACAGCTTGATGGGAAATAAAAAAGCTACTGGTAAGCCTCTTATATATACATACCTACCTGCACCAGTGTCTCCTGCATATCTTGTATATATGCAAATTGTAGCACATTCAAGGTAAAATATTACTGAAGTACCTTTTGCTGTTCTGGCAGCAAAGAGCTAATTCGAGTTTAATTACTTCAAAGTATTTTTAAACATTTTCAAAGAGCTCTCAGTTTCTTCTACTACATGATTACAAACAATAGATATGCTGGTGACAATTTTCATATATTTCTCTGTAAGTATATTTAATGGAAAAAAATTTATTAAACAAATAATATCTTCTACTTTATCGTATCAAATTTCTGAGTTATATGCACTGCCAAAGACAGACTATAACTATTTAATCAGGGGAAGGGAAAAAGATTAACTTAGAAATATTTACTCTTGCATGTTCATTTATGACACTAACTACTTTGCATGCAAAATCTAAGGAATAACTATTCTAATAAATTGCTTGAACTCATAAAACAGACAGTGCTTTTTATGCTTAACTATCCCCATGGTCTGAAATATCATAGTTAAATAACTTCAGGTAAGCTGATGCATCTAGAATTTTTATCCTCATATCTTTTATTTAGTAATTAAAAACCCCACACACTTGCACAGACACCATCAGAGGCAGTACAATGCATATTTCTATCAGCTAGTTGACAAGCTGGCAACATTCTTCAAAAAAATTTTTTTAAATATTCCTTTTTTTTCTTCAAATTTGAAAATATGCAAATTGCTAAAAATAATATTCAAAAAAATATAAGTTTAAAGTGATCGAGTTGTGAAAACAAGCTGAACTTGTTCTTTATCAAACTGTAGGAGTTGCAGATGAAAGGAGGTGCTATATAAGGAATAGCTAGACTTCAACAGAGAACACACTGCCAAAACATTTTGGCCTAGATTCTGACAGGCACGCACCCAAGTTGAAGGGTCATGGAAAGCAGCGGTGTAAAGAAACAATCTACAGAGACCAGAAAACATTACACTGCGGATTATGGCTGTGTTGGGGGGAAGGGGGCGGGGGAGAAGGGCAGAGAGAAGCTGCTTGGGGTTTTGTTTGCTCGGGGTTTTTTTCATTTGAAATCTGGGGGGAAAAACAAAAGATACAATGTCTCAATTATGCGCGCAGGGGGTGGAGAAGATATACACAATTTCTAAGACAGCAACAAATTACAAAATGTATCTTGTTCTTTTTCCTAAGTTGCTGCCGCTCCTTCTCATTTGCTTTCATGGAATATGTTAGGAGGAAGAACAGACGGCGAACTATCACACACAGTTCCCGAAGAAGGCCAACTTTAAAAAAATTCATGCTCTGTAATTTGATTAGACCCTTAATAAACACATCAAAGTTTTTATGAAGAATTCTGGATCTTGCTATCATTCACACTCAGGAGTAGTACAGAGCATCATAAAAAGGAAATAAGAATCAAATTACAATGAGAGAGAGATTTGTGAAAGGTCCAGACTGACTTAATACCTTCATTAATGACGAAAGAAAATTAACAGTTTTCAATTCTTGCAATTCAGACAAGAAGAATATTAATAAAAAGGGAGCTGAGAATTAGCTAGGTTTAGTTTAACTTGGAAAAGTACAGGCTGTTCTATTACAGTGAGGATGGTGGAAGTCAAAGAAAGATGATTGTAAAACAGTACCCATGTTAAACAACAGAGATGACTAGGTATAAAACAGATGCTCCAGTGTGCACCAAACAGAGAAACTTCTCATTGCAGGCTACAGAAAGGCTCTCACTGGAACAAACATATGAACCCAAACCTTTGTGTGAGCATCCACTAACACCAGGATAAAGAAGTCTCATTAACAGAATCACAAACACACACGCACACTCCAGGGACTGGCTTAGAATAAGTAACGAAACAAAGTTTGTTGCAGTTATCAAATTCAGTAGGGCATAGCTCTACTTGTGGATATCAAATGTGTTTAATAAGGGCCCAAGAACCACACCTTAAACCGAGTACAATGACAGAACCAGCTACTAACAACTCTATTTTGCTGAACCTTAAAAAAAGTCTGACTTTCTCCAATTAACAAACCTCTGACTGGTGCAATACATCAATATTCTTGATACTTGGCAGTGGAAACTAAAGTCTCTAGCTACTGACGTGCTATACACACCAAAAAAAAAATTAATCTTGTGTTTCCTAGATACAATTGTTCAACTCCTTGACAAGCTTCACCTACTCTGGTCAGAAGGATATTGAACATTCTTTTCCACTTACCTAACACATACCCCACAGTACCAACCTGACTGCTTGTACTTGCAATTCCAAAATGGGCTGCATGCCACATTTCATCATAAAATACCACAGACCATGTAAGTTATCAGAACTTCCTACTCTCCTTACACCAGTGAACAAGCTTATAAAAAAATCTTTACATAAGTGTTACCTTTGGTGTTAACATTAGTCTGATGAGTTAAGAGTAAAGCAAAATCGCTGGTCTGACTTAACTATGGTTTTGAATGAAAAGATAATACACTTGGGAATATTTTATTTTAGCTGTTCCTACAACATACCAGCTGTGTAGATGGTACATTTCCCTTCCCCGGTAAAGGGCTCATAGGTGCTTAGGTAATTTTACGATTCTGATACGGAGACATTAAATTATACACACCGAAGTCAGACACACAAGGATAGATATAATATGTTCAGACCAGCACTGCTTCAGCGTATTTCTTAATCGATGACATTTCAAATGTCTCAATTAAAAACTAATTTATAGGAGGACCAGGAGGAAAAGAAGAAAAGCCTCTTGACTACACATCAGTCCTTTAAGAGTGTAGATACTTTTATTAATGGCAGTTTCCAAATCAGTATCCTATGATAAAGATCTCAAATGCCTGTCCGACTGATGCACCCCATGCAAGTACTATTCAAAAGAAGGGGGGGATGGAGAGAAGAAAGAAAAACAAGAGCCTTAAGTCTATTTCAGCCAGTCAGTTAGCCCTTCGTGTAATACTTAACGCCTCGAACAATAGGAACATGTTCACGATAAAGCTTCACCCCAAGCAAACGAAGGGTGTTTCATAAACTACGGCGGAGCAGGTGGGGGTGACGGTCCGGCACACGAGTCCCCAGTGCCCCGCATGGCGCAGGCACAGCACGGCAGATGCTGCCCCCTCTTCCCGGAGCGGCCGCTCCAGCTCCGGGCTCTCTGCCCCGAGGCTCCCCCGGAGCCGACAACTCATCACCGCGCCGGCCGCAGCTCCCACCGCCCGGCCCCGCGGGCTTTAATTCCGCAAAACCCCGTGGCGCTGAGCGGCCGGGGAGGAAGGGGCGAGAAATTCGCGGCTTTCACACAAAACAGAGGCCGATCCTATCGGTGCTTTCCCTCCCGTTTCTCACCCACCACTCTTTTTTTAGTGTGGGGAGGGGGGATCCCGGTGGCCAGCGGCAGTGTCTCCCCGCCCCACGCCTCGGGGCGAGGGGAGCGGCCGGGCTGCGCCCTCCGCGCCGGCCAGGGAAACGCCGGGAAAAGTTTGAGCGGGGGAAGGGGTGACAACAGCTCCAGCCCCGCCGGCACCTGGGAGGCTGGCCGAGGGAGAGAAG
>VWZW01006375.1:3008469-3111219 GCA_013397115.1 Edolisoma coerulescens
GGCTCAGCTCTTCTCCGCCCTCTCCGGCACAGCACAGCCTGGCTCGGCTCGGCTAGGCTCGGCTCAGCGCTGCACAGGAGCTGCTACAGGCGGCTGTGCGAGCCCCCTGCTCTCAGCCTCCCGCCTGAGGGGAACCTGCCGCTTCTGGAGGAGAAGGAGGAGAGGGGCGGAAGGGAGAGGGCGCCGGCCGAGCTGGCTGGGCGGGAGGTCGGGGCAGGGAGCGCGGCCGGGGGCGGCTGGTCTCGGGCGCTGGTTGCCGGGGAAAGTCCCCACGCCTCGGGTGGGATCTGTTGGCTCATCCCGCTCTTGGAAACGCGGTATAGATCTGGTGGCGAGCGTGGTATTATCAGCGCGCATCAAACAGCCTGTCTGTATCCTCGAGTCAGGGTTCGTGTTTTTGCTTTCTTTGGCAACACTTGTCTGGCTCCTAACGCCAGTAAAGGCTTATTGTTCGCAATTGGAATGGTAACGAACAGTATTGCCATTATCCTATCATTTCCACGTGTGATCGCTATCTGACCTTTCAGACAGGTCTGTGTGCAGCTGTGCGACTCTGACACCCGTGGGTTGTGACAAAGGATACTCTCTCCTGATCCAGACCCCAGGTATGCCCTATAATAAAGGCCTCATTCTCTGTTTCTAAAAGCACTGCAGCTCCTTACGCTTCCAGAGCTTAGTACTCCAAAAAGCATTTGGAATAACAGATAAAGTCACCAGTGCTGGAATTTATGTTTAAATAAACATGATTTCTTCCAATTATTTTAACTTATTTTTTATTAGATTTTCTTTCCCACGTGGCAACTTGTAATTAGAGATTTGTATAATGATTACAACTGAACCTGAAACCACTGGAAACTCACAGGTTTTATTGCAAATTCGAAATTCAATCCAGGTTCATCAAAGGTTTGCTGTGATTCAAAATCCTTTCCAGCCACTGTCTGGCAATTGATAGGTCTGCCTTTAAGCCCCACACACCCTCAGGTTTTCATAGCAAAAAAAAAACAACAACAAAAAAAGTGAACCACAACGTGTTATACAAAATACCGTGCAGTTCACACACGCCCAACACTAAAAAAACTCTACACCTGGAAAACCCTGTCCTTCATTTGGGTGGAGTGGCTGAAAACCAACTTGCATGCTTACCAGGAACTATAAAATGATGTGCTTCAGTGAACACTGGCTCTTTGTTTGAACTTCAAGAAGAATGGGAGCTGTGTGAGATGATCTCATGACACCCGGTATTTCAGGAAGGATGGGCCATGTACCAGATGGGAAATTGTTCTGAGCAAGGTGAAGGAAAGAAGAGTGCCAGCCCAGCTTCTGATGCCTGAGGATACATCACCATTTCTGTTGTTAATGAAAAAGATGTACCGAATCATTGGTGTGAGGGAGTATGTGGGTATCTGATGCCTGCCTTGATGCTGGGAGCTATACAACTAACACTGTGAAAGTGTCTTCAAGCCAGATAACTCGTGAGTTGTTTGGGAGGGCAGAGGAGAGGAAGACTGATGTCTCCTTCGCTTTTACCTCCATGACAGGCTTGCAGCTATCTCCAGTCGTCAGCACTGCAGATTGTCTGGAGTGGGGGAGAGGTTGTTCGGTGCTGGTGAATGTGCAGCTCCAGGTTGCTGCTTATTTCATTGCTCTGAGGTGATGGATCCCATTGATGATGAACAATCATCTGGGCTTTATCCAGATAGCTTACATATGTTCCAGTAGGAGTCCCTTGAGATTTCATCCTTTCCTGTTATTCCGCTGCTATTAAAAAGCAGCAAAAAGGATTTTGATTGCTATTCTTTCCTTGACTAGAGAGTTCAAGCTTGAGAGGTAGGGGTGAGGTGTGCATGTGACTCCACTTTTCCCTCAGGTGTGTGTGCATCTGTTGAACTATTATGTGTAGCTCACTCTATGTGTCCTTCTACCGTACTTGGCATCCTGACAAATGCTTAAACTTACACTTCAGGTTTGAGGTATTTTTTATGCTATATGACATGAATGGATTCATTTTTGCTCCAGCTTTTACATTTTTAGAGCTCTAAATGTTTTACCTATTTTTGTGTTTTCAATTAAGAGCAAGCAAATCTGTATTACCTGTTGCATGTCTTCTAAAAAGTGTCTGAGCTAACAACTTGTATGCTAGATGCAAGTCTAATATAATAGCAGAAAAATGGAGACACCCCACAGTAACACCTTTCCCTCCAGACTGAGGGCTATTTGGAACTTGAGGAAAGTACAGTCTTTATCTTAATAATTACAACATCTAAATAAAGTGTCAGATAAATCTCTGTCAGCTTCAAGAAACTGGTTCTGAAACTCTACTGGATGCCTCCACCCTCTTTGCATTCCCAGTTAAAACTTTCCCATTATACCTCTGGGTGTTGCTAAGCCCACTATAACACATTTTTTAACACAGGCTAACACTTAATTATATCTATAATGACTGACAGATGTCTAGCACAATATGTCGTCTCACAGCAAAATATCTTAAATTAGCAATATTCCAGTGCTATATGATAGAATCCACATCTAACATGGTAGGTTCCTATGGTATTTGAACAGTATGTGAAGTCTAGATATGTTATAGTAAATCACATATTCCTAATCAGGAAAAATATTTCCCTCTTCCTCCTTTTCTTTTTCAGCAACCTTTAACCATTCTCCTAGAGCACAAGGGGATTTGGAGAGATTTAAATGAAATTTTTCAAAAAAAGATAGTCAAGTATTGTCATTATCCTGCTGCTCCCATCCAGCTTTCCACCCCTCTGCACATTTGCTTCCTTTGAGAAAATCTGCTCATTTATTTTGTGAGCCTTAGCAAGATCCAAGGCCTTGAAGTTCTGGTTCTTCAAGGTTGGAGATCCTAAAGAATATTGAGAATTGTATTGATTGAGATTTTCTTGGTGTTATCCAACAATGCCCATGGCAGGGGTTTCATTGCATTTTGACTTCTGAAAAGAACACCTCTATGAAATATACTTCAAATTTCAATTAAATGTGTTATTTTAATGCCTAGTACTCACAGAGGCTTTTTGAGCGAATTTTGAAACCTATCAATTTCTCAAAGAATCAGCAGCCAGCACTCTTGTCTTATGAAACCATGAACACGTGGACTGAAGAGGAAGAGACAATGCTGAGAGTCTTTCTGATACCTTTCAAGAGCCTCCCCTCACAGAGCTGCTTTTTGGAAGCAAATCTGGGGCAGTCAGAAGGTCTAAAAAGGATGGGGATTCACTGATGTATGTCGTGTGTACACAGGTGGACTTGGATAATAGCTTCCAAATACGAGCACGGCACATTCACAGAGATACTTGTGGTACATGGTGAGACCAGGACATGCAACAGGTGAGCTGCCCGGTGCAGGCTATCTCTGCAGCTCTTACTCACATTCTTCAGCCCCCTGTCATCAAAGCCAGCGATAGGCTTGCATGACTACAGAGATTACTGTGTGGCATTTTGTTCCGTCAAAGTGTGGCCTCAGTGATCTTGGAAGTCTTTCCCAACCTTAATGATTCTATTATTCTACTCTATCATTCTATAATTTTCCATCCTGAGCCTCCTATTCTCACTTGACCACAATTCTCAGCAACGTCCACCTTTCAGAGTAGAACTTTCCACCATCTATCCAGAGATGGGATATTACTTGGGTCTGCTTGTCATTTCTGCAGTTTTGATAAAATACCCTGTGATTCTTTAAAAAGAGCACATTTCCTGTTATTGACCAAATGCTGTCTTATTTTTTCTTTGAGCAGACAAAATAGTTGACAACTGAAATATAGCATGGCAATAGCCTTCAAGAAGGAGTGAGGCATGGCCTTGTTCCGAAATAAATTGTTTTACTGAATTTCATCTCTTCAAAATTACATTGTACTGTGCATTCCTCATGCCAGGATCCAGCCCAGAAAGAAACTGGTCCCTGAGTTTGTCTAAATATCAAAGAAACAGTTCTGTAAAACTCTCTGTTTTAGTAAGGTCTCGTTCTGTAAGACACTATTTGGCTAAAGCAAGGGACAAGGAGAGCTGGTCTCTGGGAGACAGCTAACAGCTGAAACTCAGAATGTCTGAGTCATTCAGGGATCAGTGATTATGAAGGCATTAGATTCCTCAGAGGTGCTTGGTTTTGAACAAGTTCTTGCACCACATTTTCTGTATGTATGTGTTTAAGCAAATGCACCTTTCCACGTTACCCACAAGCCTTTTACCAGTCAACTTCTATCCCCATGCCATTCATCACAGCTTCATGCTCATATTCCTCATTAGAAACATAGGAGGAAACCTTATTTCGTGCCATTGGGGAAGACACCAAAAACACTTTAGGAGTTTCTGAGGACTTGCAAAAGTATATTTCACTGCTGTACTGATTGCCCAATATTTTTTAGATTGTTTTACCTGTACCTGCTGCTTACAGTGGTTTGAAAGCATATAGAGCTTTAAAGTCCATAAATCTAAAGCTGAGCTTGAACTCAGTTGAAGGTGTTCCCTCAGGTTTTGGAACAGCTCCAAAAAGACACTCAATGTGCTCTGCAAGGATTCGTGAGAAACTGTGAAGAAAAATGGACAGATGGCCTTAGAACATTTGTTGCCACTGAAGTGCAGTAGACAAAGAGATCTAACAGCAGAGAATGGTTGAGTTGGATGAGGTCTTGCAGGTGTTAATCTGATGCAGTGAAAACAAGAAGCTGGTAGAAAAATTAATATAAAAGGAAAATACACAGTTGGGTTTTCTAGAGTTATCATTCTAGCAGCAGCTTTTGGGGCTAAATAGTTGTCTGTGATCAGGATAAATCACACAGTATTGCTTCTGTTTCCTTATTAGGTAAACCTGCATATACTCGTAGCTTAATTGAGTAAACATGCACATTTAAAATTCAGTGAGTAAAATGTTTGTAAAAAGTTAAAAGATGAAAGAAACAAACTTAAAATCAACATGATGCAAAATAAAGTTGCACTTTTCAAAGAAACATGGAGATATTTTGCTCATATAAAGAAACACAGAACTGGGTAATTTTGTCTTGAGAACCTTTAAAGAGCATGCAGTTTGTGAATTGTCAAGTAATAGACCTTGAAACATTTAAAGATAACTTTGGGGGTGCTGGTGGATGAGAGGCGGTACGTAACTCAGAAACACATACTTGCAGTCTAGAAAGCCAAGCATATCCTGGGCTGCATCCAAAGCAGTGTGGCCAGCACGGCAAGGGAGGGGATTCTGCCCCTCTGCTCTGCTCTGGTGAGACCCCACCTGCTGTGCCGCATCCAGCTCTGGGTCCCCAGCACAGGAAGCACATGGACCTGTTGGAGTGAGTCCGGAGAAGCAACATCGAGTTGTTTAGAGGGTTGGAGAACCTCTCCTATGAAGACAGGGTAAGAAAATTGGGATTGTTCAGCCCGGAAAAGAGAAGGCTTTGAAGTAAACTAATTGTGGCCTTCCATTACTAGAGGAAAGTACACATGAAAGATGAAGAGAGACTTATTACATGAACGTGTAGTGACAGGACAGGGGGAATGGCTTAAAATTGAAAGAAAGGAGGTTTAAATTAGATACTAGGAAGAAATTCTTTACTGTAATTGTGATGAGGCACTGGAACTGGTTTCCCAGGGAAACTGTGGATGACCCATCCCTGGAAGTGTTCAAGGCCAGGTTGGATGGGGCCCTGATCAACCTGGTCTAGTGGATAGCATCCCTGCCCATGGGAGGGGGGGTGGAACTGGGTGATCTTGAAGGTGCTTTCTGCGATTCTATGATATCTCTTTTCCTAGGCTTTTTTTTCCCCAAAGTTTAAGAGATTCGGAGGTTGCAGAGGAGACATCTCAGAAAAGAGACATCTGAAATGCATTTGTAAATGTCAAACCATGGGCCCCCTTTACTGACAAAAAATTCAACAACTTCATTTGAATGGTGTGATTTATCTAGGGAGAGTAATGACACACAAGTCATCCATAGCCTCAAGACGTCTCACAGTGCTGTATGTCCAGTTGTGCTACATCCAGTGATTAGTTTATTAAGGGGGCTTGAAGGCAAATTATTTAGAAGTACAATAGATTGAGAATTCAGTCTTCCTTCCCTTAATGGATATACCATTCTTGAGATTACCATTAGATCCTCAACAGCACAAATTGTCAAACTCTTATCTGAAAGAAGACCTATATCAGAAAACCTTGAAGTGAGATAAATAAAGCTTATAAATCATAAATTACTTTTAAGTAATGCAGAGCTCTGTAATGTTGAACAGGTCTGATGGGATAGGTAGTGACTTTGTTTGGCTTATCCAGGCATAAATGTCCTATATAGAGTACTGTAAAACCTGTCACCCAAAAGAAAGAAAATTTTTCTCTTTGAAGAGAAAAATTAGTCCCCCTGTAATAACTGTTGGTGTTACAGTGGTGTGTTCCAAACTTCTACGAGATCCAAATTTTTGTTTGCACCTCTTCTTGTTCATTGGAAATTGATACATATGAGGGTGTTGAAAAGTCTGCCTGAATATAAAATGGTCTAAAGAAAACAACCCTGAGCATAAACAACCATGAGTAAGTGGCGATATAAAAAACATTAGCCAGTGCTCTGGCACATTTATCCATTGTAAAGGAATGTATTCAGGTTCTTGCTGTTAACCAAGAGATGGCTATGATTTGAATAAGAAAGAGGCTGAAGAAGCCCAGTATATGATTCAACCTTACCCTCACAAATTTTAATGACAGCCAAGAGAAAATTGGAATCTGCAATCAGTCAGTCTATACTCAAGGGAACAGGAATATGATTAAAGATATTTAAAGTCCAGGACTATACTCACATTTATTTTTGCAATCTCACTGCCTTCCAGCTGAAAGCAAAACTGGGTCCCAGCTATATGCACTTCACACCTGTGGCTACACTGCTGATCAGTGACAGCCCACCAGAAAAGGAAAGTTCATACCTCGCAGATATTTTCTGATATTAGCTGCAGGAAAAAGGACACCTGGGCAGGGAAAGATGCTAAATAAAATATAGCCCTCTTTTCTTCAGCCTATGATGTAAATTTGTCAGCTGGGGTAATGATAGATGACCTCTCAAAGAAAGAGGAATAGATATTGAATTATTTCTTCATCTCATATAAACCTGAGGAATTGTAAATGCTCTGAAAATACTTTTGCAGAAACAATTTTTAAAAAATCATGGTTGCCATCTTGTCTATAGTTTTAGGAAGATTTCATCCCCAAGGGAAATTAATCAAGCCACATTAATACATACTCAGCAGACTCACAAGTCATAACTGATGTCTGGTATAGTGATTGCTCATGTCACTCCCCAAAAGCTTTCTCTATTAGAACGGTCTTTCATAAGTCTGCTACTAAACTTCTCTTCAAAAGGGGAAAAAGTCTCATCAGATGAATCTTACAAACTCATAAAGACTTTGTCTCTGGGGTCTGACAGCTATTTTCTGGTTGTTCTTAGAATATTACTACCTCAGTTTTGTGTACTTTAACTCCAAGATTTCTGTGTGACTTTCAGATATCTACCATAAAGCCCTAAGTTTCTGCTTTTATGTTCCTTCATTTAAGAGTTGAAGTTTTCAATTCTCAGTTTTTAAAATAAGCTACTAAAATGGAAGAGGCTACCTGTTCCAAGAATAGGTGTGTATATATCTTATCCAAAGTAGCCTACCTTCTGCCCAAAGAGTTTATCAGCAGCTGAATTACCATACCCTCTCTTTGCTGGATGGAAAGTGACTCACTCTGAATTACTGTATGTCAGGATGTTGAAGCTGTGTGTAAAGTTTTCTATTCTTCTCTTCTTCTTCTTTTTTTTTTTTTTCCTGTTAGTTCTAAATATAAAACTTACATTTCTTATATCCAGTTTTAGTTGTGTAATACCTGGAAGATTTCTTCCTTCTCTAGAGTAACTTAATAGGAACAAATCAGAGAACTTGGAGAGAAAAGCATTGGGGAAGACAATGCTACCTGAAAAAGGTATTATTAAATGTAATACATTTAATAATAATTTTATTTGAGTCTGGAGACTGTTAAAAAGTAAAAACTTTGTAGAGCAGAGTTAGTGGGGTTTATCTGGAAGCTTGTTATAGAATTTGTTGTTTCTTGAAAAAAAAGGTTCATTCAGGCATTTATGTGAGAGAATTTTTTACCTGGTCCAATTGTTTCTTTTAGTTTTAAAAATGTATCTCCATTGGATTCTGAAACTCTCTTCCTTTCGATGAAGATCAAAAGAAAATGACTTGACTCTTTATGTAGAATAATCTGGCAGATTTTATAATGAACTTGGATGCTTTTTTTCCTGTCTGTGCTGGATGATTCTTTATTATCACAGCTTTCACTTACTCAGCTGAGTTGTATTACTGTCTGTTTCAACTCAACAATGACAGACTAGAGGACAGTAGAACAGTTCAAGAATACCTATGGCAAATGCAATGCCAACCTTCATCATCTGTGACAAATATATTGTACTACACTACCATCCTTTTATGTGCTGTAAATAAGCCCACACTCTTTGTTTTGCCTAACTCCTTCCAGATGCCCCTTCCCTCCAACAAACCACAGTCCTCAGGTTCTCAGCAGTATTTGCAGATTGAAATGTGCTTATGGATCTTCCTTTGGCCTACACAAAGGTAATTTCTACAGGTTCAACAACTGGATCAATACGTTTTACTGTTGCACTCTGCATTATCCTATCCTGTTCTTGAGCTGCCATTGCTTCTAAGCAGGGACATCTAGGATACAGACAGGAATCTTACATCTTTATAGTACTGATGGCCGAAGTAACATTGATACAGTTTGCAAGGTGGTGTTTCTGTATGAAGGACTGGCCATTTTTCACCCTCAGCTTGGGTTTGGTTGGCTTACTATCTTCCTAACTCAAAACTGGTCCAGGAGACCTGAGGGAATCTGTAGGATCTCAGCCTGGTTTTCTCCACATTCTAGTCTATTCCTCCCGCTCTTGACTGCTCATACTCCAAAGAAGAGCACTGTCTTTTAGTCTCAGACACCTCAAAGGAGGTATTATGAGTGAATCTGAGCCACAAAAAATTGTTTCATAGTAACTTCTAGTGGACCTGATCTTCAGGTTTTCTCAGGAATATTTCAGTCTCCAGGAAATGCCATAATACCTCTTAGGTCCTGCCCACAATAATTTGGCATGTTTCTCTCATTTCGTGTACCAGTGAGAGGAGGCAGCTAGTTGTTTACTCTTTTTCCAGTGCCCACCTGAGTGCCAGCACTTAATGACTACTCACCATGTGGCAGCACTATAATGATAGCACTAGTTACAACACGACTAAGACAATAATATCATTAAATCATTTTCCCAGAGGAGATAATAGACAAGGATAAAATGAAAAAAGAAAACTATAAATACAAATTATGTTAGTCTTGGAGAAAATCACCAGCTTATTCAGTAGGAAGAAAAAGACAATTATCAGAAACCCTTCAGTTCCTAAGAAGGAAGGGTTAAGATTCCCATGAACTCCATCTAACTGCAGGTTTTATTTGAACAAAATATAAATTCAGAGAGAACCTGTCCTTGCACAGCTGAAATGCCCTTTCTGCTGTTTCCTTTCCCACTGGAGTAATTAGCTATGGTAGCAGTTCAAAATTGGTTGCCTGGCATTTATGATTAGAATTGTTAATTCCAGAGTGCTAAATATTTCATTTATTAAGGAGTATGGTCTGCTTAAAATCTCACTTCTGCCTACATTTGTGCATTTGAGGTTACAAGTAACATCTACAAGTATAAAGATCAGAGAATATATGTTCCCCCTATTTTTCAATGCACTCAAATGATGCATTTTGTAGCACTTCAGGTCTGGTTATTTGATTGTTATATAATCAATGAGAGCTCTGTCCAGCAACAGAGGTTCTCACGTGGTACTGTGAATAGTCCCACTGAAATCAGAGCCTCATTCATCGTGCCTGATGATAATAGTTTGCTAGATTGGGCCAGATCTCATAACTCTCCACCCTACCTCCCTGCTTTCCTCTGCACCCTTCCTGAGGGCATTTTCAAATTATGTGGAAGAGAAAAATATATATTAAATCACTCAAAATGGTAAAAATTGTTGAGATTTCAAAATGCAGTTTTTTAGGCCACTAGAATGGATCATTTGTATGCCTTATGTGTAAGAGCATCAGTAGTGGTGTCATCCAATGATACCCTCTTTTAAATGACCCCATTTCCTAGCTAAATTAAAGGCCTGAAGAAGCATTCAGTCTTTATTTTTTGTAGAGTCTAAGTCTTTAACCAACACTTTGCCTCATAATAGATTTCAATGCCTAATCAACCTAATTTTGAAAATGTTTCAACCTTTAAGTTCCAAAAATTGTTCTTGCTAATATCTCTCTAAATTAGTCTTTGCTTTTGCCTACACTAATTACTGTTTTATCTATGTACTATAGATCTCAGAGAGGGTTGTCAGTAATAAAATTAATAAGAATATATTGTTAGCAAGCACTTAAGTTAAAATTATTTTTACTGTAATTTTTTAATCATCAGCTGTCAAGGATTTGAGTCATGGCTGATTTACAATGAAATCTGCATTTTTAACACCTGGAGGAGATAGGTTATTCTATTGGTTTATGCTTACAATGAGTACTCCAACAAGTCTTTGGGATCACAAAGTGGAAACCTACCTATCCAGTCATAAATTATATGCACTCTCATTAATTTATTTCAGGTTAGCACATGGAGGGCTTTTTATAACCACTGTTGCTATAAGGCAGGTAGAGTGCCTAGCAGCATGCAGGGATTACAGAGAGGTTTGTGATCTACTCATCCTGCTGTGTTCAAAGTTTCAAGGATTGTCTTGAAGCAAATGTTTGATGGATAGCATACAGTGCTCCTCCATCAAGCACTGTGAGTCATCGCATCGTGTATTGTACAAGTTTATTCAACTTCCACAGACCAGCATATCCCACACAGAGACCCAAGTGTTTCTTTTTCCTCTCTCTAAGGACAATCTTTCTGGTTCTACTTTATATTCTTTATCCACAGCTTGTGAAGTGGAATAGAGTTCCAAATGTGGAGATGGTGACTTGACTTTGCTTTTTTTTCTTCACATGGAGAAATAAGCCTTGATTAATGATGAGTTTCTGTTCACAGTGTTCTTTCTTTTAAAAGGCAAAACCTGTTCTCTCTGTGTGTGTAAGATGACAGATTGACAGCCCTGCGAGACTGAAAGCCCTCTGTTTATCCCCAGTACAGATACAGCGCAACTAACAAAAATGCAACTTTCCATGAGACATCTCACCAATGTATTCCAGCCCTACTCTGCATGCCCAGGGAAACATCCAGGCGCTAGAGGCTGTTTTAGTTATTCAGGTTATGCAATCCTTTGTCTTCGCCAAAGCAACCTACCACAGCAAGGGCAGTTTCTGTGATCTGGATGTCTGAGAACTTCAGTTTTCTGGTCTGAATTTGAACTGTATTTCATAGACAAATGCCTTAATGTCTTGTATCCAATCCCCTGAGCCTTTCAGCTAATCTGAGTGTCCCTCCTTTGAAAGGAAAAGAAAGAGGTTATTTTCTGCATTTATTTGTGTGGGGAAAACAGTCTTGGCTGATGATACATGGGACTGATCACATTCATTTCCGTGCTTTGGTGCCTCTTTGAAACTGACAGGGATGTGCCATGAGGTTTTTGTGACTCTTCTTGCACAGCTATAAAATTCAGTGAGTTCAGGAGTAGTGGGCAGAGCACCCTGAACACGTGAGTGTGTTATTTGCACACTGATCACTGCAAAAGATTTTCAAAGGTGTGGATCAGGAGGTTTACAGATAGTAAAATGCTTTAGTACCATTTTGGGAAGTGGTACACCAGAAACGTAAATTATTGATTTCTTAGCACATTCCTGTTCCAATGAAGCCAAAATTAAATCATCATTCTGTGGTGGGGGCAGTAAAAGGAGCACATTGGCTGGGCATGCAGCTATCCTTGGACAGGTGAGGGAAAGGATGATATTGAGGCCAGAGTAATCTTGTGATCAAAGAGAAAGAGAAGTCAGGAAAAAACGTGCATCGGAAAAGTGACCAGAGAAACTCCTCAAGACCTTTCTTTGTGTTCTATGCCTGGTGCTTAGTATTCAAAAAACAAGTTTAAAATTATGTGACTGTTGTGAATTTTGGTCAGGGATCTGCTCAGGCAGCCCAACTGAAATATACCTTTACTGTTTTTCCCCCTGAAAATAAGGTTCTGTAGCAGTTTGGTGTAAGGAATTCAGCAGTTGGACATGCAGTGACATGCTTCCTTGCAATATTACAGAGCTAATATATGATTAATATTGCAATTAATAGTTCCTGTTTCTCCCCTGTGCACCCAGACACTGAGCTGTCTGAAACCTGATTCAGGAGATCTTGCTGCAGCTGCAGTGTTCTTGGTACAACTCCCCTGTGCTTTTATAACACTGTAACTAATATTTCAATGCTATGCTATTCCCAAAGTCCCAAAATCTTATTTAATCTTCTTCTTTTTCTTTCTGTTTTCCCACTTTCTACGGATAAGATTTGCTGCAAGGATGTGAATATTGTCACCATGTCAATGAAGGTCTGCCTGACCTGAGTTCTCTTATTTTCTCACTGAATTCTAGAGCATGACAGGAATTCTCTCTGTTCTACGAGACAAGGAGGGAACTCATACCATGAAAGATTGAAAGAGATTAGGCTGTTGAAGGCCCTTTACAAAATCTTTTCATCCAGCTCTAAAATCTGTACAAGCCCAAGCATTTCACATGTGTGACTGATGGAGAATTTTGACACTGACTTCATGTCCTGTAGGATTTTGAGATACTAATGAACTTTCTGGGAACACGTTTATTTACTCACAGAAAGTGAAAATTCAGGATAATTTGGGGGTTTTTTGGTAAATTTGCTGAGGGTTTAAGTCATCAGATACAGGTTTTTTAATGTCTCCCTGAGAAATATGCAAGATATAAGCTGTGAATCCTCTCTCCTACCAAAAGGGGTTTTATTCCCCTCCTTGAATGGCCAGTACAAATATCTTCATGCCTCATCTATGAACATCATGTCCTATCAGGAAAATCTCTTTTCCCAGTAGCTGAGAAAAGTATGTGCTCTGTTTGCAATTGCATGTGCTATCATGTGACAACAAGACTGTTATTTGGAAAAACTCTGTTGATTTTCATTCTTATAATTACAGTGCTTACTTAGTTGTCTGTTTAAATGTTCTTTGGTCCCCAAGGCCATTTTTAAATAAAGCCAAACTCATTAACAAGTATTTTACTGTTTTATTTGAAGTGCTTTTAGCATAGGAAGTTTTTTGCTATTTGTAAACTTTTCTATCAGTTCAGTTAAAATTTCAAGCATAAATTTAGTTCAACTAGCATCATCTGAAGTGTATGTGCTTCATTTTTACATTCATTTTGTCAGCTATACATCCCCCATACCATATGGTATGATACTCTCAGAGAGAAGCTAAATGTTTTCTGCACAATAATTGTTTTCATTTCTATTAAAAGAGAAAGGCACAAATAATAAGCACAGCGAAGGCATGCAATCTTTGGCATGTCACTAAATCCTTGATGTCTATTAAAACCCCACCTAAACTTGCAATTCCCTTGACAGAGCACGTAGGAAGGCCTTTCTCCATCTGCTGTTTTTGCTGATGAGATGCCAAATGTCTTTACAGATACTCTCATAGAAAAGGAAGGAAATGCAATTACAGGAATCATGCTCTTAAAAGAACCATTTGAGGAGATAGAAAAAAAGGTGAAGTGATTTTATATATATGAAATCACCTCAGAGACTGATTACAAATTGTGTTCATTTACAATATGACAGAGTGATAACTGATTTTTATGTGTTGGTGTTTATAAAAGATGGTGTTTGTATTGTCCATCATTCTCTGCTAATTCAGTTTTCCTCTTGCCTTTAAATTTATAGTTTAGCACAGAATAAGAAAGTAGCTTTTATCAGGTTTAAACAAATATAGTAGGAGTAACTGAATCTGAATATTTTAATGACAGGAGCAGTGCTTTAAATGCTGTGAAAATGTTGAATCTTGAAATCATCCTGAATATTTGCCTCAGCCTCATCTGTAACAGTTTTATACTGTGGCATTGTATTTTAGATGTAGGCAAGCAGATGTGCTTTCAAAACAACAGCAAATTGTTGCAAAAGGCACTACTTGCTTTGCTTGTTTGTAATGTACTGGTATGAAATTAGAGCATTTTCGTAGCAACTGAAATGATGATTATACCTTTTTTTGGTAACATGTCTAAACTGAAATGTCCAGAACCAATCAGCTGACATATTTTGACATTTTAATTGACTTTTTTTTTTTTTTACAGAGAAGGAAACATGATAAACAGGACTCAAGCAATTTTAGATGGGAATTTCTTTCATATTTACTATCACTTGCTTGAATTGAACTATAATCCTAAAAACATCAAGTTGTTGAAAAAGTGTCTATGAAAATAAAACTGCCTTTGTGAACCATAGGTGATACATTCTCTGTGTTCTCAAATATAGGTGTAAATTGAAAAAGAGTAAAACTAGCAAGAGCAAACAGGAAAAGAATTAAAACACTATGTCTTTGTTGTTTCATTTCCTTTACTATAGAGTGCAATCAATACTTTACAACAGGGTTAATGTGGTCTCTTCAAACATGCTATTATTCTTTCAAAATAGCACAATAACTTTATTAGTTATGCTGTCTGCAGTCTTTCCAATGTGACAGATTGTGTGGGTGTTCAGATTATAAGTAATTTTCTTGGTGCCCTCTGTTGGAGTATTTTTCATGAGTGCTAACAATAGCAGCTAGCACCACACAGCTGCAAGAAATTGGAGTGGTGGAAGTTCTAATTCTAATTAATATAATTAACACAAACAAAAAAGTGTCCCATACTGAGAGACTTACTGTTTCTGCTTAGTAGTTATAATATTCAGATTCCACATCTGCTAGTTCTTTACTATTCAAGTGAGATTGTAGTAGTTGATTTCCTTTTTTTTTCTGCTTCAGTGACATTCAGGTGCACTGAAAGGTTATTTTAAAACGTAGCTTAGAGACTGATCTTGTAACTAGGTGTTTGTGTTCCTTCTTGTACCTCACTTTTGGAAAACATCTGTTTTGTAAATAAATGTGAGTAAGCATTGGCCCCATTTGGTGTAGTAGTACCTCCTGCCTTTGGTTTGAGATGAATTTTGAAAGGCAAGAACAGAGATTTTTTTTTCCTTTGCAAGAGAATCAAGATGAGTAAGTTTAGAAATAATCCTTGTGACTGGCTAAAACACCTCAACTGAATACCTCAGTCAGATGGCAAATGGCCAGCCTTTGGGGAGGAAAAATATAAAAATTATGGTTTGATGAGATTTGACTATCCTAGAGACTCACTTCAGAATTGGCTTAGTCCCTCCCGTGGTCCGAGGGACTATCATCCTACGCAATTTTGTTGATAACCTAAACCTAGGCAAAAGCTTTTTCTTTTTTTAAGCCTGGTAAAGTCTTGGTATTCAAACCACCTGCTCATCACCGTTTCTGCTCATAATCCAGGGTGCCAGTATCCTGGCAGAACAGGTTTTCCTTTGCCTTTGAACATGCATACATACATATCATCTCCGTCAAAGGGTGGAAATGTGATGTGCTTGCTGACAATGAGAAATACCTTAGCTGCAAGTAGCTGCATTCGTGTAGCAGAGTGCTACTCAGTAATACTTTGCTATGCAAAGGAATGCTCAGTAGCCTCAGTGCCACTGAATACTAGTGTTACCTATGGCTGGTCCCAATGGACAAAATATGGCAGGAGTCATAATCTGAGAGGGGATTAGTTAACACAGAAAGGATAAGTGTGTTGGCTGGTGCTTATGAAAATGGAAGAACTGATGAAAATGTTATCTTTTGCAATTAAGTTGGTGTTGGGCAATCTGTACTGATACACCTGCCAAAGTAGCAAGTGGTCATATCTGCACAAAGTGATAATTTTTCTATCCGTTTTCTTGTCAAGATTGAGTCAATCATCATATGACAGACCACCCATGTGTAAAAAGATACATGTCTGGTGGGAGCTGATATGGGACCTGCAGATGGGCTTACTGGCTTTGAAAAGCAGGTAATTTTCTATTAATACATCCTGTAGAGGATAGGGCCCTGATACCTTTCAGATGAGCTGTAATTAGGCCAGTATTTGAGGTCTCAGATATTGCAGCTGATAACTGTGTAAGTTATAGTCTTTTTCTAAATTGTCCTTTCATCTTTCAGTCTGGTTTTATGTCTGGCTACAACACTGAATGAATCACTCATGTTAATTAATAGTCAACATATTAGCTGCTTGAGTTGTTTGTAATTTCTTCTCTCTACATTAGCTTATTAACTGAGAATTGTTTTATAGAAGCACCCACTTACAGTTTGGTACTGCGCAAATATGTATAAAAAACCAAACCCACAAAGCGTAAAAACTAACGAAAGATAAAATTAATGACCTCATTACTCCAGTTTGAATCTCTGTAACAGCAGGTAATTCACAACACTGGAATTTTGTTTCTGTAACTTACCTCTTCCTCAGAAGCTTCTCATTCTCTGTATTTGATTCAAAGAACATGTATTTCCTCAAGTACTTTTAAATGAAACAAGTATAACATTTGTAGTAGCCCTTTTTATGTAAAAGGATCTAACTTTGGCACTTACATAATTATGAGATTTGATATGTCACAAATGTACATTGCTCAATTATAATATTCTGAAATATTCATTTGGGGTCCAGTAGTTCATCTGCACTTCTTTCCAGGTGTTTCTTACATGATCATTTCCCCTTAAGTAATTAGCAAGAATCAGGTGATCTGAACTAAAATAAGTAGTTCTTGGCATATATCTCATGAAAAATGAGACATTCCCCTGGAACTACAGAGAAACGAGAGAGTTAGATATACAGAAAGAAAGAATTAAACATACAGAAGAATTAAAAGTGCATGTGCATCAGTGAATTAATAAGTATATGCTCTCATACCCACATTTTCTTATCAGGAATTGTAAGGAACTTGGGAGAAAGAGATTGAGATATTTGCAAGAGTCTCCTGAAGGATGTAAATAGATAGGGAACCATAAAAAAATGAGAATCTAAAGAAAAGAAAAATCTTACCAGGTTTTCCAGAGGGTTGAGAGAAAATGCAATAGCAGCCAAGAGCAGAGGTTGGAAAGGGTGCAGGAAGATGGGGGCAGTGCAACAGCCTCTTGCTTTTTTCTACACTGGAGCTGGATGTCCGGTAAGGACTGCAGGCCTCAGAGCAAGGAAGAGACTAATGAGATAACTCCCAAGGGGCAAAGTCTGGAGAACTTCACCTGGGATAAACAGAAAAGTAAATGATTGAAAAGACATCTTATGACAGAGTACTTTAGGAGTGGAGCAGAACATGTGGAAAGTGTGAATGCCCTATAGCTGAGGTCAATACTGTAGAGATGGGGCAGTACCAGATGGAGAATTGCCCTTCCAAAGCACTATGTAAAGTTTGTTAAAATTGTATTTTGTTTATGGTTAATCAAGGGAATCACAAGCCAAGTTCTGACTGGTTAGTTCTGTCAGAAACCTGGCTCTGTGTGTCAGGTGTTTGCACTGCCTTAACCCACAGAAACATCCTAACTGCATAGGCTTTTGTGTTTGTGTTTCCCCCCAGCTGGGGATATCCTTGGTCTAGAGAGGATAAAAGCATTAGGTGAGAAGTGTTAAAATGCATCTAATCGCACTGAATTTACACGTACAGTTAGTTTGATAGGAGTTGTACAGTTAAAAAAATCCAACAGACAAACAGAAAATATTCTTAAGGGTTTTTGGGTTTTATTTTCCTTAAGCGATGGCTTGCATGGACCTCTGTCAGGACATAGCTAACTGAAGTAGAAAGATATCACTACTTCTTACTATCTGCTACCAAGCAGGAACAGAAGGTAACTGCGTGTTCTCTACTTCACTGCAGTACATGCAGGTAAGTCTTATCTGATAGTTACCTGAAGCAGACCAAATTTGCAGGGAAGCAGATGAGGCGTGAACCTGTGATCCGCACCACTAGACTTCTAGAACACCAGGGATATCTTAAAATACTTCATCCATTTGAAAGAGGGTGTATCCCTGTGTCCTACACAGCAGTTGCTGTGGAATACTTTCTAGCTTGTTCCTCTTTTGGTTTTGCCAGCAATAAAGAACTTTAGACAGCAGCAGTAAAGATAGAAAAATAAAATTGTACCTAGTATGCCATATGTTGATTTGCATCTAGGATGCAAACCCTGCTTTCAATAACATCTGTGCGAAACAGCTCTGCTATCCAGCTGCCATCACAGTTTTCTCTTTAGAAAAGGGAAAATGTTTCTACATCTGAGTTCATTTGAGGTACACACTCCAGGGGGGCCAGTCTAGCATTATGTTTCCTGAAAACTTATGCCAATCATCAATAAAACCTCAGATATACCAGTAGAGTTTGTTACATAGAATGTCACTGTGCTAAATATTTGGTGTGTGCTTTCTGTGAAAAAAAAATCCCTAATTTTTGGCCCCTTAGGTATAGAAGAAATAGGCATGCCCCCAACACAGACATACACCTTTCACTGAATATTTACTGTTACATAAACCTGGCCAGTGAATTCAGTGGTTCCACAGAAGGGAGAAAATTCTTAACTAAGTAAATGAAGTGACAAAGACTGTGAGAAGTCATGAATTTTCCAAAACTGAGGAGTTTATGCTGAGAATTACTGTATTACAGGAAGTAGTGTTAGAATTACTGTAGAAGTGGGTGAGAAGTTGAGCTGGTCACAGCATTTCAGGTTTGTTTTTTTTCCTGTTGACATGTGTTGCTGTTTCGCGAGTGTGTCATTTTAACACAATGTTTTGAGAGAGGCTCACCCATCATCATTAGCGCAAGCACACATCACGAAGAGCTCTAAAGTCAGTTCTCTTTTCTGATGACTCATTGCAAAGCATTTCACACATCTGAATTTCACACATTCACAAATTCAGAGGCCTCTAAATAATCTGGACATTAAACATGTAGGAGATGTCCCTTGTTTCATGTTAGAGGTGTAGCAAATGGACTCAAACCTACTTTCAGAGTCAAAATGTACTTAACTAAGTCCAGACATCATACCAGTCACATGGAAATGTTCAGAAAGTGCTTCTACCCTGTAGGACAGGATCATATTTTTGAGATATAGTCATTACATTAAACTCATTTCATGAGTATGAGGTAAGTTAGGGGTATGTATGGATTGCCTTTTTCCAAAACACATGAAAAAGCACAGTAATAGAGATGCTGCCTCCCTGTCCTCTTCCAGAAAAAAACATATCCTGGTTTTATGCCTACTGCCTGTGATCCTCATTGCAAGCATTTACACCATGCATGTTTTTATGTCTTTCTTTGCATGTTTTTTAGGATCATTCAAAACAAAACAAACAAACAAAAACCAACCTCAAACAGAAAGAGTTGTTTGTTTTTAAGCTAAACTCACCTCATGCCACAGTTACTCTTCAGATATCCTTTTATTTTAAATGGAGCTATGCAAGGGATAATATTTACTTAGTCCCTGCAGGTCAAACAAAACTGTATTAGTGTGGTTTATGGGATGCATTAGTAGCATTACAGCATCTCAGAGACTTGTCATGAGTTAGAGCCATGTGGTATTTCAGGTTGCATTTTCAGTGCATGAGAAAATAACCCCTCCCTCAAAAATGAGATAGTCTAAGATGAAGGACACCAAACATGTACATAACATGTACAAACATGTTCTGAAGGTAAGAAGAAATTGTGTCTCAGTGACTGAACATCAGATACCCAGACGATTTTGAGGTTACCTTCATATAAAAGGTATCATGCCTTGCATATGAAAGAAATATTGAAACTGTTCATGTACTTTGGGTTCCAGTTTGCACAATCTCTGGAGAGAAAAAATATCTTGGAACCCTTCTCTGTGCCCACAAGTTCTTGATTGTATTTAAGTCCCTTTGAAGACAAGAAGCATGTACAAAATACTTCTTCCTTTCTCAATGGGAAGGGGAGCTCTTTGCTTATGCTGCTATCCCTTATTTTGTACTTCCAGACACTGTAGGTCTTGATTTGCATGGAATTTATAATTACTTTTTTATTATATTTTTCCATTTAGAAATACCTTCCAATTGCCAAGGGGCTGCAAACTGTAGAGAAAAGCAGGTTGGCCTATCAGTGTATTGCTGCTCCTGATGGTATTTGTGATGATATGCCAATGACAGGTTGGGTAAGGTCTGTACTGCCCCTGCCCCCTCTTTCTGGCACTGCTGAAGCTGTAAGGGAACTCCCCAGAATGCCTGTGTGCTGCACAGGAACGTGCTGTCCCTACCCCTTTGCAGACTCAGCACACCCCCAAATGTACACACACAGATGGTCTCAAGCTCAGCTGGTGTAAATCAGTGCTGCCCATCCGGCAGATTGTATGTACTTGCTGTAAATAGATGCTGCACAATATAGATCTGTGTCAGTGTAAAATCACATTTCTGCGATATTGGGACTGGGAACTTCAATCTGCAAAACCCAGGCAAGTAAAATGAAAGCTGCAGTCAAAATCATAGGATGGTTTTAGTTGGAAGAGACTTTAGAAATCATCTAGTTCCAACCCCCTTAACACATGCAGGGACACCTCCCACTCCACCAGGCTACTCAAAGTTCTGTCCAACCTGGCCTTGAACTCTTCCAGGGACGTGACATCCACGACTTCTCGGGGCAACCTGTTCCATTGCCTCACCACCCTCACAGGAAAGAATTTCTTCCTAAAATCAAATCTAAACCTACTCTTTTTCAGTTTGAAGCCATTATTCCTTGTCCTATCAGTACATGCCCCTGTAAATTGTTCCTCTTCAGCTCTCTTGTAGCTAGTGGAAGGCTGCTGTAAGGTCTCCCAAAAGCCTTCTCTTCTCCAGGCTGAACAACCGCAACTCTTTCAGCATGTCTTCAGAGGAGCCATGTTTCATCCTCACATCATCTTTATGGCCCTCCTCTAGACCTGCTACAACAGGTCCATGTTCTTCTAATGTTGTGAGCCCCAGAGATGGATGCAGTGCTCCATGTGAGGCCTAATGAGGGCAGAGCAGAGTGGGAAAATCACCTCCTTTCACACCTGTTTTGATGCAGCTTAGGATGTGATTGGCTTTCTGGTCTGCAAGCTCTCATTGCCAGCTCATGTTGAGCTTCTCATTAACCAACATCCCAAGTGCTTCTCCTCAGAACTGCTCTCAATCCATTCTACGCCCAGCCTGCATTGGGGGTTGCCCTGGCCCATATTCAGGACCTTGCACTTGGCCTCATTCGCTTGCTCCCCTTGACATACAAAATACAGTACTTTATTATATGTTTATTTTTAGTGCATGTACAATGCAACATGAGAGACTTAATGTTGCCATGGGAACCATGACTTTGAATTCCTGACTTTTTTATACAATGTTTTATTAAAAAAAAAAGTCTACAGAAAGATCATGGACAAAAAATATTGGGCAGAACTCAAGTCAGTGGTACTCAAGTATGATTAGTATGAGGGGGAGAATAACAAACCTAAGATATTGCCAGTCTTAAATAATAAACATAATTATAATTGGCTAAACATGATGAGTTTGAATACAACTAAATGGATCTGGCCACAGGATTCTATACTGCTGCCCATATATATTTCAAATTTTATGTATCTGCCCCAAATTTTATTGAACTAGCACTTGAATATAATCATTTTTCTGCCAGTCTGTTGCAAAACAAAAACAAGTAGCTATCAAAAAGAACAGAAAAAATGGATCTATACTCTTGTGTGGAGATTCAGACCTACCTGTTGAACATGGTAAAAAGTCAATTTTTTAATATATGTTAAATTTTTAAAGAATTTTTTTCTCTCTCGTATTTATCCTGAAGCCATTCTGTTCCACCTGACATCATTGCACAATCTACACTGTAGCCTGTAAAGAAAGTGTTATGACCACTGTACCATTTTGTAACTCTAGAAAGGTAAAGATACAGTAGTAGATAAGTTAATAAAGATTTTAAACTTACTGTTGCCCAATAAGGAGTAGATTCTTCTTTCAACTGCACATTCAGACTGCCTGGATTCAGACTCTGGAGAAATGAGATTTCTTGGGTATCCTGGGGGCTCCACAGACAAAGTACCTGAGACCTATAAATCGTCTCAAATCTTTCCAAAGGAAGGGGCTTATACTGATGGAGAAGGTTCATTACTTTGCCTCTAATTTCCATCTAGCCATAATCCCTGTCTGAAATAACTCCATCTATGTGAATTTTATGCCCTATTCAGTTAACAGCAACATGAAGAAAGTCTGACCAGAATCTCAGAAGTATATCATATTTATGGCTTCATTAACTTTTCTGCAGTGATGTCCAAGGAATCAAAGATTTCTAATTGTCATGGGTGTTCTCCAGGAGTGTGAAATCCTGGATAACAGAATTGCTGCAAGACATTCTTCTCAGGCCACTGCCCTGAAAGCTGGTCTGCTACTCTCTTGGTGATGCTACTAGCTTCCTTTATCCTTGCATGCATCAAAATAATTTGAAGAAATCACATGGACACTTTTAAAATCTGACTGCAAGCACCCGATCACTTGGATTAGTTTCTGTTGGTTAAAATCCTTGTGAATCAGATATTATTAGAGAGCTCAGAGCATTTTAAAGGGTACAAGTGTTTTTTCTGTGCATTGTGATTCTCCTCCCTTGCATTCATCACCAGAGGTCTATCCTCTGCTACACTGTGGAGCCTAAGAGGAAGTAGAACAAAATGCTTCTTTGTGCTCTCTCCCTTCAGCCCTGTCTCTGCCCTCTATTCAGGGCTCATGTTTGTACACAAAAGTATATGCATCATTCATAGTGGCAGAAGAAAGTCTGGACGAGCTGGGTCCCTTGCGGATGTGGAGCCAGGGGGCATGATCAAGCATGCAGCTGTTGACTGATGGCTCCTTGGTGTACAATATGAAACTGAAGTAATTCTTTCTACTAGATAGTTTAGCTTATTGTTAGCAGAAAATTGCTTGGGTTTTATTTGGGTAATGTACCTGCTGGAGGGGGTTTGCATAAAAGTTTTTGCATCTGAGAGCACTGAGATGCATAATATTAGCGTGATCGTGATGTCGTCTTATTAGTAAGACAACTTGTCCTTTTTTGTCAGTGAATTGCAAAGATCTGTCAAGGCCCAGTTTAATCTACTCCTTGTAATAGGATTTGTCTGTAGCTTGAGGAAACAGAAGCTTGTAATGCATAGGGTTATTAAGAAGAGAATGTAAGCTATTTGAGACTCTTTAATAAAATATAATATCAGTATATTCAATGAATATGGAAAGAGGGATCTAAATATTTCTCATTACAACCTTCAGGTATCTTGGGAGAGGAGGATGATACCAATTAAACAACGGGGGAAAAGCAATATCTCTTTGAATTTTAGCCTTCCCCAAAGTTAAATGTTGATGTAAGCGAGTGTTCAATTCAAGAATCTCATTGCTCCTGCTGTAACCACTAAAGCAAATCCCTGCCCCATTCCAAGGCAAGGTTAATGTATTTAGGGAACCTTGCGAACAGCAGCTTTAGTTGCTTTCATGTACACCCATGCGTGGCCCTTCTGCAAACAAGGCAGCTTTAAACAAGGAAAGATATTGCTGCCAGGAGCACAAAGTATTCTGCCCTGTGAATTGCCTCACTTCCTATGTAACAAGCTTTGAGACGATTGAAAGTATTTGCAGTCCCAAACCTCACTCACCTCCCTCAGCGTCTTGACAGGAAACAAAAAAATCGAAAGCTTTAACTGCCTCTTTTTAAAGGGAATTTTGGTATCCGGAGCAAGCAATCAACACAAAGCGATTGAATTTTTTTTGTGGATAGAGCCATTAGGAGCAGGGCTCTGTTTCACACGAGCATTAAGGTATATTGTGGTGGAAACAGACTGCTTTAACATAAGATTTATGCTCCTCCTTCACAAACACAGTTTTGCCCATCATATGTACACATACCTCTGTTACTGGAGATTCCTGGAACTGGAGTTACTTGAATTAAAACTGGCATCTTTTAGTCATTAATATTTTTGCAGCACCTCTAGTATGTCAAATTCACTGTTTACTTTGTTGATTAATACGACCTTGGCTGTGTTATATCTAGACAGGTTAAATATCTAGATTGTCAGTCAGTGCCAAAATGTCACTAAATCTATTGAAGTGAAATCACAAATAAACAACTAGGGACACTTCTACTCACTTGAAATATTCCACAAGTATTCCTTGACTGTGGTCCTCCAAAAGTACTGTAAGGCAAAATACATGTTTTGAAACTATATGTTCCAGTTCCCATAACTGTTTTTTTCTGAATACAATATCTAAATTCAGATCTCTCAATGCCTTACTCACAGGTTGCTCCAAAATGCCAGATACAAGTAGTCCTAAGTCTGTGGAAAGAGAGTAGGGGGAGGTGAAAGGGGCAAATTTCAGTTTGTTTGTTGGGACCGACGGTGATTTGGGGATGGTTTTTGGTAGTTGCAGAGATTTGTAGGAATGGCAGAAGCATGAGAATAAGTATGACAAGACTTTTTGGCTTTAATCAAAAGAGAATTGTTTGGGATTTGTCATTATGGAATGAAAATTCTCTTTGGACAATGATAAAAGAATGAGATGAAACGAAAGGGGATTTTTCCCTAAGGAATTATCCTTAGTTTAATGACTGAGAATTTGTTATTAATTAACCTGAGTTAATCTGTAAAACAAGGAAGTTGAACTCCCTCTGTAAAGTTATTTGCTGAAGGAAAAAAGCCTGGATATTATCCCAGACATACAGAAGGGAGAAGGAGCATAGGTCATTTTCACTTTAATTACATTTGAGACAAAATCGTAGAGTGAAAGCAACAGAGAGAATTTTAGTCCAGTCATGACTCAAATATAATCCACGGAGGCTTTCCCCAGGTCACGAGGAGTGCAGTGCACCTTCGAGGAGTCCAGGATCCCCAAAGAGTTTGCAAACTGGCTTGTGGAGAGACAGCAGGTGGTTATTCTTGCGGCTTCACCCATCCTCTGTCAGGAAGCTTATTCACACTGGGAACTGCTGCAGTGGTGAGACTGCTCTGGAGGCTTAAATTTGACCTTGCCAAATAGCAGCACTCTGTACTCCTGACCAAAGGGTCTCAGGTTACTCCTCAGAATCCTTCCTTCCAAAGCAGATATGACCTTGTTTTTATTGGAGAGTGTGGAACATAAAACATCTTTTTTATTGCTACTCTGTTTTGGGTCCCAAAGGTTTTGCTTATGATGAGCAACATGACATCCAAAACATTTAATAACTTCCTGGAGAAATTTAAAGTCTGTAATTTTCAGTGACTTTTAACACAGCAGAGAAGTGAGAGATTGAGAGCCCTGCTCACAGAGGGACTTGAGAAGCACAGATCATGGGGGCATCCAGCAAAGTACAGATCAGTCCTTTACCTGGGCTGAAGCAGGAATTTGAGGGTGGTTTCAGCTTCTCAAATAAATGTGTTAACCACAGGTTATAGGGCAACCAAGGAGCCTCCCAAGACTAGGAGGTCTATGGGCACCTTATTAGGCAGAATGCTCTCTGATTTACCACATTTCCATATCTATGCACAGGAGAAAATCTTCAAAGAAGAGAGCAGGAGACCCCCAAACCCCTACAACCAAGTGAAAAATATGTTTAGTGATAAATTAAGAGACCAACAGCCAAGCAAGAATGAAAGGTTCCTGTGCCTCTTAAGTGTGTTGACTTACCGGGCTGTAAGGGAAGGAGTCAGTACAGGGAAATAGCTTCCTCTCTTACTGCCAGGGGTGTGGTATCTATCCTGGCATTGCCAAGTGCAGTCATAGCTGCCAGCTCTCCATGCAGATCAAGATTATACCTAGGCCTGTGCCTACCTTCCCAATAAACACTCTGACGGTGCTAATGACATAATTAGAGGGATCACTCTGTCTCTTCTTTGCCTTTTACTTGCATTAGACACAGTTTGAGAAAACAAACATTATTTGTAAAAGCCATAATTAGGGACAGAGAACACCTAACTTTTAGGTTCTGCTTAGTTTTGTGGAAAACAAAGAGTTTTGCCAAAGACTTTAAGTGGATAGTTTGAGAGAATGTTAGTGATCTTAATGCCGAAACATTGAACTAACTGGTAACCTTCGGCATCCTCAGTTGAAATAAAGCGGCGACCTTAATCAATAGATTACAAGAGAGATGAAGGTCTAAAACCTGGACATAAAAACAGACTAAAAAGCAGTGTTTTTTCAAAAAGCAAAACATCCATAATTAACTAATTCCCCACTCAAAATCTGAAGTATATCTCATCTCATCTCATAAACACTCGCACTGTTGAAAAAACATAAGTAATGTGTTCCAGTAGTGTGAGGAAAAACAAGGGCTGACAAGAGAAGCCATGAGCAAGGTGTCAACAAAGTTCTATGAGTGAAGCTAATCTGGGTTGCAAATTATTTTAATAAAACACACAAGAGAGAGCCTGCTTCCAATATAATGGTGTAAAGTCACTGTTAAACTTACTTTGTCTTACTAGAGCTAGAGGCTGCTGAAAGATTTTTCTGACAAGTCTTGTGTTTACCAAACCCTCCTGTAATCTCAACAGCAGCATTGCAGCATGGTTAAGAGCACAATCCTATATGTTTCAAACCAAGTCAATAAGCAAAGGGCCTGCAAAATCAAGACTCTTAACTTCAGAAGGTTAAAGTTTCTATTGACTTCACCTTTCTAAATATTTGAGGACTAAATAAGAGTCTGTGGTCTATGCAGCTGCAAGGGAAGCAATGCTCCACGTGTATTTTTTTAAGCTTATTTGAAACAGTAGATAAAATAGCCAGTCTTCATGCACACGTACACACATGACAGGCACTCTGTTAGTGAGATATCACAAGCCATACATCAGGTGCAGTGGTAACAATTCTAATAATATTGAACACAACTGAGTGAAATTAACTCATGGGGAAAAAAAAAATCCTACAACGCAATCTATTATTCTGTTGACTAATCTATCAAAGGAAGGAGCACTCGCGCCATTTGAAACTGAACTGGCCATTTTTCTTCCCATATAGGATCAATATATATATAAATAGCGAGGTTACTGTTAGAAAATGGGTTTTAGATAAGAGAGCTGAAGCTTGAGAGTTGGGTTGTTGATACAGCAAGTGCCAAGATTCCTTTAACCCACAGATACACTAAAAGTTGCACAGATCTGCAGAAAAGAGTAAAAGGTAAGAAAATCTCTGTAAAAGATAAATTTCTCTGTAATGTTGGATCCCTTTAGCAATAGAGTTTCATTTTGTGAGTGGTGCTTGTGGCTGGATAAGGAGCTGTTTCCTGCAGGATTTCTTCTTGAAAGCTTGAACTTTCCCTGTGGAAAATTTTTTATACAGGCAGTAAATATTTTGCAGGCCATTGCACATTAGCTGGCCAGATTCTTCCCTCTTCTTAACTAACAGAGATAAAAAGAGATAAAAAGTTATCTGTGGTATTTTGAGAAAAGCAGTTGTAGACCTTTTCTCCCTCTACAGTGAATGTTAGGTACCTTCATTTGGATCTTCCTCAGACTGCTACAGTTAAGAGGTAGATTTTGTCCAGAGCAGGAAAACTGTGCATTGTCTAGTAGACTGCACTGGCCGTTTGCTGTCTCAATTCCAGAAAAAAAATCTCCAAGAATTTAAACTCAGTATAATAACTTGCACCATTTTTGGAAGATCATTCATAATAGTGGCAGACAAAACCAAGGTTTGCTTTCTCTCAGCTAAAATCTCTATTGCATCTCATAAATATCATGGTAAAGAAACAGAGATCACATCAGCGATATGTTGTGTCAGGAACAGGTTGCCAAAAGACATATGGTGTAGATCACAGCCAGTGTTGAAGTTTTAGTGCTTGATCTCCAACATAGTCTAGAAGAGCTCAAAAAATGAAGATAAAAGCATTTGTCTCGGACTCCAGGTGCCCAGATGGTCCATTTTTAGATAGACTGCAGTTTTACAGGCAACCTGCTATAGACCCATCCTCACCTTCATCCTGAAGAATTCAAAGAATGGTGACAAAATTACACAATAGGATGTGATGGTCCATTAGTTTTCAGTAAAAGTGTGTGCACAGTTGTCACTCTCAGGTGAAGCCTAATGTCTGCACCTTGAAATGAGCATATGGGGAGAGGAAAAATGAGCATGGGAATACATGTTCTGCAGAGAAGACTTGATTTTTTATAAACTAGAAAGGAATGCTTTAAGCAGACTAACAAACAGTTCTTTGGACATGGCCACTAAACAAACATTGAATAACTCTATATTCTATATATAAACAGATATATGTTCCCAGTGGTGAAAGGAGCACATTCATATATGAACATCAGTCTCTTTAATTTTAACAGACCAGACTTAAAACCTGCTATGAAAAATAGGCTGTGGCTGAGGAGAAGTGAGAGTTGAGCTAAGGAGCCCGTGACACCTCTGGTAGCATCACAGTCCATGGTGCAGGATCCAGGCTCAGCATTGCATATCAGGGCAGCAGCCTCCTCCCTGCACACCATCCCCTCTGAGCTTATCTTCCAGTCCTGTGCTTGTCAAGCACCAGTCAGAGATCAACAACTGTGCATAAAACCCTAAACATTTGTTTCTTCTGCAGATATTCACAGACATAGTGCAGAAAATTCCTGTTATTTTTCATTAATTAAATCTCTTTATTAACAAGCACTTATTTGCAAATCTTTAAATTTCTTTGCTTTTCATTGTTCCAAATAATAAGAAAAAAGTGTATGCTCTTTCAACAGATTTCATCTTAGGCAGTCAGAGCACTTCACAAGTATTAATTAGTCTAACACCCCATTTTTTTATCAGGAGACTTTAAACTACTCAAATCATAAATGGTGTTGTATCATCAGAGTAGTTTGCATTGGTGATCTCAGCCAGTGTACCAGGGATTAATCATTCTGTTCCAAACAGACCATGGCACAAAATTTGTTCTAATATATTTGCTTGACAAAGATTATGTAAATTCATATTATTGATTATTTTAAGACCTCCTAAGGGCAAGAAGCTTCCTTGTATGTTGTTGGGGTTTTTTCTTTTTTTAAATGAAATTGCATTCAAGGAAATGAGGGTACAAATTATTTGTCATTATATAAGATACCTTGTATTTCAACATGTAAGGAAAAAGTTTTATGAGTTTCTGAAGAGTTGCCGTTAAATAAAGCACATCAGAATTTTTCCCAGATTAGTCTCAAAGCAGTGAGGTTAACAGACTATTTCAATTGTCACTGCTTTTGACAATATCCTTTTATGCTGGCTTCAACCAGAGCAGGATGGGATCTAAAGCAGTATATCCTCTTGTCAGCAAACCAGTTGTTAACATGTACTTAAACCATGTTTCTTAAGAGTCCCTCTGAAGAGAGGTTGCCTTGAGAGGATGCTTAAGGTCCAGTGTGTGCTGAAGTACTTTGGTGAACTCCAGTATTTTAAAGAATTTAAAACATTTTGTCAGGAATCCAGAAATCAGAAGGACTTGGGCAAGTAATTAATTGTGTTTGAGAAAAGGATCTCTCATATAACCAGCACAGGTCAATAAAAACTAAAAAACTAATATCTTTTTAGAAACCAAGTAGTACTAAGGACAGTAAAATTGTATGTGATGAACAAAGAATAATCTTGAACTAGACCATAAAACAAGCCTTTCAGATTCCTGTTACATGGAGGTACCTGGATAATGGATGGAGATAACTATGGAGAGTGAATGGGACTCAAAGGAGAAAATTAGGGTTCAATACCTTGTTTCAGAAAAATTCCTGTGCAGACTGCATCCTTGTCTTTAAGGTACGTGATATAGCATGCCTTTCTGTGTTTGCATTAGAGCTGGAAATAGTGTGGAGTCCTGTGTGTCTGCTCTGGAGCATCCATGATCTGTGCCACGCAGAGTGTGCCAGGTTCCAGGTCAGATACTGCCTTAAAGTAGCTCTGGCAGGCTGGGAGCCTCCCACAAAATGCAGAATCACTGATTCAGAAAGGAAGAAACTCCCCTGGCTCCTTTCCTGCCACTGCATGTCTTTACCTCTCAGCTGCAGAGGAATATGCTCCAGCCCCAGAGGAACCAAATGCCCCTTTGCACAGTGCCCCACTTCCATCAGCAGTGCAGGGGACACACAACCACCATAGCTGCACCCTCCAGGCTCTCTATCCTGGTCAGAATGCTTCCCTGAGTGGTGAGAGATGGAAGTCTGAAAACTCTGACTGAGGAGGTGTTGAATCAAATGTGTCCATTTCCTGAGAGTGAGTTATTTAAAAAACCCTATGAGTAAGTGCTCCATCAGGTGGAGGTTTTGAGTCTGTGAGTCCTGGTTAGATCCTGAACATTAGAGAGTTGAATGTTTCAGATATTCAGGGGGTTTTGGTGTTTAAATAATTCCATGTTCAATGTATGTCATTGGGGTGTATAATGATCCCGTAAGCTATAGGGAGTATGTGTGTACATTCCAGGTACATGTGCGCTATTTGCAGAGGCCTAAATAAATTTTTATATCTATTTCTAAGTGCTCAAACAAACCCTAATGTGTCAAGTGAAATTCAAGTTCATGTCACAAAAAATTGAAGAGAAAAAGAACAACAAAACTAACTGTTCGGATAAATGAAAGAAAAAGTAGAAAACCACCTATTGGAGAGATGAGGAGTACAAAGACAATTCTTTGCTGAAGAAACTGAGGCCATTTTATAAAAGTGCTCTGATGTGTCTTTGAAACTCCATTTCACATAGAGAGAGCAATCTCGTTTCTCAGCTGGTATAAACTGTCAGGGATACATTGAAGCCAATTTCCTTCAGCTTCTGATCCAGTCCAGAGATATGACCTATTTCTATCTATACTGGTATCATCTAGTATCATTTATACTGGCATCAGGATGAAATGTGCATGTCTGCATATAGCTTTGTGTCTGGAAAATACACAGGACTGTGCTAACATAGAAAAGGAAAATAACTAGTCCAGAATAAAATGGATACCTTTGGCTGAAAAAATCTGTGTACATGGTAATGCACTGCTGTGGATGCCGAAAGCTTGGTAGAAGGGAGATTGTCCGGCTTTCTGCCAGTGTCTATGTGAAAGTCCTTGCTTTCACATGGACACTGGCAGAAAACAGTCAGAAGTTTCTGTAAACTAATCCCTTTATTTTACAGGTGCAAGATTATTATGTAGCATTGTTGTGATACTGACCAGAAAAATATTTTGAAACGGGTGTTGTAGGATTTAACCAATCATTCTGAGAGGTGGATGATCAAGGACCAATGGCCTTGTGCCATTCAAGCAAACTAAGATATATAAACGAGTCTGTAAATTAATAAATAATTACTTTTCTTCCTGGATCAGGCTCCTGTCATTTCTCACTGTCCCCAGTACAACAGCGACACACTGCTTACTCTTTAGTTTCTGTTTTTATTTATTTAATAATCATTGTCTTCAAACTGCATGTTAATTACATCAACTCCATTCACAGACTTTTCCTATGCAGAACAAGAGCATATTCCCTCTTACTGAAGGCAGATGTTGTTGTAATATACCTAATGTACTGCTACTATTTCATGCAGCGAGGATATAAAACACCATGCAGTCAGGGAAATGGCAGTCAAGTGTGATCATTGCACAGGTCTTTGGCAACAAAAATTGCTATACTTTTCCTCCTTTACCGATCCAAGAATTTGCAACCAGTCAGTTAGAATGCAAAAGCTAAAGTGACTGAGGCTTATTTTGAAATATTTTGCCAACATTTTTATAGAGCCTCACAGACCTCAAAGGGGTTTTGTATGGTTTTTTTCCTCTTGCGGAAAGCATGCACACGCACACGTGTGTGTGCGATGTGTGCATGCATGCATGCCTATTCTCCTAAGGCAGTTTTACAAGACTTCCGCCTGTGGATGTAAGCTCAGTGATGCAAGCCTGCAGGTTCGCAGGCCTGGAGGTGTGGCATCCAATGATACCAACCACATAACTACTGCCTGAGATGAGAGATTCCAGTAATTTTCTCTGCTGTTATGGGAAATGTCATATGTAATTCCAGTTTTGACAGGTTTTTCTGTAATTGGTATTTGGCTATTGGACACACCTTTTGCTGGAAAAGACTCTGCCCCTCAGGCAGTGATTTGATGTCGGCAGCAGTGCTGCTGCCTCAGCTCCTGTGCCCTCTCAGGTCTGCACAGCTCTGCATGGGAGCTGTATGGGCAACTGACCTGGATTAAAATAATATCCCACCCCAGCATCAAAGGCCAATTTTTTCAGTTGGAATCTGTGCTAGATCTATGAATGGCTGAAGAAGTACTTGTACCAGCATGGTGCTGGGCAAGTCAAGGGGTTGGGACCAAGCACCTGGAGAAGAAGAGGAGGCAGCTTCTTGAGGTGATTTAGCTGACGTAAACTTACCCACTGCCCAGCTCCAGTGTAACTCTGTGTACTTGCACCACTACTGCTCTGATTCATGTTTGCACTCAATCCATCAGATTTAAATGACTGCATAACACAGAAGACAAAGGAGAATTTAACCTTTTCTTACGAACATAACCTGCAAAATATACCGTTGCCACTGGAATGCTGGATCTGCCCTTGCATTGCCTCCAAGCCCAGTCAGGGTGTGGATGTGCTAAATGCAAAGATGTCACTGGTACTGACTTGCCAATCAACTTGCTTACGGGGTACACAACACTACATTTTTAACACCTCTGCCACCGTTCAGTGTGCGTAGTGTGTTCTTGCACACATTTTAAAATGGCTGTGTCACCCCTGCATTAGTAGGCAGGCACTTTGATATAATATTTGAGAGACTTGTAAGCAGATAAACTCTGAAATTTGAAATTAATTTGCCTTGAACTAGATTTGGCTTGAAGATGGGTAGAAATCTGAGCTGTACTAGTTGACCATTGGTCGGCTTTAGCTCCACGGGTACTTGCAGTCACACTCATTCTAGCACTAAGCAACCACTGTTCCTGCACCTGTGATACAAGGGCAAGATGTGTATAGGTGCTTCTTTAGTGTGATCTGACTCTTTTACAGGAAGGTTATAACTGGGAAACAATTTTCACTAGGAAAATGGTGTTGAAAGTTTGATTCTTAAACTCACCTCTTCTTCTGAAAAAGAAGTTAATCATATTCTGACATCAGAATATGATTAACTGTGCTATTCCTTCATATCTCATTTCAGGAAGTCCACAGTAGTGCCGTGAAAGTGGAAAAGTATTATTTTACATAGCATGCAGATTTAATTTCGAGATGTATGCTGACAGCCTATGTTACTCCTTCTGTCATCATAAAACATAGTAACTAAGTTTGAAAAATCTCAAATACTCTTTTAACTTGATCTTTAGAACTGCTGAAAACACTTTTACAGTCAGAAATCCACCTTCTTTGCTTGTGCTGAGATAGTAGAGAGGTACCCGTCTTACAGCTTTGTCCTAGTACTCCTGACGCCTCCAGAGTGGATATTTAATCTGTTCATTAACACAGGCTGAAATGCTGAAGTCCATACACATTTTTTATTCCAGCACAGTTATTCCTAAAGCTAATTTTTTTTTTCTGAATAGGACTGATTAAATATGTCAGGAATAAGATCTGTAGTTGTTTAGTGCCAAAAATTTGCTCAGTACTGTTAAGCGTGTTACTGTTTCTGTCTCAGGCATTTAAAATGCTTTATATACTTTAGTGCCTACAGGCTAACTCAAATAGCCCCACATTTTGTGATGTAAAACTCTTTCAGATTTTCAGTAGGGCCATAGCAATAACCATAATTTCAGGATAGGATTTCCAAACCTTTGTGAACAAGTGACCTTTTCTTTCTATTTTCTTTTCTTTTCCTGGTCCTACAACGATGTGGAAATCCTTTTTTGTAATTGTGAAATTAAGCTATTGCAAAGGCAAGGAAATACAAGCTGAAGTGTGCAACGTACTGAATCACCAAAAAGAAACCTCCTATGGAAATGCAGCTCAGAAATTATAAGCCTATTGGTTTATCTCATGTGAAGTTCACTTATCAAAGGATATCCAACACTGTGCTAAGTAATATGCTAGAACAAAATATCCCTAGGACAGTGAAGTGACCTCATTACCACCTTTTAGGTTGTGGGGAGGATGTCCAGAACAGAGGCAGCTCTGGAGCAGGTTTCCTTGGCTCCTGAGACAACGGCTGTGGTACCCAGGACTGCGGAAGTATATGGGATCTGCCATCCTGTCTGATCCTTTTCCCTCCATTAATGATCCCCAGCTCAGCTCAGTGTTTCACTGCCCCAGACTCTGCCTTCAGGGGACTGAGCTGGGAGGCCAAAAGGGCAGATGCAGTGAAGATCTGAGCACCTCAGCCTCAGGATGCAGAGAAGACAAAGGCAGATCCAATTTGGACCTGACTTCTGAGTTGTATCTGCTTTGAGCAGGAGACTGGAGAAGATAAACCCCACATGCCCTTCCAACCCAGGTTCTTTATGTCTCTGTGTTTTTATGAAAAGATTCCCCAAAAAATCAACTCAAGGCCCCTTCCTCCCCATCACCCAAAAAACTCCCACCTACTTTTTAGTGTGATTATTTGAAAAGCATTTAACATCTATTTCTATTTACTGGGTACTCTCAACATTTAAAAGTTTCAGAGCATTTGTACGATTCAGTACTTCAGCCTTGAACTGATAGCAAGTATTTCTCTTTTGGCTTTTCCTCTGAAAATTTTCTTCTGTATTGTATTGATAGATGGAAATCAGCTCCTGATGTCAGAATAAAGTATTGTGAAACTACGACAAGTATGCATGTCCTTAAGCAAGACCACTGTGCTCCTAAGTCACCTTTGTAATTTTAAAACCTTTTTTTTTCTGTTATGCCGTTAGCTGAACATAGGTGATGAATAAAAACACATGGAAGTGCTGCAATTCAAGAATTAATTGTTTCAAGGAGCTACTAACTCTAACATTAAAGAGGTGATTCTCCTGTAACAGAGATATAGCAAATACCCAGTAGAACAGATGTGGTGGCAACACGTGTGTGACAAATAATCAAAGAAATGAAATTGTTTGCAAAGTAATAGTACATTTAATGAGACAAATCCAGTTCAGAAACAAAAAGAATTGTTTTAGTTTGTCCTTTGAATTGTAGTTTAATAATAGAGACAAAAATGGCTGAGCAGCAGAAGCAACCTATCAGTCAAATTGTGATACCTTTAATTTCAAAAAGCATTTTATTTCACAAATAGTTCTATTAATTTGATATAACAGATAGGAAAGTATCACAGTTCAGTCATGCAGCCTTGAGATTGTAAGAGAGGACCTGAGGCAAGGTTGGCTTTAATATCACAATTTTTTCAATTGATAAGTCAGAAATAAACACTGCCTGCTCTTAACAGAAACACTGAGGAGAGCAGGATGTTATGTTTTATTGTGTATCCTGCCTTTCAGTCAGCTCAGTATTACTTTTAAAAACTTGCAGCATTTTTTGCAGGCTTTGTGTGAACAGAAAATAGTCACAGACAGCTATTTGTTTGCTTCCTGAAAATTAGTATCAAGCACTTCTACAATATAGTCTAGACAGGAAATTGCCTTGTCCTTCAGCAGAAAATTGATTAGGTAATTCATTACATCAGTCATCTCAGGCACTCCATCCTTTGAAAATTTGTTTTCTGTGTCTCTGATAAAGGCAAGATCTATAGGTCTTCTAAGTACGTGAGTCATCCTAGGCTGGGCATTTCATACATGTTTTCTCAGGACAGCAATTCTTCTCTGTGGCTGAGCCAATTGAAGGAAAACATGAAACTTGCCTGATGCTTATCGGTAGGGTGCTAAGGATACAGGACAGAAGAAGCCTCCTAAAAGGAACTTTTGGAACTCTGTGTCTCTTCAGCTCTCAGTCAATGGCTTTTGCTCTTGTCTGAAATGTTTGCACCCCCCCAAGAGAATGCTCTCAGTAGAACCTGAATCTCCCTGAGGTATTTTTATTTCATAGCTATCTATTGATTTTCATTTAAGTGCATAGAACTCAGCATATAGTTTAACTCTGTGCAGTAGCTCAGAAAAATTCTTGCCAACGTGACACATTCTGTTTCTGGTGCATGAATGGTTGCATGTTAATCACAATTATCTGACTTTAAGCATTTACAATCAGCATGTGACATAGCTGAACCTAAAAATGTGCTCCATAGGTTCCAGCCAACAGAAAATGAAAAACTCAAAAAGTAAAGAAATGCAGCAATTTATGCCAAATTATGAGCAGGAAATTTTCAGAGGGTAGGAAAGAATGAGTGGAAAAATAAACAAAATGACTGTGAGAATATGACATGGCAAAAAAGGAAGAGTCTTTTAAAAGTAGTAAAGAAAAGAAAAACAATGAAAGAAACAGTTATGTGTTTGGGGGGGGGGGGGGTTAAAGATTTTTTTAAAATAATTATATACCAAAGGCTCGTCTCTGTTTTTTCCCACTAAGTATGTAGTTTTACAGTCTTGATTTGGACAGAAAGCGAGTAAAAGAAGTGCTGAAAAAGGTAAGAAGATATCCTTCAAAAAACCGAAGCATGTCCAAGCAAGCGAAAGGGAAGAAAACCCGACAAGTGGCAAATTAAACATAATAACACAAATCACAGGCCAACAATGAATGTTTTAGGGACTACTTGCCAAACATCTAAAACTAAAAGCAAACTCTTCCTCAAAGCCCTGCGGCATGGGGAGCCTCCCTTGGAGTCATTAAGGTCAATTGACATATCAATGAGAGGAGGAGTTACAGCAGAAAATCCAAAGGAATTCTTGCACGTTTTCTCAGCGAGGAAGATCTAAGAAATTCACACTCCAGAAGTCACCTTTACTAGGATGAGTCTGAGAATCTCTTTTAAACTGAACTGTCTGTGGAGGAGGTTGTAAAACAAATTGCGATGGTTTAACCCCAGCTGGCAAGTCAGCACTACACTTTCCCTCGGGGAGCAAACTGCCAGGACCATATGGTATTTACCCAGGAGATCTAAAGGAAACTGAGGATGAAATATAGCTGAACTACTATATTCCTGAAAACTACCTCTACATGAAAGATATGGAAGATGGTGACTCTGACAGTAACTTTTTATAATCATTTCACTTAGGGATTCTGAGATGGCAGACCAGTTATTTTCAAAGGAATATTAAGTTTGCTGAGGACAGTACACTGTGAGGAGCTGTCTACTCCCTCGGAGGCAGAAAGACCCTGCAGAGAAACTTTGACAAATTAGCGAGATGGGCAGTCATCAACCATTTGAAGTTTGGCAAGGGCAAGTGCTGGATTCTGCACCTGGGATGGGGTGACCCTGCTTTTGTGTATAGACTGGGGAATGAGAGGCTGGAGAACAGCCCCATGGAAAGGGACCTGGGGGTCCTGGTCGATGGCAAGTTGAACATGAATCAGCAGTGCCCTGGCAACCAGGAGGGCCAACCGTGTCCTGGGGGCATCAGGCACAACTTCACCAGCCGGGCAAGGGAGGGGATTGTCCCCCTCTGCTCTGCACTGGGGTGGCCTCACCTCGAGTGCTGGGGGCAGTTTTGGGTGCCACAATAAAAAGACATTAATAGAGAGAGAGTCCAAAGGAGGGCCATGAGGATGGTGAAAGGTCTGGAAGGGAAAGGTCTGAAGGTCACTTGGTCTGTTCAGCCTGGAGGAGAGGAGACTGAGGGGAGACCTCATTGTGGTCTTCAACATCCTTGTGAGGGGAGGCAGAAGGGCAGGCACATCTTCTCTCTGGTGCCCAGTGACAGGACACGAGGAAACAGCATGAAGCTGAGTCAAGGGAGGTTTAGTTTGGATATCAGGAAAAGGTTTTCCATCCAGAGGATGGTTGGGCACTGGAACAGGCTCCCCAGGGAAGTGGTGACAGCACCTAGCCTGTCTGAGTTCAGGAAGCATTTGGACAATGCCCTCAGGAACATGGTGTGACTCTTGGGATGTCCTGTGCAGGGCCAGGAGTTGGATTCAATGATCCTGATGGGTCCCTTTCAACTCAGCATGTTTTATGATTCTATCATTCTATGTTTTTGATTTCTGTGAAGTAACACAATTAATGGAAATAATAATCCTAACTTATATGCAGGGTCATAAACTCTGTACTTGCTGCTGCAGCTCAACAATAAGAAAGGTCTTGGATACGTAACACATAATTCTCTGAAAATGTCAGTTTTATGTTCAATAAAAGTCAAAGAAGCAAGTACAAAATAAAACAATTTTTAGGTATTACACTTGTTCTTCAGCATATGATCCCTTCTGTGAAATGCTTGCCAAAGTATCTTTTTTTTTTCATTTATTCTGATAAACATATTACCTCCATTTCCAAGCTGCTTGCTTTGATATGTCCTTGGGCCACCACAGCAGGAGCAATGCTTCCAATAAAAGAGCAGGAAATTATTACACAAATAGAGAACAAAACAGCATGTCAGGTTATATCCACTCTTAAAATACCATGTTACGTTTCTGGTCTTCCCTCCTATCTCTCATGCCCAGAAGGGACAGGGCAGAGCTAGAAAAAAGGTTCAAGGAAGGACAATAGGAGTGATCAGAGATTAAATAGCTTCCATAAGAGGAGCAACTGAATTGTTTAGGAATGTTCAGCCAGGGAGAGACAACTTAATTTTGTATTGCATGGCCTGGAGAAGACAGTCAATAATATTTTTTTTGCTACAAAAGCAAGTGAGAGTTCAAATGATATTTTTGAGACGTAGGTTGAAAATTAACTAAATTAGTTATACTGTGGAACTCTTTCCCACCGGATGTTTTGATATTAAAATTGTACAGCTGTTCAGAAAGCTAATTAACAGAAGAAAAATTCACCAGATAATACACGAATACAGATAATATCTCTCCTCCAGGAATTTGCTGAACCACTAACCACTGGAGATTGAAAAAGTATTGTGGAGAAGTGTTGGCATATTCTGGCTTTGTTTGTGCACCATTACCCAGATATCTGCATTTGGTCACTGACAGAGAGGTGCTACACTTCTGGATGGACTTCTGATCTTGTACTGTGAGCTATAGTTGCAGTCCCTCATTTGCATGGGAATGTCTCATACAAGATTATAAGGGCTATCAAGGTTAATTTCTGAGGTCTCTTGTGCCTGGTTATGTGTGCAGACTCTCAGTCAGAATCTACCTTCTGTTTGTCTTAGGCATAAATGTGGCTAGGTTTTAGGTATGAAGCATGGCTACTGCTAATATTTGGTCTCCCAAGAATGCAAACTACTTCATCAGATCCTGAGAAAATGAAAAAAAAGTTGGTCTGAACTCATAAATTACTGATTTTTAGTAATTGCACTCAACAGTGTTCCTCCAAGGAAGTTGTATGTGAAATTCTGTATAATCAGGATAGTGCAAAAATAAAATATTCCAAAATATCCTGAAGGAATCGTTTGAGTGAGGGTGAAAAATAAAAATAAGTAAAAAATTTTAAGGCTTTCCTGTAGTTGCTTCATTTTTCAACATACAGCAAAATTAGATATCCTTTAATGCTTAGTAACTGTAAACATTACACAGTTATGAATTCCAACAGAAAATTGATTTATCAGTGCAACTCCGATGCCACATTAGAAGTTTTATTTGAAAAGAGGGTCTCATGTCTTCAGCGTGGCCATTTTCCGCAGTTTCTGATGAAGGTAGTAGGAATAAAGTACTCCTTTACAGTTTGCTCTTTGCCGATGAGTGTTTGACTTTCACGAAAACCCTTGCTTTTTAAGGTTAGAAATGAATACAAGCTATTACGTTCTGCTGGTTGCTCAAGACCTTAGAGGAATCAACTAAATGTTTTCTTAGTTTCTAGAATCAACATTCAAACAAAAAAAAAGCCTAACGTGAATGGAAACTTTGCTAGCAGCCCCAAATTGCTATGAATCAAATAGTTGGAGTCTGATCTCAGTTTTTTCCTCTGGAGACAATCAATTTTTTAAAAAGTCCCATTGCATTGACCAAGAAGTAGGGACCCATACATGCAATTTAAAATCGTGGCATTTTAGGCAGAATGAATAGAATATCTGGGCACGAAACACAAAGGCAAGCTTACTTTCTCCAGTCTTGGGCCAATCACTCACTTACCTCTCTTTTTATCCTATTTTTTTGCCAGCTTTGTATTTATGGCAGCAGATGTATCTTGCTAGCAATGTAACTCCTTCTCCACACTTCAAAATTTCCTGATAACTATCAGAATGCAGTGGCTCTAAATTAATATAATAATCAATATCAGTTGGCTGGGCCTCACTGCTTCAGAGAGATTTTACCTAGCAGTGAGACACTAGCCAGTTCTATGACTCTGTTAGCCATTGTAACATCAAAATTGGGAAGTTTTGAATCTTTCATTGTAGTTTAGGCATAAATGGTGGCAGTAAACATTATTGTGGTAACGGGGAGAAAACTTTCAATTCTACTTGTTGCATATCATGTTTTCTGAGTCTCAAAGGTGATAAGCAGGTAGCCTTTGTTTCTGAGACTGAACTGGGTCCTTCCGGACAGTTGGGAGATTTTCTGGATTCAATCAATTTCCTGAACAGTCTCCTCAGTTGAATTATTTTTTTTCTCTGTACCACAGCCCACATATAACAGACTTAAGGAGGCCAACAATAACAACATCAACTCCCTTTGGCTGGGGAAGGAAAAGCACCTCTGGGAAGCAAGGGGTGAAGCTAGCAAAGAGAAATTGACTTTACTTTTTTTCTGCCAACTAATATCTGTGTAACCTAAGAGGGTTTTATTTCACAATAATGGTAGTTTGACTCATTTCAAGTCAACTGGATTTTCAAGTTGCTTTTAAAGACGAAGAATTCTATGGAATTCTGTTAGCTCTGGCAACAGGATAATAGAGAACATCCTGCTACTGACCAAAGTGTATGAGCCCTCATTTGCCAGTCTAACAGTCATTCTCTGTTGGTATGATTGGATTATTTCATTGGATTATTTCCCAGATGGGCATTAATGTGTTTGTAGGGCACATTCAGTTAAAGGGTCAATGTTTATTAAAGCTGCAGATATTGCATTTGCTTTGAGCATGTAATTAAAACAGCAGATTGCTCTCTGTTTTGCCTTTCATGCAGTAGGCTGCATCATAAAACACCTCTGGATGATTTTGTCAACTGTTTTTGTCAAGAGCTTTAAAGAAGAATATAATATAGGCTTCTTATATGAAATGAAATGCAATAGTATTTTTCCATAAAGCTAAAGTTTTCAAAGATTATGATTTTTACTGTAGTCAAGGAAACTCCATATTTTCTCAAAGACCTCTGTCTTGGTTTATGGATTTTTGTACCTATCTGCCTCCAGAGCTCTCTGCTTCTGCTATTTAATTTGGGAGAGAAATCTTCAGTGAAATAAATATAACTAAGGTCTATAATTTCTAATTAGATTATGCTGTACATAGCCATTCTTGCATAAAAGCAAGATTCTGACCATATTGTGATTCAACCATACCTTTGAATGTGATCAATATTAGTAATTCTCATTTACAACTGCCTCTTCCTGCAATATCAATGGTATCTGTTTTCAGGAAGATATAAAATTATTTTTTCTTAACCTATTTTGTCTTATCCAATTTTCTTCTGTGCTTTATCTTATATATTCTAAGATTGTTGCAGTTCAATGGTAAATGAAATTGTGGTTCTTCTATATAATATATTATGTGTTAGAAATTAACGATTGATATAAAGCAATCTTTTATCAGTAGTTTTAATAACATTAAGCAGTAAAACGCAGTGGTCCCAGGCATTAAAATGCTATTTTCAGTGCTCCAATACACTATTCTATCATACAAAGTAAGCATTCAAGAGCCTTGCTTCCTTTGTTCTATCTTTAGAAGAAAGTCTCAGAACTACATTCCCAGGTTCAGTCCAGAGGAATAGCAGACCTGAAAAATGGAGTCAGAAAGACCTCTCGGTTTTCAAAGTAACCTTTTGACCATATGTCATTAAGAGGCTGGATCTCTTCTAAGACCTCTTCCAATTACACTGGCTTAGCGCTATTCCAGGAGCTTATCATGTCCAATCACTCTAAAAGAATCCTAATCAGGCCTTAGGCTAAAATGCTGCATTGACAGAAAAGCTGAACAGCAAGTAAGGCGTTGCATTTGCGTCGGCTGAGGGTCTTGTCAAATAAACACATTTCCAATTTCTGGAGTTAGAATAGAAGCGTCATTGAAAATCAAGGTCAGCCTTTTGCCTGCAAGTCTTAGATTGTAGCCTTGGGGCATAATTGAGGTGTTGGATCTTTAAGTTAAGCCTGGATGGAAAACGACCAGGGACAATGCTTTACACTAGACATTTATTTAAGAAGTATCCTTCAGAGCTGCTCATACTGTCCATCCTAGGAGCATAAGACTTCTTTAGCACTTCTTATCCAGCCCTTCACACTTTGAGATCTGTGGGCTTAATAACTCTCAAAACTCCTGAAATTGTGTCCTCTTGTCCTGTTTGGTGATGCTCCAGGGCTCTGAAAACAGCTGTTGATACACTACACTCTGGCCTGGAACTTTCTTTATGGCTGTATTATGGCAAGATTAATAGTAAGACCTCCATGATGTTGATTTTTAAAATTTTTATTTGGTTGGGTAACAGATTTTGAGAGCGCAATGCTTAACTGATTTGAATTGGTATTTTAGGGCCTGATGCTCTCACATGTTTCACGCACAGAGTCACTGTGACTTGTAAGCTATCAAGCTCAGATTGGGTTTACCCACAGTAAGCAAAGCAGATGTATTTTATTTGGTAGTACCTTGTTTTGCATGACTTCCGTTTCTAGAGTATTATGGTTGGGCCCACAACAGCAAGGCGTGTGACTGATACAATCAGAAAGACTATGGGAGAATTCTTTTTTTATGATTTTTTTTTTTTTTTAATTCAAATGACCACCTGTGTTAGCCAGCCCGTGAGTTTAGATACCTGCTTGTGGATTATCTTGTAAAAGCAGCACATTGAACCAGCACCACTGATCTGGGAGAGAAGGCTGCCTGCTTGTGTTTCCCTTGCCCTGGCTGCTACACCAGACCAAGAGCAGCCTGTGCAGGTTTAGGGAAGTGGTTTGTTTCCTGAAGGGTGCTGAAAATGCACAGAAGCAAGTTGCTTGTGATGTGCAAGTGAGAGAGGCAGGGACAAAGAGCACATCCACAGAAAGTGGAGAATGAGGGTCTATTCAAGAACAGGGAACAGACACCAGTCTGGGCCTTAACTGTGATGGGAAAGTATTTTTCTGGGGAGCAAGGGGAAACAATGGCACAGTAAGTCTCTTGACTGCAAGTCCTAAGGGACTGAGGGCAAGACTGAAGGAAGGGAAAATGTGTTTATAAATCATCTGTTTCTGATCTATTTCACTATGTTCATTTGGAAGTCTTTTGGAAGTCAGTTGACCCACTTTGATTTCGATTGTTTTATATTGACCAATGTTTAAAATTTGACCCATTTCAGATTCCTATCAGATCATTTGTAATAAAACTTTCTCCTGAAGTGTAATTAGCAAGTCTGTACCAATGAGATTAGCGTTGTCTAATAAAACTGATAACTTAATGCCTACCCTATGTTCCCATCTGACGTCTCAGCTGGCAAGACATTCCTCTCTCTAGCCATCACTCCTAGGATTAGTTAACAGCTGATTAAATCTCAGGAAAGCCCTTGAATCCTATGGATCAGGTGGCTGCCATGCTCCCTGCAAGAAGGTGTGGAAGCAAATATTTTCTGCTGATGGAGGGTTAGGCCTTTTCAACTGTGCAAGTTGTTGGCAGTAGCAGCGCCAGAGATGCAAGCCACAGATGGCAACAGGGGGATGCAGCTGTCTGCAGGAGGCTTAGTATCCCTGAAACAGCTGCACTGGGAATTTGGTAGATGTAGCATGGCTTATGTATGCTGAGTGCTCTCCTTTAATCCTTCTGCCTTCACCCCATCTTTGCTCATTACATTATTATTGCAAATTATTATCATTGCTAAAGTGCTAACAATATGGCCACCTGTTGACTTAGCTCTATATCCCGTGTTCTCTGGGCTCCTGGCCTAAGATAGGTTACACTCAGCATTCATTGCTAATTATTACTTTTCTTGTCTTTTTTGTTTTGTTTTTGCTTTGTTTTCCACCTTGAGTAGGAGCAATTTTATGGGTGTCAAGAGCCTTGCCTAGGAAGAGTAAAATATCACTATAGATGGTTGACCATGACACAAGAACATTAATTATTGAACACAGTTCCTTTTGAATCTATCACTGAAGCCAAAAGATCAGGGCAAAAGATAACCTTGATGAAATCCTTAAATTTTATCTATGATTTAAATTATGTTCAATTTTGCACAGAGCGAAATTAAGATTAACCTTATACCCTTCAATTTAATTTCTACTGCACTCAATCTTTTCTTCCCCTTCTTTGTTTCTCCAGTCACTTTCGAGTTTGTTCCTCAAGGCCATTATTCCATCCTCTTTCCCATTTATTTATTTGATTAGCTACTAATAAATCCTTGATTTGTTATAATTCTTTGTGCCATCATTAGCACTTTAGCTTAGCACAGAAAGCATACAGCAAAACTCCTCTTAATGTAGGAGCAAAAACTTTGCTTTGAAGCATCCATGCAGAATTTGGATCAGTAGTCATGTTGCATCCAAAGGCAGCCTGACTTCCTGCTAGTCTATTACAAACTCTCTGTAGGGAACTGAATCTTGCTCCCACACATTCCTGATTTTGTGGGAACTGTCTAATTAGATCCTATTGAGATTGTGAAGGACCTCACAAGGATACTTTATTTTATATGCTGGTACAATTTGCCGTTTTACATGTTGAGTCGCCCTAGGAGCGACAGGGGTACAGTACAATGCCATCTCAGTGTTAGCTTTTCCCAACTCCCACCTTGCTGGAGTTTGCTACCTGGCACATGAATCGATCTAAGCCATTTCCAGACAGGGAATTCTGCAGGGATACTAGCTTTGTTTCTGGCCTAAAGTGCAAAAGACCCTCTGTGGTGGTCATTGTGAAAAATTTTGTACCCATTTTAAGACCTTTTTTTGCATTGGCTTTGGTGCTGCAAGGCAATAACTGCTTAGAAGCAGTGCTTTTCTCTGAATCATTGCTGTAGTAGAGGTCAAGAAGAGGAACAGATAAAGACACAGAGACAGAGAATTTGTTAATAATACTATTTATTCAGCATGTTTTCAAATTCCTTTGGGTTACAGAAAACATTAAATATAGAGGTAATTCCACACAGATGAGAACGATTTTATTTTAAATGTTTTGAATTCATAAGAGGTTTGGGGAAGTGAAACAAAGGAAAACTGTTCACACGTAGAATATATTGACTTATATTAACTGGAAGAGCTTGAATTACTGCTTGTGCAACACTGTAGAAAATATTTATAGATTATATTAAATCACACATTAAATGAATTCTCCCACTTTGCCTTTCCCTTCTCTCCTTCTGAGCTTTTTAATTTCTGTAATGTTTCTTTTCCTTTTTACTTCTCAAACTTTTGCCAGTTTTCAGTTTTCCTCTTCCAGTCCCTCACCACATTTTTCCCTCATCTCCCCTTTTGCTTTTTGTGTTGCACTTATTCTGTCTTTAATTTGTCTCCCATGTGCTGCATCCCTCTATATATAATTATTTAGCTATTTAATTTTATATTTCTATCTTAAAAGAAAAAAAAACCAAATGAGACAGGCAGCTTTCAGTTAAATATTTATGCTGCATAATGGGCTGCTTGCTGTGCTGCATACCTTCATGTTATCCTGGCACAAACTGACAGAGGACATAAAATGAAGGATGAATAAGAGAAAAAAAAAAAAGTTGACTGTCAGGATCACCACAAAGGCATGGTACAATAACAAGTACTAGCCCAGAGATTCCTTGGGATTCCCTCTTGGGTTCATCTCTGCTCTGAATATTCATTTCAAACTGTAAAATTAAGATCTTGGAACTCCCACCCCTCTAAGAGGCAGTGTGAAGACAAATATATTAGACATCTGAGGGGTCACCACATAAAGGTAATGACGCTGAGGAAGAATGGAGAAGTTAACTTCAGTGTGTCAACAGCTTGAGAAATACTTATGCTGAGAACACAAATATTTAGGTGGATTTTTAGACTGTGTATTTTTACATTCATTGTCAGCAGCTAAAGAACACAATACATTTTCCAGCATTTTATATCCCATATGAACTCTTGGGACAACTAAATCTCAGAATACTATAGAAACATTTTTGAGATATAATTCTTTTTCTACTCCATTTTAGAAGATTAATATTTTCTAAGACCAATATATCATCCAGATAATTATTAACAGTGCAGAAGAACTGGATAAATGATTTCTAGAAATCAGCTATCAGTTTTTAAAATGTGGTAGTTCTGAAAATTGTAACTTGACTTAATGAAGCATTTGCAGGATATCTTATTTGTTCCATTTTTATATAATCACTTCTTCAGAGTAACCAGTTACCATGACGTGCATTTTGTACACGTAGTTCAGAATTCACAAAATAAAAGTAAAGTAAGCAATCAAGGATGAAGAGTTAATGAAATAATGTTAGCCTCAAGAATTTTTTCAATAGCTCTTCTGACATCTCTGTAACATTTTAGTAGCACCGTCAGGAAAATATTTATCTCACTGCTGGAAACAGGGAAGACGTGTAAAAATGTGGAAAATAAACTACAGTGATGAAGTAAAGTGATGACCAGCTTTGGTGTAAAAGTAAACTAAGTATTGTAAATGGACTACGGAGGTTAGAGCATTGTTCCACGTAAGTAAATTATTGTTCTCCCACTGAATCAGTAGAGCGAAGTTTTTGGTGAAATTTCAGATTTAAACTTTGAAAAGCCTTCATAAATAAACACTTGAAGTTCCTAAGATAACTTAGCTGAACCTATATTTTAATTTTAGGGTAATCTGATTGACTTAAACTTGCACAACTACTGTCAGAACTAGGAATGCAGTGTTTGGTGTTCCCTACAAAATGGGAGAAGCATTTTGGGCAATGCCTGTGTTGCTGCTGAAAGGAAGCAGGTTCCTTTAGTCATACTTCTACTGGCAGAACAAATGAAGCAAGAGTGTTTGAAAATGCTTTATTTCAGCACAAAATTTGTTCCATAGCATTTTCTTCATGTTCACTACTGTTGGTTGTTTGCTTTCAGAACTAATTTTGACAGAGCACCATCATATTACAATGACTAATCCAGGACTGGCCAAAATAATACATTAATATTTAGTCAGTCTTTTACTTTCCTAGCTTCAGTTATTCTAATGATTGGTAGTATAAATTTAGTGACAAAAATTCCAAGTAGTCATTACTTAGATAAATGCAGATCCTCTTGGTTCGTAATTTATAATAACGCCACCTTTCCAGATTCTCTAAACATATTCTATAGATGGTATTTTAATGTCTAATATAGAAAGTTGCAAATATTTTATGGATCTTATTAATAGAATTTTGCCTTTGGGAAATGTTCAGAAATAAGTTTATATCTAAAAAGATGCAATTGTGTGTTTTAGGAAATGAAAACCAGTGAGTAAGACTTACGTCATGAATATTTGTTTTTATCATGTGCTGAGCACCAGATTCAGGCTTAGTCTGCAGGGTGCGTATATGCATCTCTGCCTTTCCAAATTGGGTGGTTCACTTACTTGACCCCAGAAGGCAGTTTCTCATCAAGATGTCTGGGCATGGCTTTAAAGCAAAGCTCACACATCTTCCGTGTCCCACAACAATGGCACACATCAAAATTGCTGACTGTTGGCCACAAAAGGTCTTGAACTACGCTTGCTCTCTTAGTCTAGTGGCTTTTGTAAGTGACTTCTCGAGGCCTTGCGCTTGGATAACTCTCACTTTTGTGCATTTACCGTTGTATTGACTTGTTAATCATAGCCCTTGTTGTTCCCTGATGTTAACAGAAATTCCATAAATGATTAAATAAGGACAATAATAGTACATATTTTATAAATCAGGAAACATTTATCCTTGTAGGAATGATCTTACATAAGAGGGAGCATGATTAAGTCAGGAATGACCATCTTTGGCTTGAAAGGAATGGGTACTAGGTTCTTGAAAAGCCTGAGAGAAGAAAGTACAGCTAAAGCCAGTTTTGAATCCCACTGTTGAGCTAGGGAGTTCCTAAAACTGCCACGCAAATAAATTGCTTATCTCGGTTTTCAAGCTTTTCTCAACTGCAAATGAACTGAGGCAATCCCGAGATTTTCTGAAGAGTTAGAGACAAAACACATTAAATACAAGTGGGAGACAGGAAAAGTGGAGATTTTTTTTTTTTGGGAGAGTTCTTAAGCGAAGTAACTGAAAGAATTTTTACAAAACTCTTTGGGCAACCTCCCTATGTCCTCAGGGATTTATACAGGATAAACAGAACAAATACTGTTCCTGCATGTTTGTTTATCTGTGAAGCTTCTCCACATAAAAAGAAATTATATGCTTTGATTAATATCATCCAAGTAATAGTATCTTTCTGTGTCATAGCAGTAATAATAAGCTTTCAACTCTTTCAATGAGCCATGTATTTTTGACATTTTACATAAAAATAAAAAGTCTCCTGTTTGTTCCAGCACAAATTTTAATATCATTAAAATTGTTGTGGATTTGAGTGCAAAATTTGACCCATTGCACCAAAGAAGTAATAACATTCTAAGATACTAGTTCTTTCCAAAGTTTTCTTGATAATGTTGTAGTAATGCAATTAATCTGTTTTAATAAACTTTTCATCACTATTTCACATGACAAACTTACATTAGCAGACAAGGAAGGAACAGGGTGACATACCAGGCTTTCCAGAACTCCTCCCTTTAGTTTAGTTGTGTGTTACTTATCATTCAGCAAATTAGCCTTGAGAGGCAACTGTTGCTCAAGCAGGACAGAAGTGTTAATGCTGAGACACTACATAGCAAAAATAGCTCAGTTAAGCAGATTCTTCTGGGCTCTCTGTCACCCAGTCTTACATTGATGTGCAAAGACTTTTCCGCATGACGCAGGACAAGGTTGTGTGAAATTGTTCATAACAAAAACACACACTCTCTTCTTTGAAATAATAACTTTATTATGTAACATAGCAGAGATTTAATAAGATAAGATAATATGTATTCATTAGAGCACTCTGATTAGATTGCTTCTTGTCATAATGTTTTATCACTAATGTGAAATACATTGCAATGCTGATCTTTTTATTAAGCCAATACCTTTTAAAGCTAAAGATCTACCAAATTATAGAGGAAGTTAACTGTGTGTCTGTTTATTGAACTTGATTTACTCCATTGAGCTTTTAATAGAATCAGACAAAATACACAGATCAAAGAAATTTCCTGCCTAAGAGGGAAAGTGAACGGCATGTTAACTTTTTCATGCTACCAGCGAGACTTCTAGTAACCCAACCAATAGAGTAGCTGCATTGCAGAGACATGAATCTTAGGAGTTAGAGTTGCAAAAAAGCTGCAGTCACTGGCTATAGCTTATTTCAGAAAAAATTCTCTTTTCCATGACTTTGAACTGTTAGAATGCCCCTTTTACTCTGACTGCATTCCCATTTGAAGTTGTGATAAAAGAACGCTTTCAAAGCTGTTCTAAACTGAGCTCTCTTTTTGCCTATTCATTTGAAAAACATGTAGTAGAATTTGTCTTACATAAAAACCAAAATTCACTGATTTGTTCTGTTCGCATGTTGAATTGCAGTCTGCCAATGAGGTGAAATAATATTTCATCCATTTTCAATAACAGATCTCTCGAACTCACATGGTGTAAACTAGTTTTGATGGCTTTGGCACCGAACAGTATCTAACCCTATGAAGAATTCTGGTTAAACTGGTGGAATCACTTGCAGGAGTAATTTCAGGATGTGCATGTCATATATGACTAAAACCGTATAGGATTACTTACAATTATTTCCGTGCTAAACCACCTCCAACACCTTTCTTCTCCATGTTTTAAACAGGCCTAATTTTGTACATTTTGGCCATGAATGTTATTTTCCAGTTTGCTTAGAGCCACATAATTTTCCAGTTAGAGATTTGAATCTGCAAACATTCAAGCATGTGCTTAATTCTACCTAGTGACAAAGTCTCATATATACTGACTATAGGGGAAAAGCATTTATAAGATTTGATCCTTATTTGTCATTGAGGAAATGTTTTACACTCCTCCAAACACTTCAAGCAGCCCTTTTATTGAGCAAACTATGCCTGCAAGGCTACAAAGGAAGCCCAAAATAAAAACAGAGATATCTGCACATTTCTCTAAGAAGGACAGTTTTTTCCATTTAAGTTTTAAGTGGAAGAGAGAAGGAAGAAGAAAAGTCATAGCAGCACCTGTTACACTGCCTGACAAACCCATCAACAGGGCAAAATGTGGTGTGAACATGGCCATCAACAGAGTTAACAAGAGAAATGAGCCTCTTACAGCCAGAGCAAGTGGTGGAGATTTGTAATTGGAATGGTTGCCCTTAGAAATACAAGAATACATAATTTCTGTGGCTGCAAAAAAGGGCAAAGGGTAAGAAAGAAGAGCCTTGCTTAAGAGACATAAATTCACTAGGGTTTCAAGAAATGATGGCAGGTTGTCAGTAATTACTTCCTTTGTCTTTTCACCCCAGGTCAAAAAAGCAGTCAGTGCAAACGTTGTTTTCAAAATACAGGCGAAAAAGTGAGTCAAATTTAGCATACACCTAAATTCCCCTGGGTTTTTCATGTTACCTTCAAGTGTGGGAAGAAATATTTGTGAAGTGTAACTGAAAATGATCACTCCTACAGAGACCAAGAAGTCCTCAAACTCAAGTGAGAGTCTGAATTTTGTCCAGGACCACTGATGCATTTGTGTGAGACAGTAAGTCATCACTACAAGGATGATAACAAAATGAACCAAAGAGCAAAGCTGGCTGAGTTTGGAAACAATTTTGAGAGTTCTGATAAATACACAAGGCAACAGGGTAACAAATGCAATTACAGACCAAGTTTTCTCAGTCACTGGTGCATATGGAAAACTATGTGACAGCAAGTTCCCGCTAACAACCAGATACAAAATACACGTCATGATCAGTTCCACCACTTGGGTCACGTTGACGACTATGCCACCTAGATTGGGAGACAGCTTTTTGCAGCAGGCATTAGCAATATCTTCGTACGTGTCTCTCACTCTTATCAGTTGCCCATCTTCATTTTCTTCATACAAGCAAGCAATTAGAATTTTGCCTGTGTAACAGCATAATGCTGCAGCCAAGACAATAAGAAGTAGACCGCTGTATCCACTGTGGAGGAGAGCATACGGCAATCCTAGGACAAATATTCCCTGAAGAGGAAAAAGAGAGAGAAAAGATAGCACAAAATCCCTGAGGCAAAATGTTTACTAGAAGTTGCACCCCCAAACCTGTCCTCCATTGAACATTGCTTTCATCCAGCTGCATGGTGTAAGTACTGCTCGATTCTGCTAAGTAAGTAACAGCCATGAGAAATGTGTTTATTTATGATAAATGAAATTACCAGCCAAAGTAACTACTTCTATCAGCACACACGTAATTATAAGCTGGGAAAATGAGAATGTGACTGAACGATAGAGTCAGCTTTCTAGTTAATATTTAACGCTGATGTGATTAGAAGCACATTTTAGAAGGTTTAGAAGTTAGTTATACAGTCAACATGCATGTTAATGAAACAGGTTCAGTATCAGTAAAATAAGCATCTCTAGCATAATCTGTACAAGTTTCACTCCAATTAAAAATAGCAGCGTAGATAGATTCAGTAATGACAATTCTCTTCAATCTAAGGATTTTTAACAGACCTCTGGAGAGAAAATGGCATTAGAGTGCATCAGACTATGCTTGTGCTTCCTCCGCAGCTTGTGTCTGCTTCATGTGGCCTTTGCCCTTGCTAAGTCCACTGCTAAAATGATTTTTCTCACTGCTGGGATTCTAGACTGTGCAAACTTCTTTAGGTGTTTAAAAATACATGCAAAACATATAAAAACCTTTTTTTTCACTAAATAGTTTTTGAAAAGAACATTGTTGTACTTGTTTTGTCTGGTAAAAAAAAGAAGGAATTTTACTTTCACAGAACACTATGAGCACTTCTTTGTCTTTTTCCCTCTTTCTTCTCTGTATTAAGGGACAAATTACACTTTTACGTGGTTTCATTTCCATCAGCAGAAAACCAACAAAGCCCTTGAACATTAGTTATTAATAAAAACATCCAATTTAAGAAAGATGCTTCTGTGACATTTCTCTTTTTATGTTACAAACCTGAAATTAGGAATTGCACATGAGTCACACTGGTCAGGCATTTTTATTCATGACAACTGAAGAAAGGTAAGGAGGAAACAAAACACAGTTCTGCAGAAAAATAACTAGTTCTGCAGAAATTTTCACTTCAGTGTTTCTAACTACACCCAAGACATGATGAAATCTGAGTATTTTTTGCTCATGTTTTTCATTCTGGCCTGACAGAAGGAGTTGATATGGACCGCACACACCTAAATTCTATTTCTGACCAAACCTGAGCAACCCTATCTGCTCTGCAAAACCTATGAAACCCCAACAGAAACAGGTCTCCCCACAGAAGGGGCAACGCACTCTTCTCTCACTTCCTGCGTGGGTAGTGCCATTGACTTTCAGGAGCCAAAGCAGAAGAGGTGAGTTTAATGGTATAAATCTTAATCTTAGACTTTACCATCCACAATCAGGACCATGAGGCCATGTGGGGGACCAGAGTTTCAGGCATACTTCTGCCTTTGGTGTTTTCCATCAACTTCCTCAGGTTTTATGACTATCAGACAGTTTCTGTGAAGGCAGACTAAGAGCCCATCTCTGATAGAGGTCATCAAGACATCAGGTGCCTGTCTCAGTTTTCTAGGGCTTATACCTAGCTTCCCACTTCTAAGTGATTCGAGTACTCCCAAGCCTGATCCATAAGGAGGGCTCTGAAGAGAGGCATTTTTTCAAACACTAAATAATCATCAACATATAAAAGTAGTCTTCTCCTCTTCCAGACACAAAATAGCAGATTTTGGGCAGATTGTGGGATGACCTTCAATCAGGAAAGAAAGAAGTCCTTAAATTAGAGGAGTGTTTTTTCTCTAAGTCACTGAGAAAAATAGAGTACCTATCATATGAAAGAGCAGCATTGCCTAATTCACCAGGCTTCACTCTAGAAGCAGGTATCTTCAGCTTTCAATTGAATTAGAGCTGAAAGAATTAAATACATGCACTAATATATTTCCGTTAGAAAGGTCTATGCCTTTATGTGTTGAAACAGAAATACCTCAGTTATTATTACTGAAATAATATTAAAATCACTGATCAGATACCTTTTTTGGTTGTTTTCCATTACTTCATTTACAGCATTGGTTTTGTATAAGTCACAGATGCCGTTTCATTTAGGAGCTGGCAGTTCAACTGCACAGCTTGTGGTATTTATTCACCCAAATCTCTCCACTCAACGTCTCCATTCTAATACAGGTCTCATGACCCAATTACCTTGTGGTGTAATTAGCACTTCTTTTGTACACGAACTTCACAAAATTCTACCATTTTTGCCATCAAGCAGTCTAGTTTCTTAAAAAGATTAGCTATCTGGCTGCATCCAGGCTGCAGGTAGCGCACATGGAACAGTAGCTTTTGATGTGATGCCATTTTTATCACAGCTTTCACTGACTGGGAAGTTAGATAGCTGCCTAAAGAAGTGAATTTGATTTCCTTCCTATGAAAACAATCTTTGGAGAACATTTACATAACAGATTGAGTTGAAAAGCATCACAAATAAACCAAGTCTGTGAAAAAATCAAGAAGATAAAGCCACAGAGTCGTCTTCCATATTAACATAAGAACAATGAGGTTTTCTCAGTTCCTTGCAGTTTCTACCAAGCTTATCTCATTTGTTCCATACTCACAGTGTTATTATTTTGCTGCCTAATCTTCAGTTGGGAGTTCAAACCATATCTGTTGACCCAAAGGGTCACTGTATAATTAACCTGCAGGTAAGCGTCAGCATAGGCCTTACCCACGCAATGGCTTCTCCCCTGCTGAATTCAGTCTGTTAAGGACGACCAGCCTCAGCCTAAACCAAAGCAGGAGACTTTGAGAGACGTTATCACAGCCACTTACAGTCCTCCCCACAGGTGTCTGCTTTTCCATGCTTAATTGTTAGTTTAATCAGAGCATAACATAATTCTGACCTCTAACATCTCCTTACTGTGGTTTATACCAAATAATTTAATTCAGTACCTAACACAGACCAGAGGATGATAGAGGTGGGGGTTTTTTGGGTTGATTTTTTTTTCATTTTGTGAATTCAGACCTTATTAAACAAACCCACTTTTGCCTATATATATATTTTCTTAAAATTTTGTGTGATTGTCTACTCCAAAGTTTAGAGTTTAGAATTTCTAAATTGAACATTTCAAGATGTTTCAGCTGAAAGAAACTCTTAAGTATTGCTTTCAGCTGATGTCTTTGACATCTTTTTTTCCAGAGTTTGTAAACTTCAGCTCTCAATTACTAATAGAAAGCAAACATTGTGGACATAACTGGTTTTGCAGCTTTTTGGGTGTAGAGAATGGTTAGTAGAGAGAAATGACAGAACACTGAACATGCCAATACAGTAACTATGTTTGTGGTGAAAGGACAATGCTTTTTCTGCCTTGCCAGGAACTTTTTTTTTTCTATTTAAAATAAAAAAACAGTAATAACAAAATTCTACAAAATAACTAAAACTGTAATTGATGGTCATAAGAACTCAAAGAACAAATGTAACTTTTCCAGACTTCAAAATTCATTTTGTATCTGCTCTCCTGTTCTTTCCTTTCCAAAAGCAATACTTTCTATTAGGACAATTATCAAAAACATTATCAAGTTTAAATAGTTTAGCTAAGAAAAAGATATTTTTAATAAATTATTTTACTGTCAATGTAATATAACAGGTATAGGCATCAGTCTGTATACTCTGGCTTGCAGCTGCTCAGCAACTCCAGAGCATTGCTAAAAGTGACTTTTATGTGGAAAATTCCTCCTCTGTAAAGAAATCCTTTCATGGATGTTGATGAAGGTGCCTTTTGTGCCCCTTTCATGAGAAGTGACTGCACAGAGAATGCAGATACAGCATGACAATATTTCAATGATTCCTTTCTAGTGGAAAAGGGACTCAGGTAATTCTTGCAGCATTTCTCATTGCACATTTTGTTCAGCCTGGCCCCAGTACTTGTGTTTATTGAATCTTCTGATCCTGTGTTCTCATGTCCAAATTATGGCACAGACAGCCTTAGCTGTGAGGCATCAGTTAAAAATGAGCAGCAAAAGGAACTGTTCCCTAAATTGCCTCATAACTCTTAGTTTCAGCATTCTGTCTGGGAAGTGTTCTAGTCTGAATGGTTTTATTTCCAACTGTTCTAGAGCAAAGTCAAATGTGTTAGCTCTAAATATGCTGCTTTAAGGTGACCTGTTCATGGAATAGAATATCACAGGGAAAAAGCACTCACACATCTGGGGACAGAGGAGATGGAGTTTTTGAAACTATGCTTTGCCATGGAGCATCTTGAGTGGTTGTGTTATTTACCATCACTCCATCCACCTGAATGGGAAGGGAGCCCAAACTTGCCCAGCAGGCTGCATCTTCCCTTGTGTCCCAAGACGTTTGCAAGATGGTATTTTCACCCTAGACTGAGGATGGAAGTGCACTGTTCTGTGTCAATCAGTGTGTCTGGATGGAGGTCCTGGTCAAACACCCAGAGCAGACTTAGCCATGGGCAGCTGGGCCAAGGCAGGAGAAAGGACTGAGGGCTCTTCTGGTGACCAGCCTTTGAAGAAATCACAAGTAGAAGAGTGGAAAGAGCAGGTAAGAAAAGGTCAGAATCAGCTAGCAGCTGATTCTGCCTTGTCAGAATACCCCCAAGCAGAAGCATCCAGGTATGACGGGTGTCACCAGGAATCACCAATCCACCTACAATTGGTTTTGCAAGAAAACAAGCAGAACAGGAATTCCAAACTACTTCTGCATATTAAAACACTTTGCTGATGGTTTGACTACAATGTTTGAACTACACGTATGTGTTTCCCACACCAGCAAGGCTGGCTTCTTATTTAAAAATACCTGACATCTGGTTCAGTGCTGAATAGAAAAAATGGACTTTTTGCTACCACATGGCTATTGTATTCCTTCACCTCAGGGCGAGCACCTTCCCAAGGAATAAAATGTGTTTAAAAAAGTTGAAAAGTGAGCATGGACAGACAGTCAGAGAAATATATCAAAACTCCTTAATATTCAGTTTTAAAGCTCTTAGTCCCAAGTAAAATATTTTATTTCATAGGTTGTTTTAACCTGAAACACGACATTTTGAAAAAATAAAGCAAATTGAAAGGTGATTAAAAAGTAAAGATCAAATCATGGTCAGAGTTGAGGCATGCCAAAAGACAGTAAAATTAAATGGAGTGAAAAGCAATGCTAAAAAAAAAAAAAAAGAGATAGAGAAAATTATTTCACCTTAAGACTTAGTCATATGGAAAAATAAATTAAGAAATGAAGAAGAATTTAACTGAAAACTATTCCGTTAGGACAACTTTCCTATATGCAGAATACATGCTGATATGCCAGACTGCCAAATTAGCTCTGATTGCCTTTTTCACCATCTGTAGTTACTCCACTGGAATGGTTCATTTGAGTCTGACTATTTTCCCCAACTATGCATTTGAATCCTTGCATGAACATGGGTTAGACATAGAAACTACACCAGAAAGCATCCTACATGAATCTTCTTGGAAGACTAGGGAGATAAATTCAAGATCCCTGATTTTCAGTATAATTCCACAAAATATTTGATTATGTTGTTTAACATTTGTTGCTATTTGAAATACATGATTTTCCCAAACAGATGCAAGCCTTGGTTGCTGTGGTATTTATACAAAGAAGGAACTTTATTAATATAAATTTAAAAACATAGCACATCCCTTAATCTCACACCATGATAAGAAAGCTACTTGCTTGTTGACCGCCATGGTCTTCTTCCTTTCTCATCCATCCCCGTGATCATCAGTGATTTTGTATCTTCTTCCAAGCCACTGTTGACTACATTGAATAATGCTGGACCAGGTGCTGATCATTCTTCCAGGTAACCTCCCAAACACTACTAGAAACTATTTCTTTGACAATAGATCCACATTGACAGTTACTTTTTCAGAACGTGTCACTTAGGTAGTTGTTAATCCATTTAAGATGTACTCTGTGGTTGCACTAATTTTTAAATCAGCATGTTGTGTATTAATGTGTCAAAATTCCTTTTAAAAGTGTAAATATATTATTTATCTTTCACCAACTAAATTACAATGTCATAAAAGAATTATTTGAAGTGTGTTTAATAAGGACTGTAAGAACTCTTTCTCCAGAACATAGTGATTGACACTAATTATATTTCTGGCTTTTTATTCTCTATCAATTAAAACTAGTAGTAACAATTCCATTCTTTTTCTCAGCACTGTTGCCAGGTTTCACTAGTCAGGATTTATATGTTTTTTAAAACATTGGGATGATATCCACAATCTCCTGAAAATTCCACATGGAGTAGCAATTGAATAAGAATATTACCTGGTCAGAGGTGTCTTTTGTTATGTCTCCCAAGTGAAAACTTGCTGGGCATTCTGCCTTCAAAATACTATTGAGATATATTTTACATCCATTTTAAATAACAGTTGTGGTTATCTCATAGTTAATTGTCCAAATCTAAGACTGGAAAAATTAGACATCAATTTAAAATTCACACCTGTCTTAAGATAAGCCATTAGCAGAGCTGAGATGAACTTCCTCTCAGAAATGTCCGTGCTGAGGATGGTGTGTGCACACACAGTGTAGAAACTCTGAGACTTAACTTTTAAATATCTTATGCAGAATGGCATAGTTCTTTTCCTGAAAAATTACAAAATGGCACACTCTTCTCCTGTGCTATGAGCAGGTCCTCCTGGTTCTCTACAGGAACTATTTATGAACAACTGCATCTATTTTTCAGAATTAAGAAGAGTCTTAGAACCTCCTTCTACTAATGTGGGAAATCAGTGCTGCAAAATTCAGTGTGAGATCTCAGAGAAGATTAAGATGATCTTACATGAGAAAATCTCTAAGTTAATTTTTCCCATTTTTACATCCACATATTCTGGTGTCCATGTCTCCCTGACTTGACCAGGATCACTTGAGTGCGCCAAGGGGGACAAGGGATGCCATCAGCCCAGTGCTCATTATGTCTCTGGTGTTCATCTTGGACAGTGATGACAAACAGATTTTTGATTTACCTTCTATACCCTTCTGAAACAGATGCAGTTTTAGATATTTTGCCTCATTATTTTATCGCATCCCTCATAAATATTAGGCAAAATTCCTGACTTTCACAGAAGTGTGGTTTATCTTATCTGCATGTTTTATAAATACTGTCTTCTCCTTGGTTCCCCTAATGCTTATCTATAGGTGAGATTTTCTACTTCTCCTTTTAAACTAAATCCCTTATATGCTGCTCTGTAGAAGTTAATGCATACCTTCCTTTTTAACTTTGTTCTGCTGTTTTTGCTGGTACTTTTAGACAAGCGTGCAAAGTCACATAGATAGACACAGGCTTCCATTTATATTTTGCCACAATTAGTATTTCTGTTTCAAATTTTTACACTAAACTTAGCCTCTTTTTTTTTATAATTCCTAAAAATTGTTTTCTTATTGTCCTATTTACTGAGAGATCCATTTTTTCCTCTCTTTGCTACTGTTCGTAACATATAATTATTACTCTCACCTTTTATTTCTCTCTTTTGTTATTTATATTTTTTTTTAAAAATGTAATTGATACATCTACTTCACTCCTCAAGTAGGAGGGGTATTAACACAATGGTATACTATTTCTTAATTATGAGGTGTAGCTTCTGGACATCTCACAAATTCTTGTTAAACAACTTTCAAGTTTCCTTCACAATGGGTTGTCTGTATTTATTCTTCGTAATCAATTATCAATCATAATTTTCTCCCGGTTTGAAAAATTCATTTTTGAAGTACGAAGTAGATGTATTACTGTCCTCTGTTTTCCCATAATTAATGTAATTAGATCCTCCAATTTGTTCCTCTTTCTCCAATGTAATGAGGCTCAAAGTAGAATTATCTCATGCTAGGTTCAATACCTTTTGTGTTGGATAATTACCATCTGTAATTTTTAGAAACTTCAATGGTGTTTTACTACATACTGCATACAACGTCTACTATAGGTCTTTAAAACTAAAGTCACCAAGAACAGTACAATTTTTCTTTCCAGACAATAGCTCTAACACAGATAATCATCTCTCTAACATAGAGTACCATCCTCTTTAGAGTGCCATTTCTTTTGCCTGTTCTTTTCAGGTAAACATGCTTTATCAAATTATTTTTAAATTCCAGGTGCATCGATCATCCCATCACGTATTTGCAATATCAGTTATATCCTATTACTTCTCAGAAATAAGAATTTCCATTTCCCTGGCCGGCTACCCAAACTCCTGGCACTGCTCTACAGATGTCAGGAAAAGAATTCATCTACTTTCCCTCTCATTTCACAGTTTGTTCACAGCTCAGCTGAGTTTGAATTCAAAAATACTGTGAGCTGTTCTGTGGAAAACTTCAAATATTGCCTTGGTCTGTCTGACCTTAGCAGATCCATCTCACCAAATGTCAGTGAAAAATCTTCCTTTAACTTCAGGGATGGTTGAATTAGACCCCAGAAATCTTGTTTTTCCTGATTTTTCTTATTCTTTCTCTCTGCCAGTGCAAGTCTCTTTGAGCTGCAGGGATGACAGTGACTAAGGCGTTTATTCTGTGATTAATGCCTTCAATTGCCTTATATACTGACAGAAACTTCAGAAGTGCTTACCTGTCAATCCTTCAGGTACCTTAAGTAGATGATAAGGCAGATATAGACTGCTCAGAAGATGCTGTGATAAGTTAAGCAAGTAAAGAGGCTGCATGGTCGGCACAGCGAAATGTATGTGTCCATTTGACTGACAGAAGCCACTGATTTTTTTTTCTCCTTTTAGTGGATATGTTAGTGTTAAGAATCTCCTAAAGACAAGAAAAGTGAACAGAGGAAAGAAAATGTCTGGGAAAACAAGGAAAAAAAAAAGAAATTGCTGATATTAAATGTGACAGCTGATTCCGTTGGTTTAGCTATTGGTTTAAATATTTGTTCCAAAACCGAAATATGCTTGATTCTTATTTCCTCATGGTTTGATGGAAAGTGTTAGCTTGCATAAATCCAGAGCTCTCTGCAAGAATTAACTGAATCACACAAAGAAAATCTCCCAAGCAAATTACCTTTTAAGAAAACATTATTTTGCTTGGTCCCAAAGGAGAAAGCAGCCTTTCATAAAAGAATGAGGGTTCTTATTATGTGTTATGCATCAGAGAGGAAAAAGAGATGAAAAAAGCAAGGCAGTTAAAACTAAAACAAACATTCTGAAAGTTACTTTTGGTGAGCTACATGGACTCCCTGGCTGCTTACCTATTTTTCTCATTATAGCCCAGGATTTCACCAGAAGGCAGGCAAGTGATCCAAACATCCGGTACATCAACATGCAGGTGAGTTCCATGAATGTATGGACAAAAGATCTCGAGGGGAAGCAGAGGGGAACTTTGGGAGACTACAAGCAGAGCAAAGCAGTGGGGAGTCAAATAACTTTATTTGAGTGTGCACTGACATAACAAGAGGAAGAATTCAAGTGCATAGAAAGTTCAAACTCAGGCTGTGAGAAAGCATTTGGCTCATTAGGAGCTTTTCTTGAATGCTGCCTGGACAGGACAAGCCGCAGTTCTTGTCACTTTTAACAAGTAATGCTGAAGAGGAAATGGAAGAAAACAACACCATTCTACAAAGAACTTTGCATTGGAAAAAAACCTTATGCACCTCTGAGAGCTGAAATGGAAGCCAGGTTACATCTTCTAGAAGCTTAGTTGTATTTTCTGAACACTGGCATAGGATTTGTCGTGAATAAAAGGTGACTGAATCCTCCCCTGGCTGACATTATCCTGTTCTTTCCTCAACACAGACCTAACCACCAAATTTAGGTGGACTCTTACTCAAGATATAATGACTTTTAGAGTTCAGTATATAAAAGGGAAATTTGTCTTTGAGCACAGCCTGGGGAGAATATAGTTAATAGTCTGGATGAAAGACATAAATTGTGGTATACTGTTATGTTTGGTCTCCAGGAATCGCTAAAATGATACAGAGTATCATACTATATTCCTCTGGAACACATGAGAAAAAAAATGCTGGTTTACCATTAGGCTGGGTATAGACACGAATTTTCACTTATTTTCCTCTCTTAACCTCACTTAAACTTTAGAAGGCTTCTACCTTTAAGATAAAAGAAGCAGCAACTGATTTTACTGCCTGATAATTCATCATGCACAGATACAGATAAAGTTGAGGTTGCAAATGAATTCTGACAATGGAGGTGTCTCTTTCCTATAACGACATAGAAGACCACATCATTCTTAATGTTTAACGAAGTAGAATTATTCCCCCAATTTCAAGCAGATTACACAAACATTCCCAAATATGCATAATTAATAAAAAAGAGAAAAAATAAAGGTCAGAAAAGAAATGTGAGTGGGTTCTATGGCATGCTCTGAGTATTCATCATAAAAGCAAAGTTAGGTAAACTCTCATTAAAATTAAAAAAAAAATTGAATATGGATCTACATTGTGAAACCGGCCATATGACATATAAAATACTCATTGAATATGTCTTTTTAAGGTCTCTAGATGTAAAATACTTGAAGTATTACTACTGGTGGAGGTATTTCTCATTCTGTTGTACAGACTGTGATAGACGTCCTTGACCTCTACTGGCCAATGAAAAAAAGGACTGGAGTTACAAAATAAGTAATATTCCTTTTCTGTGTTGTTTTTGTTTTATTTTCCTTTTTTTTTTTTCCATTTATTTTCTTAGTCTGCAATTGTGCTGGAAAGACAAAAACTAAGGGAACAAATTGGGGACCTCGATTATTTTTGACCCTTGTTGAGGACCTCAGGTTTATTCTTAACTTTTACAGACAAAAACTGTCTGTATGGATTGAAATAAAAACAGTTCTTTCATTATCAAAACCAAGTTAGCTAAGCAATTGGTGTAAAAGTTTGTATATTTAGAAAAAGAGTTTTGTTTTTTTTCTTAGCCTGAGTCATTCCCATAGTGCAGAGAAAACTTCTCAGCTCTATTGAATCTCTCCTTTGTTCATACTTTGGTGCTGAGATCTGTAGTGAATTCATATTTGAGAAACTCATTTCAAGGCTGCATTTAGTTTCTGTTCCTTTCTCCTAAATAACTTTGGTGTCTTACATTCAAATTTTTAGCAAAATCAAAATTTATTTACAAGGTGTAATTAATGAATTTTAGGTGAAAACTCAGTGGTAATAACTGAAGTTACTAAAGTGACTACTTTCTTTGCTCTCTTTGGTACCCAAGGAAATTATCACTTCTTAGCATCTACAAATTGGGCTAATCTCACCCAGCTTCTGCCTAAAACAGATGTTCAATGAATGAGTGCACAGAGTAGCAGAAGAGACACATGTGACAAATCTGCTTTGCTTTGATGTACTCTTATTAGGAACAGGATTTCTAACTTTTCCTACCTAATACAGCAAAAAGTTAAGCTAATCACAGAACCATAGTATATTTGAGTTGGAAGGGATCTGGTAACTCCAGAAAGGATGGATAGAAATAAGGATCCCCAGATGACTACTTGTTCCCACTGTGTAGGGCACTTGTTTTAAGGTTTGTGAATCCCCATCAGAGATTCCTGTGTCACTCTCTGTCATATGTAGAGTCAGGTGAATTCCTTTACAAAGGCCATGAGATGGTGGTGTGTCCTGAAAGAGCAAAAGGAGAGCAAGAAGCTGGATAACTTGGGAACATGACTGCATCAGGGGAGGCAGGAAGAGGGGAAAAATGTGCCATTGAGTAAAGTGCAGAACACCAGAACATAAGGCTGTGAGCCATACGAGGTAGAAACAAGGGGTAGGAGAATATGATGGGCAAGAGGCTGTGAGGAAAAATGACTGGATGTGAAAAATACCTAACTCTAAGCATAAGACAGGAAAAAGGAGAAAGCTAGAGGGAAAGTATGCATTATGCAGCTGATTATCCGTTCTGATTAGGAAAGGAAACCTTCAGGGGTGGAATGGCAGCTTCTCACAATTTAGGAGATAGTAAAGAGTCTCTGAAATCCAAGGAGCAGAGGGAAGTTTTGTGCAGATATTTTATTTTTAGCCTAAGATGACAACAACAAAAAATATAAAAGAAAGAGCTCTGTCTGAGAGCAGTTGGCTTTCCAGGCAAAGTGAAAGAAATCAGCAGGCAAGTAAAGGCAACAAGCGCAGGAGTGGAGAGCTCATCTTAAACTCCAGATTCCAATTAAAGCTTAGAAGGAGATTTTCAAGTCCCTCAAGGGAAGGTGGCTGAGGAGATGTCATTTGGAGTTGCAGAAATCATGCAGACAATGAGACAAGAGAATGGGTTCGAAATGTAGTGAGATAGAATAAACTTCAATGCCAACTTCTAGAGTGATAGTAAAATGAAAGCAATAATAGTCATTATAACAGAAAAAATAGATAACTTCTTATAAACAGAAGAAACAAATTCCTTATAAAAATAAGATATGTTGAGTCTATATTGCATATAATTCTTATTATCAATCCACATTTTTTCAAGCTTCAGTAGAACTATTCACAATTTCTGAAATAGTCAGATTTAGCCTAAAATAATTAAATTAGAATGGGTTTTAAAACTGAAAAGAAAAAGGTTCTGTGCTTATCAGGAAGGAACTAGCCTGAATCAAACATGATTCTGGAGGGGAAAACAGCAATAAAAAACATCATGAATAGAAATATCCATGTAGAGTAAAGGAAAAGGCCTGAAACTGCCATTGCTGCTGATAACATAAAAGAACAAAAAATGTTTGTTGTAGAGACTACAAAACATGATCTCCTGGTGCTGTTATTTGTGTCAATTCAAGAAATGGACTGAGACAAACTGAAATGGATAGTAGTCTTTGTGTATGAGCTGAAGTGAATGTTTCCTCACTTTGATTCATATGTTTACATTTTTGAGAAGTAAATATTAAATTTCATTTTTTGTTAGCTATTTAGTAACACAGCATTGTACACATGGCAAAACTAGTGCCACTGGCCAAGAATACAGAGGAACATTGCCTTCCAAGAAACATGGTGTATGTGGGGAGAAGAGGGAGAAGACATGCAAACAGAATACAATTTCTTTTATTTAGCTTTAGGGGTAAAATATTTTATACAGCTTACTGTGCTAAAACTAGGTTACAATATATTATATTCAATACTGCGTATAATCAGTGTTTAGGGCTTTTTATTTTCTCAAATAGCTCCATTTGCTCATTCAGACAGAGCTTGTACCATTTCAGTGAACCTACTGCTGTCAGGAATTATATACACTGAAGTAAACTGTAGGTTAACCATGTATGGATTGTGTGGAAGAAGCTTTACCATGTGGAAAGTCTGCTAGTGAAACATCACTATTTCTGATTCTACCAGCACATTATAATAATTCAGATGTCCTTTATTTTCAGCATTAAATTCTCATATGCACTTGCAAGTGCTGAGCTTGTCAACTTCTATTCCTTGAGGAACCCTAGGGCTCACTCTTTTATAAAAAAATGAGCTCCCTTCTGAAAATTTGCTAATGGAAGTGAAGGAAGTTTAGAAAAAACAGGAAAGGAATACCATCTGACAAAATATTTTACTTTCTACTGCCTGTCACTCTGTTCTTGCTTGTCCTGGGAGGAGTTATATGACTAAATACAGTTTATTAAAGCAAATTTGCTGAGGTTACATACCTCACAAGATTAAGAATAGGGGCAGAAAGAACCTTTTTTAAGGTGAATGTTTTCCAGTAGTGATAGCTGGTCAGCGGCATATACTACAGAGCGGAGCATATGTACAAATTATCTCAGTCACAGGAAGCTGGTGAATAATTTTAATAGGTAACTTGGGCTTTGTTTTGAAAGTTAACTGTCAAATGTAACATCACAACAATGAAGTAGCCAAATATAACAGATACAGAAATTCAAAGTTGCCTAATAACAGTGTATTTGAATACCACGTGACCTGCCATGAATTTAAAAAAGAGAATGAGAAATTACACCATCTGTTTTAATTCAGTTTGTCAAAAATGCACACAGGGATTGATAACACCAAAAAGTATGGTAGAATAACTTGATTTTAGTATAGTGGGAAAGTACATCAGCTATTCCCTTCACCTGAGGGAGCCAGAGATCCTTGTTCTGCAACAAGTCGTGACACATTGGGTTCTCCCATGGAATAAAGGGATCATTGCTTTCAAGCAGCTGACAGTTACTTGATCCTTTGCTTTTGGTAACATTTATTGTTTCAAAGAGTATAATTTTTGTAATGCCACTATCCATTTATCTTTGATACCATATTTCTGTCATTTTCTTTCTTGGCCATCTGGATTTTAAGATGGAATGCCCATTTTAATGGCTGAATATTCTAAAGGTATTCTTATCACATTCTTTTGCTGATTTATCTTGTGCTCAGCCCCTACAATGAGTCCCAATAGCAAGGAGAATCAATTCCTGATAGAGAAAAGGGAGGAAACTGAATCAAATGTCAAGCTGATTTATCACAGGCTACATTTAAACAATCATTATTTTGTAAAAAGTTTCTGTAAGATAGGAAATACTTTGAGACTCACTTTCAAAATTGTTTTCATTATTGGAACACCTGGAAGTCCTTGAATGTCATCCCATTGTGTAAAGTAATGTGCAAACAAAGCAAAAAGAGATAGTCTCTTCTCCAAAGTATTTAAAATCTAGGGGTAAGATAACACAAAATAAATACAGGCAGAGAGGGGAGTCAAGGAAACTTTGAGTCAATACCAGATACTGTGAGTCAAGAGAGGAAATGGTGGTTTCAATGCAGCTTACAATTGTGCAATTTTCATCAAAAGGACATTTCTAAGAGTATCAGAGGAATATCTTCATATCAGTTCATAGGAATGTTTGTTTAAATATTTAACAAACTGAAAATGGTAATTGTAACTGGAAGAAAAGAGACCAAAGTCAATAGATGAAGGAAGAAAAATAGTAGATTACTGTAGAAAAGATGAGCAGCTTACATTTGATTTGACAGTTGAAGTGTTTCTTGCAAGAGCTGGTGGTCGCATGAGTTATGGAACAGCATCAGCTTTCCAGGTGGGTATACATGGGGTGAGTTTGGAAAGGTTAGGGAAAAGTGTGTTACTGTGACCCAGATGGGGAATTATGTGTGCTCAGGTCAGTTTGAGCCTTGTGGATTGGTAAATCAGACTAAGTATTGGTGAGGTTTTACAGTAAAAATAAGCAGGACATGGACGTAGCCTGAGTGTGAGGATCTAGAAAGAGGCCTGACTGAAAGATGATGCCGGATGATTAGGTCTGCATGGTACCAAGGACAAGGACCTACACAGGCAGTAAATGAATTCTGGTGTGGGCAGACACTGGACAGAAGACAAGGAGCTCTGCTTAGCTGCTTGACTGCTGGAAAGACAGACCAATATTTTATGTATGCAGCAGTGGGATCTAAATAAGATGTGAACTTGAACCGGCCCAGGAAAACATACTCTGCTTCAGTCCCACTCTCCCTCAGGTGGGGAATGATGTGGTGTCTATCAGCTGTGTCTGTAGGAGCCCCAGAGGCTGAGTCTGGTGCAAGCAATGACCTCAGGGAGGAAGGCACGAGGCAGACATTCAGGAGAGACTGCCAGCATTAGTTGTGTGCCTGGTTAGAGACAGCAGTACAGAGAAGAGGAACCTGGTCGTGACCCTATGTATTAATTCATGTAAGGCTTTTCCTTATAAAAAATTCTTGCAATGAAAAGTAAAAGGAGTGGTGCAGTGTGTGTGCGCTTCTAAGTTATCTGTGTACCAATGAAAAAGCTTTTTTTAGGCATTAATACCACCAGAGCAGGCCATCTCCTGGGTGCTTTGAAGGTTTCCTAATGAGGAAATAAAAAAAAAAAGAGGCCTGGGAGCAGGAGGCACAATGTTCAGGTTTCTGAGGTACTTACACATACCATTTATTTCATATGTGTTATGGGAGAAATGGAAATGAACACACCCTTTTTGCAAGTATATGTAAATGAGCATGCAAATCATACCCTGTCACTTGAGAGACTGTCTGTTAAGCTCTAGCAACACCACTGATAGTAGCTGGCCTTTGAGTAATGGCACAGTTTAAAGCCCTTGGATGGAGACGTACTTAGGCTGAGTGAGATATAAAACAGTTCAAATACTGACAGACTCCTTCAGTGCATCCACCCAAGGAATTCTGTTGGAGGCAGGACCATGCACTGCACCTTGCAGGTAGCAAGGTGTTGGACCCAGTGATGGGTTCTTATGGGTCCCTTTCATTTTGAGATCTTCCTTGATTCTATGGCTCTATATCCTCACTAAGGATATCTGTTGGCAGGCGGAATTTGGCAGCATGCTAAAACAACTTGCAGATTCCAATCAATGCAAAAGTTCACATTTTTACTTGCTGGAAAGCACCACTGTAAGGAGAAGAGTTGAGCTGGTCCCTCCCAGTCCACTTGCCACACTGCTGTACACTTACTTGGTAGTTCTTTTGTCCTTTTACATGCACACAATTTCTATTACCAGCTGCTTCATGTAGGAAGACTCACATCTATAAAATAGCTGTTCTAAAAGATTAATAGCAGTAAATTTTCCAGGTGAAACAATTTTCAAACTTATATGACAACTGAACAGTCAACAAGAAGTCCTCACTTACAAGAAATAGCCACTTGCAAATTCTCCAGCACTTTCTTTACCAGACTGTGACAAACTGAACATCAACCCCAGGATAAGTATACTATGCATTGCAGTGACTTAGCTGCTGTTTCTAGGAGTAAACTCAAGATAATATGGTGGCTTTGAAATTTAGATGCTGATATATACAGATTTCAAAAGTACAAGGTAAGAAGAGTTTCTCCTGAAGTTGTTGGAAATGATAGATAATTGACATTGCTAAAAAATCAAGTGTTAAATAAATACTTTCTTGAAATGTAAGGTTATAATTTGAGGTTCTGGACAGAATTATTCATATTTCTTTAAGCCCAGCAGTGCTTCTGGCTACTGTTACCAAAAGAATGAAACATTAGACAGGTATGTCTGTAAAACTCAGGTAAAAATCTGTTAAAGATATAAAATATTGGTTAAGAATAAATATTTTAAAATATATCTATCTTACACTCAGTGTAATCAAGATATCGAGATTTAAGGCTGAGGTTGCATGTAAAATTCCATCGGTTTTTTGAGTATTATACTTTAGAATGATTCCCTCTCATCTCATATGAGATAAAAATCTCATGTGCTAATTAACTTAAAATAGATCAATATAATAAATTACATAATAAAGTATATCAGTCATAGGCAAACTGCTGAGGCTATTAGAATCATTTATGGAGGAGACTCAGAGAGAGGCACCTCCTGCAACTCTCTTGTAATTCATCTGTTAAGAAATACAATTTTGAACACGTGGTGAGAGCAAGCATGATCTAAGGTCTGCTTTAACTTCTAGAGATATTTTGATATGTCATTTTAACACCTAGAAGGCTTAAAGAATTGCAATACTTTGGTCTGTTGCTTGTGTAACCCATGTACTTTTTTCTGGGCTTCAAGAGCTAGTATGGTGCTTTCTGAACCAATAGTCTGTATGTTGGGATTATCTGCATGTCCAAGGAATAATTTTTGTGGACTAGTTATGTTATATCACAGTTTCTACTTGATGGAAAACCTGACATGGAGGGGCTATGGAAAACTGATTTGGCATCCTAACACTTCCATAATAGCTACAGTAGAATATGCTGATGTAAATCCACTCAACACTCCCTCCCCCACACCTGGTTATTGCCCAAATAATGTGACGAACGACACAAAAGTCAAAACCTACAAAACAGCAACTTAAATCCCATGAGAATTATCCAAATATTTATTCCTGGAACAAGTTTAGATGAGCCACCTCTCTATGTTTAGGAGTTCTGTCTTCATAACGTTTTTTAGTGTTTGCAGCTGACCAAGGGAAAAACAGACTGATAAAGTGCACTGTCTAATGAGATTTATGGGAATGGCAGTTAGTTAACTCAAAATCAGTCTGCTGCACCATGCTTACATGTCAAATAAAGATATCTCTTTGAATTAGATGTTATTTCTTTGTTGCAGGATAACACATTTTTGATAAAAAGCTTTTGTGATAAGAAATAGGGTTGGGAATAGAGAAGATATATCTCCTGAATGCAGCCTTCTCTGTACTATATGAATACGTGCACAAAAGAAGCCTACCACAGGGTCTGAGCTGAAATAAAAGGTTATACAAAGTAGTGATGTATGTCTGGAATCTTTTTTTCCCCTCAAGAGAAAATCAGAAAGGAAAACCAGGGCACGAACACTAGTTACAGAGTCTTCTCCCCTAAAATACATCTTTTATCAACTGCATTGCATAATGGTGACATTCTATCATAGAAAAAACAGATCAGAATTTAGATGGCTCTCACTGGGCTTTTTTTTGGCTCTGCAGTTCTGGCTATAAGGGTTTGTGGTTGCAAGCCTTGGAAAAATAAATTTTCCAGAACGGCTGGTATATTTCAGCTAAAATCATACTCGCTATTTGGTATTTTTATGTGCACCACAATAGTCCGACTATCTTGGAATTTCACTTTGTGCTGTCATTTTTTGACATTTCATTTGAAAACTTGAATTACTTTCTGGTCCTAGGTTAGATATCAGCATTGGGCATCTCCCTTCCGTTCTCAGTACCACATCTTGATATGAAATGCAGAAGTCAGTTTCTCTCAGATGTCTACAATTTAGTTCAGATTACGACTTCAGCTTCAATGCTCTGTTCCCCTTCTCTGGACATGCTCCAGTGCCTCAATGTCTGTCTTGTACTGAGGGGCCCAAAAATGAACACAGGATTTGAGGTATGGCCCCCCAGTGCTGGGTACAGAGGGACAATCCCTACCCTGGTCCTGCTGGCTACACTCTGGCTGATACAGGCCAGGATGCCACTGGCCTTCTTGGCCACCTGGGCACATGCTGGCTCATGTTCAGCTGCTGTTGACCAGCATTCCTTGGTCCTTTTCTGCTGGGCTGCTTTCTAGCCAGATTTGATACATCATGTTTTAGCAAACATTCAGAGAAAAGTTGTGCAATTATATTAGCCTGTATTTAAAGATTGTTCAAGCATCATAGCACTGAGAGACACTTGAAGCTTTGTGGTAAAGTGGTTGATCTTTTTCACTGTTAGGTCCTCCCCAGATCTAAGTGGAGATCGACTCACAATGGTATAAATTACAGTTATAATTACACAGGTGTAAATTATAGGTGGGATTAACCTTATTTCACTTCTTTCCATTATTTCACTTCTCTTCCTCTGTTGTTTTTTCTCCATTGTCTTGTGCCCCTTCATGACGCTATAGACTGAATGCCTCTTTCTTTTAGTTTGGCTTTCTCCATAGTGTTTGCAAAAATCCTACTACATGTGACTGGCAAATAAATAGTCTTTATTGTCCTTTGGTTCTGCTGTGAAATACTGTACCATTAGAATTTAACTACCTTCTTCTTTGCGACTACCGCTTTGCTAATCTGTCCAGTACCAATGTACAAGTCATTACAAATAATTTTGGCCTTTTACTGCTATGTACAAACAAATGCAACTTGCATCACTCTGCCAGATGATGCTGTGCTTTTTCCCATTTGAATTAACTCAGCTTTATGATCTCTGTCCTTACCCAGATTAACTGAACATAGGTTTTGGTTTGCCTGTGCAGTGCTGGAATACGAAACATATTTCCCTGGAAACTTGAAAGTCTGAAGCAATCATTTGCACATACAGTATCGGCACCAAAAGTGCATATTTTTTCAGTTCAAGTTAAGAACAAAATACAAATATCTTCTTGTTTGTTTGAAAAGGCTTATATTTAAAACACTGTGAGAAAACCCTTGTATTTAATTTCAGAGACCAAAGATTTAATTGTTCCCATAATAAATCTGAATTGCAAAATAATTTCACTTTTAGACTAATTGTATTCACTGGAATAACTGTTTAGAACACTTCAAAATTCTGCTGAAATGTTTACCTCTAATTGCCATGCAAAACACTTCTGCCCTTTCCTCTGGGTAGGGCAAAACAACTGTCATTTTATCAAAGATTGTCTTCACCAGTCAAGAACGTTCAGATTGTTTTAATCATTCTGTTCACAACTCTGACTTTCTTTTCAAAGCTATTCACAGAAATTTCTTCAAAGTGTTATTTTCTACTGACAGATGCCCATTCAATATTCTCCCCTCTCTCCTCTCCTGCCTTTCCCCTTCCCTTTTTCTGCTCTCTGCCTTTGTTTCTAAACCAAATGACTTGCTCCCAATCCCAGGTACTGGGAAATAGGAATGATACAAATATGTGTACATAGATTCACACATCTGGTCAGACATGCACACAGTTTAATAATGTGTCATTAGGGCACTTTGGTTATACTATTAATGAAACTGCAGTTTCCAGGCTTTGCAATCTTCAGCCTACCTTAGGAGGAAACCCCAATACAGCTGTAGCCAGCTGCTCTTTTAACGCTAGTTTCCAAAATATTTGACCAAATGAGAGCCACAGTAGACAACGTTCAGCATGCTGAGAGTTTTGACTAAGACCATAGTTACTAATCTGATTGGATAAGTTAGCTTGAATTTGTCCTGATTTTAAATAGACAACTGCATATTTGATTGTGTTTTAAAATGTGTTATCAGTCTATTTTTTAAGTGAAAGCTAAATTATTAATAATTAACAGTAATTTTGTGCACAACAATATTTAGGATTCTTTGGGCACTTTGATATATTTACAGAGGCATTATTATGTTTGTTTTTCAGAAAGGAAAACAATGGGTTAGAGAATGTGATTTGCCAAAGGGTCATACTGCAAATATTGACAAAACTGACTTCCAGAATGAAGTCTTGGCTTTGGTGAAATCAAATGCAAAACTCCCAGAGACAATGGGCTCTCATCCCAGACTCCTGTCCTGACTAGATGCTGCTGAGGGAGATTGAAGATAAAATGTGTTACTAGAATGCAGTTGGGGTATTTTAGGACTTCACACTTTTATTCACAGCTGAACACTTTCAGAGTATGATATGCTACTGTGCCCTGTAATTGCACTGGCTCTCATGTGGTGGTGTCCATGCTTGAAAATACACCAGGGTTAGAAATATGTCCTTTTACTCCTCCTTTGCAGAGCTGAAGGATGAACTGTATATGTAAACAAACGTTCATCAGCATAGTCAGACTTGTGTGACACTGGAAGGATTATTTTTCTATAATTAAAGTGGCATAAAAAAAAGTGTTTAAGCAACAGTTACTGGGACTAGATGTGTCTGTGGATGTTGCATTCTTCTTACCACGTCAGACAGAAAGTTAGTGGTACTGATAGAATTATGTAAGGAAATGAATCATGAAAAGTGAGAAAAAGATTCTGAAACATTTAATGCTAAATTTAAGGATTTGGAAAGATACTCAAATTCCACACAGAATGTTGGGACCAAATGCACTCAGTCTATTCAACCTAACTATTTTCTCTAACACTGACAAGTATTATTACACTTCTTGTGCTTCGTGCTTCAATTTATTTCTAGTTTAACTTACATGTCAGTAAATTTATGTCTGACGTCAGTCTGGCTCTTACCATCCTCTTTTTATTAGATGTTTACCTCACATTTCTATCAAACATCTCTGTCACTGAATTCAAATATGCTTATTAAAGATAATGTTGGCACTTCCAAAACAGGTGCAATCACCACCTTTTCAATTCCACCTAATTTAAACACTTTTTAAACTTCAGATAACATAGGTATCATTTTTCCCTTTGGAGCTCTGTTTTATCAGAGTGCTAATCTTATGCAGAAAGATTCAAATATGTGAGTAATAAATTCATAGAAACCTTTTAGAATACAGAAAATGATGGTACAGCTAAGTAAAATAGAGCAGGCTAAGTGGCGACCAGGTTTTTCAAATGATGAGTGGAATAAGTGTGGAAATAAAAGGTTACCTGAATGGCATTTGTTACATTCCATCCTGCTTCCCAGCTGGTGATCAGTTTGACCTGGGCATGTGGCAAGGGAGCTAGGGACTTGTATTCTGGATCCTGGTGACAAACATCAAGCTCAAATTTCAGGGGTCCATCTGGTTCCTCTCTGTTCTCGCTGTGAACTCTGTTCAGTTCATCTCTTCCAGCAAAATTCACACGCTCTTCATTGGTGTCTTGGCAGCTGTCCCACCTCACCAGTCCCAAAAAGAGAGATGGTGTTTCCCTAAAGCAGTTGAAAAGGGATGAAAAAGTCTGCTTCAGGTGAGCCATCCTCAATACCAAATGTAAAAGTAAAATCTTTCATTACATGTCTTTATTTTTTTCAGCAGTTGTACATTGTCACTCCTTTTGGTAGGTCAGCCTTGATAGTGTAGCTGTTATTAATGGAGTTTGTTGTCCTTGATTCATTTATTTGTGCCTGTTTCAAATGGCAGCTAAAGGAATATCTCCAGGGTCTTCAACATACTGCCCAGAGTAGCATGCAGCAAAATTTAGTAGTCTGCAAGCTTCAATTTACAATTCAAATTGTTTTTATTTTTACCTATGGCATCTATGTAGATCAGTCATTCATGAAGCATTTACGGTGGCTGCAAGAATCTTTTCCTGGAAATTATGCATGTTTCTAATACAAATAAATTGTTCTGCCAAAAGAAAAAAATGCTTCATTAAAAACTAGAGCTGATGGACTGACTGCTAAGAAAATGCATGTAAATAAGTTTGCGTTTCCAGATGTGAGAATTTTCTGCTGTGTTTGAGTGTCTACAGAGGTCAGTAGAACTTTAAAAATGTTCTTAATAGAGCTTAAAGCAGCAAGGAAAAGAAAAGCAGCTTGCTTGTAACTATATTTAATTCACTGTTATCAGCAACATTTAGGGGAAAGACCTAGAGGTATGATGATATGTTTACTTTATGGATGTGAATGATATATCATGATTATTCACACTGTAAAATAATAAAAATAATATTTACAAAAGAATCCTCTTCCTTCCTGGCATGGCCCATGGAATTTGTGAAGATAGGCAAAGAGAGAGAAAATTGGGTTACATTGTTGTAGGTTAATTTATGCCCATTTTCTTTTGTTATTTGCTCTACCTGCCCTACATTCCTCTTCTGTCTTTCTTTCTAAGGAGTACTGGGTTTTAACAGCTAAATTTTTCTACATTAACAACTGAATAACTGGTACAACACTGCTGATCATGCTGAAAAAAGTGTTCACTTGTAAAAGGTTGGCATGGGGACCTCAGATCATGTGAGAGCAGTTACAATCCTTGCTCGCTCTAGCATGTCCTTCCTGTTAGAAGAAATTTCAGGAATTCTCACAACAATTTTAGGAGTTTATATTTCTGAACAAGAATTCTTAACCAATTACTTTTCTGCCATATTGTATGTATTTATGAACTGCAACCTCAATAGTAACTCTCAGGACTTGCCCATTTCTAAAATGAATCGTGCATGTCTCGTCTCCTTTTTCTTATGTGCTGAGGATCAAATAAACATGGAGACAACCTTCACTGTTCTTTTGTCTTTTACAATCAGACACTGAAATTTCTCTTGCTCTCATCAGAAAACTAATATTCCGAAGCTCTCCACAGTTTAATCACCTGTCCTAAAAATAAAAATATTTCAGACACACTACTAGTATGGAATCATGTTCCTGTGCCTACCTTGTTCGAGCCTCATCACTGACTCTTTTATGATCAAAGTCCATGGGTTTATTGCTCAATACTCTAGAATATTCTTTTACACATTGTGAAATCTGCTGATTTCTGACCTGAACTGAACAAAAAGTGTCTCTTGCTCATTAAAATATCTATTTCTTGGTAATTCTGAAGACTGAAGTGAATGTTGCTAGCCATCTCACAAACATATCATGGTCTTCTGGAGTGACCTGGAAGGCGCTTGAAAACACAAATGTGGTTTTTGCAGAAAATTTTGAGCTTAGCTTAGTTCTGCTTTAATGGAAGTCATTCCAGCAGGAAGCTTCAGGAAGATTTCTGAGACAAATGCTCTGATGGGTGTAGATACTGCTCAGATTAAGTAAACCTGGCAATATATACAGAATGGTCTGAGACACACAAATGGAATCATGGGAAGTGGTAAACATTATTACGTATTTTCAGTCTGTTCTGAAGCATTACTTCTATAGATGTTTACATTTCTGGACAGAACCATTTTGTTGTCATTGGCTTTATCTAATGTGAAAAGCATAATGTCACAGAACAGGTAATCAGCATTTTAAAAGATATTTTTATCAATTAAATGCAGATAAGAACCATTCTAACATCCTGAGGAATTGAATTCCATCAAATGTAAATGTTGATTGCTACAAATGCAGTATCACATTAGAAATTGTATTGTTTATCTGGTGTTTGTAGGATCTTTATTTTCTAGTCAAAAGAATTTATTGAGACAGAAATGAGTGCTCTTTGGTGGGGGGGGTTGTTTTATTTTTTATTTTTATTCTTTATTTTATTAAATTTTTTTTGTTTTGTTTTTCTTTGTAGATTAGTTAGGATTTCATGCAGCTATCTAAACGAAGGGAAGTGGAAGCAAGTTTAGGAACAGAGAGATATCTCTGCGTATAGAACCATTTCTTCTAACTGCACAGGGTTAGAGAAGAATTGTCCAGTTTTATCCAAGACCTTCTTACAGCACTGAAAGGAATTCCATTTTCAGATCTCTTATCTGCCAGATACATCACATCAAGAAGTCAGAGAAATTAAATAATAGCAAAAATTGTTTTTTCATGGTTACACAGAATTTCAAAAGTAATGTAAAATCTCTTTTTAAAAATAGCTTTTAGTTGGTTTAAGTTCACTTCTTCCCTACTGACTACTAAAACAAGGCAAGTAAGTCTGTAAGTTTCCAGAAATATCTGCATTTTAATAAAATATTTTTATTAGATATCCCAAACTTGGTACACTCTTTGGATTACTTGTTTCAATGAAATATCATTATTCATTTCTGACACAGAGCATAGCACAGGACAACACCAGTCATCATTATATAATATTTATTATTATCTATGTTTAATGCTCTTAGAGATCCTAGCAGCCACCTTTGGATTAAGTGTCTTAAAATCAACCAGTAGGAGACAGGTTTTTTATGAAAGGTATACAGTTTAACAAGTGGACAGAGACATGGCAATCTGGGAGTCTATCCTTCTCCATCTACTGGGAATGGGTTTTTCATTCTATATATTCCCTGCAGCTTTGATTTTTCCAGCTAGTAGGGCAAATTATGCTCTTAGTTACATTGCTGTACATTTACTGGCTCTTTCACTGACATAAATAATAAACAAAGGAAGATATATCAAATCTGGTTTTATTATTGCATTAAAAACTGCTATCTAGATGACTGCAGCAAATTTTGTATTTATTGTGCTACTTCCAAGCCATCAGAAATAAGCAGTAAAGGCAGCAAATGAGAACTGGACTCAGTTGAAGGGCTCTTTACTTTTCCCATGCAATAATTCTCCAGACATTCTTTCTACAGATGTTCTTTATCCACACAAGTCAATATTTTAAGTTTAATAAATGTTCTGTCTTGTCTTTGGAAAAACTTCCTGATTTATGGTAGGCCCGTAGGTGTAGTTATCATTGTCCTTGGCACCTATTCACCTCTTTCTATTTCAGTACCGAAACTGAGATTCAAATTTTCTTGGAAAGCAGCAGACTGTCACTGTGAATCATAAGCTTGACACGGCTGAATTTCAGGAACAGGAGGAGCACAAGAACAGGCTTGGAAAAGAAGTCTTCCTTGGTCAGTAGAATTTCGTGGTGCAGTTGCTTATGCCCAAGGAAATAAGGTCTTAGGAGCTGCCACTTGTGTTGGCCATGGTTTTATTCAAACTTTGTTTGACTGTAGGACCCTTAGTTATACCTATCAAGAAGAGTACTTCAGAGCTGTAATAAAAAGTAGGCCAACAAAATATCAGCCCTGCATGCTTTTATCCAACGCAGCAGCGCATTTACGTCATGCTGAATCTTTATAATCTCACTTTTGCTGTGGGATATGGGTTTGGTTTAAGTATTGGGGTAGTAAGAATGCCATTGCTGCTTAGCATACCCTTTCACAGGGGAGAAGAGCTCTCTCCACACACAAGGTGTCTTAAATAGTCTCACCATTGTTAGTCCTGTGGCTAGCTGGGGCAAACACAGCATTTCCAGGTATATGAGTTGTTTTATCTAGAGTAATAAATAAATGCTCAGAGGATATACACTGCTATTACTTCCCATAATGGAATCAATTTGCAACTAAAGGGCTTTTTCAGTTTTGCCACGTCAGTGTGCACTAGGCCTATGTATAAACTTGGGCTCGAGAGCACAAAAATCTTAGGCAAAGTTAGGCCTGTAGTGTATTCCCACAGAACTCCGACGCTGTATGATGGAGCAACCAGGAATGCGGGTGCACTGCTGTGTGCCTGTGTTACACAGTTTAGGTACATCCTGACTATCCCAGAAGCTCAATAGGGCCCCTTTTTTGTAAAGAAACTCTTCAGACGTGTTAGTCTAAACACATATTTAGACTAATACATCTAAAAAGTTTCCTTACCAAAAGCTTTTGGCAATACCTGAATGACTTTAAACTAAAACAGAGACGACAGAGGAAAATAAAAAAAAATACCTGAAACAAAACATTGTTCAGTTTGACAAGCATATCCAGACAAAAAAAATCACAGATTGTCCATCCACCCTTTGAGTGGTGAAGGTTAATGGTGCCTGAGACAAGGACTTTTTTTTGTAGTGAAACAAGGATTTAACTTTTGATACTATGGATCCCTAACATAAATATTTACAACATTTTTTTCCACACTTTTAACTGTTGCTTCTTTGAATGCTCCGGTTTCTTAGAAAAATTCATCTTCAGGTGTTTCTGCCAATTATACAAATTTGGAAAGTAGACAGAGAAGGCACAACATGTGATGAAAGATAACATTAGTAACTGATTACATGTGTTCAGAAAGGTTTCTTCATGTTCCCTTATATTTATTTGTATGGTTTTGTAACATTTTCTTCTATTGTGGCATGCTCTATGCATATTACTCTGGCTGCTCTTTAAATAGTTATTCAAAGTTGTATTTGAGCATGCAAATATATGTATCAGTGTAAATGCTTGTGGCACTTTAGAGGAACATGGAAGATAACATCCCTCCCCTGAGAAGACAAACTGCAATCCAGACAGAAAAGAATTTTTGTGATGACAATTTAAAATAAAAAGGAAAGAATGCAGTGGTTAACACTGAACAGAGGAGTACTTGAAAGTTTCTTGAAAGAATTTGCTCATGAGCCAGAATCTGTAGAGGACCACTCTAATAAGAGAAAGAGAAGGCGCTATTCAAGACCTGAGGGACATGGAAGGAATTAAGTCCATAGTGGAGTAAGAAAGAAAATAGCAGGAATAACGACTGCAAGAAACATAGGTCTGCATGGTGTAAAAGAAGATAAGGACATGAATAGAGACAGAAAGGAAACTGGGAAGATCAAGTGTTCAAGAACAGGATGTCATAACATGAAGATTTTTGTTACTTTACATAGAATATTTCCTAACACATGACAAAAAATCTTCATATGAAACCAGAAATGTGGATTCTTTTCTGAGTTTCTCAAAGTCCCTACATGCTAATATTCTTTCTATTTCTTGCATTAGAGGGAAAGAGAATCAGTTCTGGCAATTTTCACAGTTAAGGATACTCTACTGAAAAAAGAAATGTAATTTGTGAGGATCAGAGAAAATGCCAAGGAAAAAGACAGAAAGATACTTCATCACGAGTGGCTATTTAAACCTATCCCAGGGATGTTCCTCAAGGAATATTTGTGCTACAAATCAAGCTCACAAGAGATGCATATGCCAGAAGTAGGCATTGACCTTTATTCAGGCCATTTGTATATATGTATCATGATGTAGCCCTTAAATGTCTAGAGGTTTGTATCTTCCCATGGGCTAGTTCACTGAAGAGAAATCATCAGTATCTAGGAAAGGATCACCATTATGGAGCTAAGATGGCTGATGGTCTTCAGAAGAGAAAAGGGAGGCTCATAGCTAATGGAGAAATATATTTTCTCTGTCTGCAACACTTAAGTTTCAGCTTGGTGAGTTGCACCATGGTTTTTACATAAATTAATATGGATGGGATTCCTCTGAGCAGCAGAGAAATTTTCTGAGCTACCCATGTAGGCCCCTTTCTTATAATCAGTAGAATAAAATAGATGCTTCTAAAGAATTGTTTGTCTCGGCTTAAAGTTGGCACCTGAAGAAGGCTGGATGCCATAGGTCAGTGGCATGAAATTGGCCATTTTCTCCCTCTGTATATAAGGGAGATCCTGAATTACTAGCTTAGAGTTCTATACCTGTCTGTACTGCAGTCATGTGAAGGCAGGTGAAGTGAATCCCATCCTGCACATTTCCTGAATGTTGCTTAACAACACAAAAAATACAATTGGGGATACTATTTCTTAAAGCTGCTTTGGTCTTGCTTGCCTGCCCACTCAATTGCTTGCTTACTGTCTCAGCTGTCCTTTCTTCATAGTCCTCTTCTGTGGTAGTAGTCCTCTTCTGTGGCAGCAGTCGTCTTCTTTATGTTCTTTTCTTCTCTTTTATCTGCTACCTCTCTGAGGGTCAGCTGGCCTCGGGTCTTTAGTAGAAGCACCTGGCTCCGACCAGCTGCAACACATCAAGGGACCACAGCCTGTTCTTGCTCTCCTATATGCCTCTCTTTTTGCTGATACTTAAAGATGGTTTGGCTGGGGCACACCAAAAGGCACAAATACATCACAACACCTGAATGATTATTTTAATTTGTAACTGCTGCTGCAATGTAGCCCATCTTACTGCTCTCACCAGATGCGGATTAAATTTGGCATAAGAATTCATCAATAATTCTGGCATTTTTTGCCAATAATCTGTGCTTTTGTTCAGACATGTAAGTACATGTAAATTAAAATAATTGACCCTATTGCTAAATGTTATAGTAGAAAAGGATTCACTCATTTTCTAAAGCAATAAACACAGTATTTTAAACTTAATTTATTTGGCAGTAATTTGCTCTCATTGATTTAGGAAGTTGGATGCTTACATTTCTGAAATTGTCATCTTATCACCTTATGTAGAGTAGGAATTTCACAGTTGTCGAGTGCAAGAATGTGGACTAAAAAGTGGTTCTGAGTAACTGTCTGCTGTGTGGAGATTACCCCTGGAGCACAGGATAAAATGCGGTGAAAATATGAGATTATGTGGTAAATTACTATTGTAATGATGCATAAAGGAGCTAAATTAACATTACAATAGCAAATCGTAACTCTCATTTACAGCTCTTCAGCACCGCCTTTTCAGGGTCACTTTTAAAACATATACAGCCTTCTGTAGAGGTGCATCTGTTTCACAGAACTGGGAAAGGAACTCAGGTTGTGAGGAAGATGCTAAGTGTCTTTCACACAGCACCTGCAGAAACTGTACCTAAACAGTAATTCAATGGCATAATTCTTGTACTGGGCTGATGAAGTAACACGAGCTTAAACTTAAACTTCAGTCACAGTGGTAGAAGGCATGTTAATTCAGTTTTGTTCTTGCTCTGCTAAATTTAAATGATAGCTTTACAAAAATAAATAAGTATTTATAGTCTAATTTTAGATGGTATGGTAAAAGGACTATCAATCACAACATATTGTCCTTTAATCCAGCAAGCCATATATTAATAGCACACACTACGACTAATAAACAGTCTGTCATGTCTGAAAAAGTTCCATGATGTAGGTAAGTGGACAGTGGATAGATACTAACACCCTCCTTCACTTGCTTGTGAAATTACCTGTGAAGATGTGAAGATCAAGAATTTACTAACTGGAAATGCAACATCCAGATGAAGCAATCTGCCACTTAAGGGAGAAGGACAGGAAAGCAATAAAGCACATCTACAAGTAATAGGTGAAGTTGATGGCAACGATTCAAGTTGAGAAAGCTGTTGAGAAATAAAATTGCTGTGACAATGAAGAGCAGCAGACATAAGCAATTCTTTACATAGCACATAAAATTATTATTTCCACTTCTTTAGAAATAACTTAGATGTACCACATGAAAACCATGCTAGATATTTTTTTACATATGTTCCACAGCATAATAGATTTTCCACTTTGCCTTCAGGAAAGCAAATGCATTTCTACCAGAGCTGCAATTTTTTCTGTTTATTTGTAGTCTCTCAGGTCCAGCTGTATTGCTTCATCAGCAAGTTCTGCTCCCTCAGTGCTCATCTATAGCCTCTGTATTCAAGTATTCATTCTTTACAGGAAGAGTTTCTTCTCTTATTTTATGTCTTCATTATAGGTATTGTCTTCAAGGAACCCTATATGGGAAGATATGGGTGTAACTTAAATGAATGGCATTATTGTCATTTGTCTGTGCATTTCATTTAGTGTTAGCCATAGAAACCATTACTTCTAGGAGCAGTTGAAATTACAGAGATGATTACATAGTGTTGTGATGATTACAGTCATTTGGAAATGATGTATTTTACTCTCATTCTTGATGACGTACATTTTGGACTTTGAAGGATGATTCGGGACTTTCCTCATAATATCTTACTTTTTTATTTTTTTTTAAAATACAAAGTTCAAAAGTGCAAATAAATAGTGAAATAGCATAGGCTCACAACACAGACACCCATCAATAAAAAAAAGAAAGAACTGCAAAACATTTTTTTGTCCTTTGCTGTGACAGATAAAGAGATGCTCAGAGGTGCTGAACTTGCTTGTAGTTTGTATTATGCGACTGAGATTAAATATCAGCACTTGCCCACATTAGAAAAAGCAGTATGGAGTAATTAAATCAAAATGATAGAAACTTTTACAGGTGGTTAAATAAGAGCAAGCAGAGAAAACAAAAGAAGCAGAAAACAGATGAATAGAACCTCTGCTGTTCCTGACTACAAAACTGCTGTGCTCTACTCCCTAGGTTAGAAATGCATCAAGCTTCATAGGCAGTTTATCTCCACTGTTTTTCCCCTTTTAGCAATGATCTTTCTTCAAGAACTCAATTAAAAAACAAGGCATTTTATTTCTTTTTATCTCATCTTTTTATCTTTTAATGATTTTTTTTGAAACCACTGTTCCTTTGGGAAGTGACAGTGTCCAATTTCAAGAAGCATTTCTGATGAAAAATAAATACCAAATGTGGGATCATTCAAGTCTCTGTGCTTGAAGAGTAACCATATGGAATCTTCATGATATTTTCACATTTTGTGCAGCTACTGGTAAGGGAACATGACAGAGGAAATATTTTATTCATAATAGGATCATATAATAATTAAAACAAAAATTAACTATATAAAACTAAGTTTTAGAATAACTTTTAAGTTGCCAGGGAAGAGAAATGTCATTCCATTCCATTCCTACCAGTTTGATGCCAGTGCCAGGAAGAGATGTCCAGCATCCGGAGAGGGATCAGGTCAGCACGAGAGCACCTGAAGAGCATCACAAAGGAATTTCATCTACTCCAGCTGGTAAGTCAGCTTCATGAGGGACTCAAATGGCTCTATGCAAAGGCACATAGCATGGGGCATAAACAAAGAATTAGAGATGTGCACACAGCTGCAGGGCAGTGATCTTATTGGCATTGTGGAGATATTGGGGAGACACCAAAAAGGAGGGGCTGGTGGAAATGTGAAGCCTTGGCTGCAGAGACCATGAAACGGTGGAGTTCAAGGTCCTTGGGACAGTGAGGATGAGGCATAGCAAGATCACAACCCTGGACTTCAGGAGAGCACACTTGGGCTTCTTCAGGGATCTGCCTCGTACAGTATCAGGAAAAAGCCAGGAAAAAACAGGAGGCCTGAGTGGATGAACAAGAAGCTCCTGGGGAAAAAAAAAAAACAAAAAACACCACAAAAAGGAAGTCCACAGAGGGTGTAAGCAAGGACGGGTAACTTGGACAGAGAGATTGTCTAAATGGCCAGGGATCTGGTTAGGAAAATTAAAGCTCTGATAGAAATAAATCCAGTAAGGGACATTCAGGGCAGCAAGAAAAGCTTCTGTAATGTTGGTGATAAAAGGAAGAGTAGAGAAAATGTGGGCTTCTGCAAAAGCCTCTAGTACTCACACTTTTCCAGCAGCAGTAGGCACCTCGAAATTCTTAGACAAATTCCTGGAAGTCCTCCAACCAACCCAGGCAAGAAAAGAAGCCCAGAAATAGATGTGCAAATTGTTATGGCTGTTAGCTGCCTCTGCTGCACCCTGGGCAAAAGGAGGTAAAGTTTAAACAAATTAATATTAGTTACATAGCTCTATAATGTCTATTTTTTTGAGTGAGTCTTCCGCTTTATACTTTACTGGTGTATATACTATAAGACATCCAGATATGTAAATAACTTTACCTGAAAGGAGTTTTATTTAAAGCTAATTCGCACAAAGGAGTTTTGTATCTTCTACATGAGCAGAATGCCTGAACATTCTGTTTTTCTTAACACTGTTATGAAAGTTGGGCAGAAGGGAATGTTGAAAAACTTCTCTCCCACATTAAACAAGATGCTTTCTCTTAAGCAGACCATTATTAATTGTTTTCAGAACTATTTCAGACGATTGATTCATGCATAAAAATGCATTTAGTCAAGGATTTCAGGTTTCAGCAACTCTGCTTAGAAAAGCTTTATAATTTTCTTCTTGAAGAAAGATCTTTAATTACGTTGGAGCAATAGAGTGGGATTTATGCATATATTCTAATTATGTACTAGTAAAACTGAAAAGCCCTTCGTTAAAACCGTGTGGAGAAAAATCAGACACATGCCAGCACTTCATTACTGAGAATTTAAGAGGAATTGTGTGGTGGCTTATTATCAGTATTACATAAATAGAAGGGCACTCTACATATTGCATATGTCGACACAGTCTTTTAGATTAAAAAATAGGCCGATTTTGAGAAAACAGAAGATGCAAATTAACTCAGTTAATTAAACCAAACTAATTAATTCTACATTAGCACCTTACTACCTGTTTAGTAGACCAAGCATAATAATAAACATGTTATTTCTAAGTTAAATATATATATATATATATATATATCTCCAAGTACAGACATATTTGGAAAATATAAGATGGAAGATCAAAGTTCACTCAACCCTAACCTAATTAGATCTAAATAATCATCAAATAATATGATTAGATCATACAATTGTTCATTAGAATTACATGCTTATGGCATGATCAGAATACATGGCGTGCTTTCTGTTTAAACAAGGGCCTTTATGATGAAGGGTTTTCTCATGTTGTAAACAAGAACAGCTGGTGCACAGGCTGTGTTGCTACACAGTGGAATAGCAATACAATAGATTTATTGTTACTTCTAAGATTGTGTATAAAGAAGTCATTCATATTTAAACACAGAATTACTGAGCACTTCTTGCCAAATCGCAGACCCTCATGAACAATTCCCTTTGAGTCACAAGCACATGACTTTTTGTTTCTGAGGGTCAGTCCATAAGATGATAAAATAATTAAGACTCATGAAGGGGTTGGGTATGTACAACATCCAGCTGCTGACTCCAAATTCATAGAAGGCAGCTGAATAAACTGTGAATCTGAGCAGGGTAGAGAGGGGATAGCAGTAGAAGTTAGAAATGAGAATGGAAAAAACAGTATGTCTGTGAGTCTCTGCTGAAGCTCACATTTGGCCAACTCCTGCAGCTCTTTCTTTGTTACTGAGACCCCTTATATTATACACCTAGCCATAAGAAAAAGGATATTGCTGTATATTCTAAGTGAGCCAGCTCATTAAACATAAAGAGAGTTGACATAGTGGTTTGATTATGGGGAAGATTTCTTGTGGCTGTGTGTGTAAAATACCTAGCTCATTATTTTTTAAATAAAAAAAGCAACCTAAATTATGCATAACACACATATCATTGCATGATTAAACAACATAAATAATTTTATAATATTTTAAATATCTCATTTTTACCTCTATCAGTATGTATTTTTAATGAAAAGAATTAGTGATTTTTTTAAGGGTAACTTTAAAGTAGGACACATATGAATGAGAGACTTCCACTATCATCAGTTCTAGTATTGTCCTATTATGGACAAATTTCTCATGTAAATTTGATGATCAAATGATCAAATTTGATTTTAAGCTTCTAAGGTTTCTTGTCTAAATTACTCTTATGAGAAGAACTACAGAATCAGAGAATGGTTGAGGTTGGAATGGACCTATGGAATTCATCTGGTCCAACCCCTCTGCTTAAGCACAATCTCTTCAGGCTGCTTGGCCAGGATCATGTCCAGATGGCTTCTGAATACAAGGATGGAGATTCCACATCTGCCTGGGCAACCTGTGCCTGTGCTTGGTCATTCACAGAGTAAAAAAGTGTTTCCTGACGTATCCACAGAACATTCTGTGTTTCAGTTTGTGCCCATTGCCTCTGGTCCTGCCATTGGGCACCACTGAAAGGAACCAGGACCCATTGAATTTCCACCCTCCCTTCAGGTACTTACACATATTAATAAGATCCCGCCTCATCCTTCTCTTCTCTAGGTTAAGCAGGACCAGCTCTCCAGGTTTGGCCTCACAAGCGCTGAGTAAAGGGGAAGGATCACCTCCCTTGTCCTGCTGTCAATATCTTGTCTGACACAGCCGAGGATACCCTTAGTCCAAGTAGACAATACCCACTGCTCTCCCCTCATCTACTTGGCCAGAAATTTCACTGTAAGAATTTATCAAGTTGGTCAAACATGAATTCCACTTGGTCAAGCCATGCTGGCCATTCCTGATGATTTTCTTGTTTGTGTGCCTGGAAATAGTTTCCAGGATTAGCTACTCCACTGCCTTTCCAGGGATCAAGGTAAGGCTGGTTGGCCTGTAGTTCCCTGGATCCTCCTTGCCCTTCTTCAAGACAGGAGTAACATTTGCTTTCCTGCAGTCTTCATGTTCCTCTTGCAGTTGCCATGATTGATCAAAGTTTATCCAGAGTGGCCTTGCAGTGACATCAGCCAAATCCCTCAGCATCATGGGTGCATTCCATGGGCCCCCATGACTTATGAATGTCCAGACCATCAAGAACTCCAACTGTTATTACTGCCGTTAGAGCAGGACTGAATTTGCATATTGTGTGCCTCCCACATACAAAGTGTTTGCTAATAGAGAGAGGCAAAGCTAAATAATAAGAAATGCATGCTAAGAGAGGAAGAGAAGAGAAGAGGAGAAGAGAAGAGAAGAGAAGAGAAGAGAAGAGAAGAGAAGAGAAGAGAAGAGAAGAGAAGAGAAGAGAAGAGAAAAATTAAAGACCAGTGAGCACCTGTCACTCTGTCATACCCTTAAAAGTTATCTTCATCACTTTTCCCAACCAGAGATTGTTAGCTGCAACTGAGAGAAAAAGGGCTGAAAAGCAGTATCGGGTTTCACACAATGTTTCATGTAAACCAGAGGAACGGGAAAAAATTACCTATTGATATGGCTGTTTTGTCTGGCAGACACCCTCAATTTCTTAGATTTGTAGTAAGAAGAGACTTCTTGGCATATGCAGAAAATATATAATAAAAAGTTTTTAAAGTAAATTGCTGTTGATTTAAGTTAATACATCCACAGCATCTACTATAGCAGTAACTATCATTATTATGTGTATCATGGTTTTTCACAATAAACAATCAAAAGGATTGAGTCATGAATGCTGAAAATACAACCCAACTTTCATTTCCTAGGCAGAGACCAGGAAAATATTTACTTTTACTAAAAACAGTTTTGGTGCTATAGGTCATACCATGTCTCTTTGCTTTAGAGTCAATTTTGGCCTTCTGAGATGGATTGTGAAGCAAAAATTTTTCCCCTCTGTGTGTTCTGCTCTCACTATTCACCTCTTTGCAAGTCCTGTGTACCTACAGCACTCATTATAAACAGATCTGGCTAAAGGTCTTTTTCTGAAGAGAGCTAGGGGTTAGCAATAAGATGTGTCCAGAGATATTTCTAACTTCACACCATGTTGTGTGTATTGCATCTTGACACAAAGGTAAAGTTCATCGTGTCTTGATACAGAAGTAAAGTTCAGTTGTTCACGCCCTTAAATCTAGTGATTCAATAGTACACTTACACATATTTAAAATCTATTGTTACAAGTAAAAGGGCTAGGAACTTTTTTTTTAAAAGCAGGATCAATATTCCCTTTACAGTACTATATCTAAAGAAAACTGGATTATGGTAAACAAATCCTAGAATGATTTTGTTCATTCAACACATGGAAACAATATGAAAGCTAGTTAAAAAGTAATATTCTTATATATAACTGGTTTGTGATTGTTCATTCTTGTCCCACTGAGATTTTCTTATTTCACAAAATGAGATGATTTTCTTTCTCCTGAAGAAATTATATGAGCTACCTCTACACAGGCTAATGCAGAGCTATATTTCTACCCCAGAGAAGAAACAACTCATTACTGATTCTTACTTAAAATACCAGCATGGTCTGGGCTAGTAGATACCTATCATTGATCTGCACAGAAAGCTGAAACCCCTGTTTAGACCTGAGGATGATTCTGACCTTTTTTCACAGTCCCCAATGGAGCTGTCTTCTGCCTTGGAAACTTGTATTTCTTCAACCCATTCCTTTCTTTGTCAAGTAGGAGACTTTCCTGGCATGTTGTGTAAAGTGCCAGACCATCCCAGAAATCAGTCAAAAGAAAATGTAGAGGAGTGAGGAACTGAACTCCTCAGGTCTTCAGTCTCCGGAAGTAATTCACTGTCAAAGAGACAGCACTGTTGCTCTGCTAATACCCATTAAGGACAAATGCCACCAGCCTGCAACTGAGCTTTCAGGCAGGTAAATGTTCCCAGTCCATCAATGGGCGCCTGAGAGACACTGAGGCACCACTGCTGCATCTTGAGTTGCTGTCTCTTTTTCCAAACCACATGACTAGACTGGTATGGAAAGTGACTGGTTCATCTCAGGAGACAAGTTTAGGAGAGAAAGAGATTCTGTTCTGTGTTTATGTAGAAAGGTACTATAAAACAAAACATTACTTGAAGGGAGAAGGAGAACCTAAGTCTGTTTTTCATGCACTGATGCAGAAGCCCATCTCTGCCTGTCCCTTCTCCTTATAGTCCCTGCAACAAGAGAGGTCTTCCATAGCTTTCTGCACATTCTAGTAGTTTGTAGTTTTTAGAAGTAGAGACTTCAGAGAAGATGATAAAAGAATAAAAGGTGGAGTAATATGTCCTGACTCTAGGCTCCAGGTTCAGGTTAGTATCAGGGGAGCAAGGGAAGATTGGGAAATGTGTGGGAAGCATCCTGCTAACAGATTTTTGTACTTGTTGCATGTGTGGGCAGCCACCCACCACGCCTTATGTTAGGCACTGAATAAAATGACGTTTTTCATTCAGCTCTCACAGGACCTGGGCTTCTCTAAAAGGACGGGGCATGCACAACAGCAGGATGCTACATACGGATGTGAGAGGGGCTTTGGGCTTGGTGCTGTGAAACTTATTTTACAAGTGAGAGTAAAGCAGAAACTTAGCATTTAGGATACAAGAAATGTTCTTTCCCTACTCTAGCCAGCCAAGTCAATTTTCTGCCTGTAATAAGGAGAAGAAATAAAGAAATCTAGTGCCTTCAGGAAATGAGTGATAGAGGACAGGAGGAAGGATAGGAATCACCAAATCATGGAATCATAAAATATGCCAGGTTAGAAAGGACCCATCAGGATCATTGAGTCTAACTCCTGGCCCTGCACAGAACCATTCCTGAGAGTCACACCATGTACGTCAGAGCATTGTCCAAACTCTTCTTGAACTCTGTCAGGTTTGGTGCTGTGACCACTGCCCTGGGGAGCCTGTTCCAGTGCCCAGCCATCCTCTGGGTGAAGAACTTTTCCTGATATCCAACCTAAACCTCCCCTGGCACCACTCCAGGCCATTCCCTTAGGTCCTGACACTGGGCACCACAGAGAAGGGATCAGTGTCTGTCCCTCCTCTTCACCACACAAGGAAGTTGTAGACTGCAATGAGATCTCCTCTCAGTCTCCTTCAGGCTCAACAGACCAAGGAAAAAGATGTAAAGAGGAGGACTCTTTACATCAGGACAAAACAGAATAAATCAGGACAAGTAGAATCAGTGTAGCTGCAGATGATACAACAGATAATATTTTTCTAATGGAAGCAGATCCACAAGGGTATGAACACAGCATCAGGTGGACAGAGTTAATTCTCACTTCAGCTATGTGAGTGAGATTCCTCATTTGCTTTCTCTAGGTTGTAAAGGGCGCACGTCATCAAACCAGTATCACACACAGCCCTGGTAGACCTTAAAACTGTAAACATTCAGCAATGGCAAAAATGTATCAATGCTGGCAATGGAGGTAAGAACCGTAGTGCAATGAGTATCAATACAGTAAGGCAGTCTGTCTGGCATTTCAAAAACATTGGGCAGCATAAACGTGGTTGATGTGTCTGATGCTGATAAGATATAACTGAGAGATGCTAAAGTATAATGAGCAACTGACTCTTCTTTTGGTTCCTTATATAAGTCAGGGATTTTTTTCCACGGATGTCGGAAGGAATGTGTATCTGCTTAAAGCTGAGAACAGCTGGGCATGTTTCCCCACTGGAACCTGATAATGTTGTCTTAGGTTTCAAATGGATCAGAAATATCCGCACCTAGTGTTAAGTCCTGGAAGGGGGACTTCAATATATTGAAATTGATAGCTTACTGTGGATCATCCCAGAATATGGAAGATGAAATTGTACTATCAGTAAACATTAATGCTTGAGTTCCTCTCAACCAGGACTGTGAAGTCACGTGAGGTATGATATTCAGAGATGCCCCAGAAATTCAAAGTATGGATATGATTGAAGCTGTGATGTCCCAAAAATATTCTTGTTAGTGCAGCCTTTGGAACAGATCCAAGAGAATACTGTAAATGTAGGTATGGATCTGTGTGTTGCGGTTGTTCAAATGCCACAATCTAGTTACAAAGTACACCAGCACTCAGACAAGAACTTTTGGGAAGAACCGACAGCAGGCTGTGTCACAATCGAAGGTGAGGTAGGAGCTCAGTGTAGCAGAAACTGAGGTGAAATGTATCAAAAAGATGAGGGAATTCACGTTGCTTGGAAACACAGCTGAGCGTGTGCAGCCTAATACCCGGTAGTAGAGATGAAGCAGTTTTTGCTTGGACCAGTACTGCAACACATTTCCTAAACAAACCACTATAGTTTAAATGATATATTTAAAATTATATAATTCCATGCTTAATATGCTAACTAGAACTAAGAAAAGAGCATTTAAAAATTTGGAATTACTAGGCTGGAACAAGAATGATCACTTATTAAGCATATTAATTTTTCTTCATGAGTGATGAATCTTGAAAACCACAGTGATTTGTCAAAATAATTAAATTCCATTTGCTTTTCAGATATAAATGCCTACACAGCTTGCCAAAGTAATCCTTGCTTGCTACTCAGAAGACTAAACTTTCATAAATGTACTTTCCTAAACCATATTTTTTCTTTTTCATCTATGAGGTAAGAAAAAAACCTCATTATTTTCTTCATTCTGATTATAATCTTCAATGTTGTTCATGCTAATCCAGCTGAAAGAATTAGTTTTCCAGAATCAGGTTCACATGTAGCACAGGGATAAAAAAGACCCATTTCGTCAATTTTTGACAGTGCTAATTTCATTCCGATTTGCTTTCATCTGTTTTATCAACAATTCAGGCTACTGGATCCCATGACTATAGAATTTAAAAGTCTTGATGTTTTCAGGTGACAGCAGTACCAGTCTTATTTTGCAATTCCAGAATATCTGTGGAATAGATAGATGTAGTAGACATCTACGTATACTTTTTCTTTGACTTCTTATTTCCTTTGTTGATAGTAACAAATCAAAAAGGGTTTTTTTGCTACCCTTTGCAAAACCTCTGAGATTTCTGCTGTGACACTTCAGTACAGACCAGGAGCGTTTATTCAGTATTGTAACAGCCCTAGACACAAAACCTCCCAAAAAACCTCAATGTCAAACCCCAGTAAAGAAAGTCCTGAAACTAGTAAATTGTACTGACACACAGGTAGACTGCTCTTACCCCATAGAACAAAGCTCTATCTTGTCTCAGTCCTTGTCAGGGCTCTGAGTGCAGCCTGACACACACCCTCCCAGACAGTGGGCTGCCTGCACCCAAGGCTACCTCTGACAGTGCAAGTGTGTAACCTTGGGCTGGACAGAGTGGGAGAAGCTCTCCTGGTTACTGCAAAAGGGAGAAAGAAGTTGAATGTCTTGCCAGTTAATCTCTGATCCTCATTCAATTTTTTTTTTAATACACAGGTGAGAACATATTTTTCAACAGAAACATTTGGCCATTTAAAGGATGTTTTTTCTTACTCCTTCAAATCTCATCCCTGTCCCCAAATCCTAACACAAATATATTTTGATTGAAAAAAAGGCTCAACTTGGTACTGATAATTATAAGAACCCAGCATTCACCAGGAAATTTCACAGTTATAAGAACCCAATATGTTTTTAACATGTTATTTTATTTACTTTATTCTTTCAAATCAAACACTTAGATCAAGTTTCCCTCTACAATCAATATGCCTGTAAATTCTCATTTTGTTTTAAAATGAAGATGATATTCACAGGAAATCAGTTTCCTCCAGGAAATGGAACTTCAAAGAGAAAAAAAAAATAATTGTGTTTTGATACTTTGAGTAATGTTTAGGCTGCCTGAAGAGCTCTTACCGAGAGTTAAAGCTAGCACAGGCTGCACTAAATGAGTGCAGCACTGGATATGGATAGCATTTGGCAAACACATACAATAGATTTTGGAATAAACTACTACAGCAGCGAACACATATATTTTAAAAGACTTCAAAAATCTCAGCTGTCATTCTGATTTGCCAAAATTCAGGTCTTTTATTTCCTTCTTTTTTCCTACCTCCTGCTTATCTTAACCCTGCTGATCCCGTCCTGCTTTGTTTATAAGGTCTACAAGGGCAAGGCTGTTTCTCATTAAAGCTGTACTTTTCATTTCATTGCCTTCAATCCTCATGCTAGAAAACGTTCTCTACGCCAAGTAAGGTAAATGGTTTTGTATGTATATTGTTTATGATTCAAGTCCTTTGGGACAAGGATCTGCATCCATTCCAGCAGGACACAGGGGCAAGAGAGAGCACTGTCATTCAAGGACTGACTCATTGTCTCCTGCACCTCAACAACATGGGCCTTCCATCTGTGGATGGGGATTATGACCTGCTCTGAATCCTGAACTTGGTGGTACAAGGCTTCCTGGGACATCCTTGGAGAACCACAGTGGGCTGAGCCTACTCAGGACACTTTCCTGCTGCACGCAGCACTGGAATCCCTATGCACGTTCTCCTGTCAGTGCTTGGGAGCAGCATGGAGGGGCTGCTCTGCAAGGAGAGGCAAACCCAAAGGTGCGACAACACCAAGGCAGAGAAGGCAGCAACCCCGATGAAAAGAATGAAGTACCTGAATGAGAAAAGCAGATCAGGTCTGGTGTCTGTAACCATGGTTGGACATAGCCCAGTGATCACCAGCCTAGTCTGTAGTGCCCATACGGGTCAGGGACTAGGTCAGAAAGCCAAGTGTGTGAACTGGAGTCAGAATCAGGGAGGTATGAACAACCACACTTGCGCAGCATGACTCAGGCACAGAACCAGGATGACAGCCTGAGCTTATGTCCTGGTCCCCACAGAATAAGGGGAAGGCTCCCCAAAGCAGCTTCTCAATATCTCCTCAAGGCCCTGATTGTATCAAGCTTGCTCCTGATTCTTGGGATGGGGGAGGATTCATGCTCGTAATCCCCAGCCATCCTAGAAATCAATTGATTTAGCTCATTTTGGAGTATGAACCCATTTTATGTTAACCTGAGGATTAGGAAAGTGAACTGACTTGGGAGAGTTACATTCTGTATGTATGTATGCATATCCTACAGGACATCCTTAACACTACTTCAGTATCCTCTGCCATAGCAGTAAGGGATCAGTAATATCCTCTTGTAGATTTGAGATAGGATTTAATTTATGTTTTAACATATTCAACTGTTTTTTGTTTATATATCTTTAATAATCTGAACTGGGAGACTCTTAAGTATTTTCCATAAACAATAGATTGATCTTGACAAGTCCCTAGTAAGGTTTTCTTAAATTTATAGTAGAATAAAATGAAAATATGGAGCTAGGAGACAGCTGCCTGTACTAATTTATCAGCTTCCCAAAGTTTGAAATTACAAGTAATTTTCAAACAACTTCAAGGTTTTTTTCAAATTTCACTTAGGTAGATTTAAAACAATGGTATTTCTAAAAATTTGATAGGATGGAGAGTGTTTATGAGAGATATATATTATTCATTTACACAGGTTAATGGATGAGTCTTTTATTAAAAAACAGTATTTAATACCCAGCAAGTGGGTATGTATATATAAATATATACACATATGTATACCAGCAGAAAATTAAAACCATATATACCAACTTTTAGAAGCATATTTATATGTACACATTTAATATTGTTATTTTAATGTTATATTTAATGTTATTAAAGCATAATGCATGGTTTTAATATTAATTTCCTACATATTTTAAGACTTTATTGAGTTTAATATTCTAAACGCAGCAAACAGTTTATGCCAAATACCTCATTATCCATTTGTAAAAACAAGTATCTTATAAATGCAGTAATTAGATAAAAAGCTGTAAAATACAAGTTTGAAAACAAGCTATAAAGGGAATGGTTTGCAATACATTACCTAAAATATGCCAAGGAAAAGTATTTTTTTCTACCTCTTTCAATTGATGAGAATCTACTGATTTTCTTATAAAATCATTCAAAATTTATAAAGGAAAGAATCATATTCTTTGAGCAACAGCAAACATGCCATACACATGTCACAAAAATCACAAGCAGAAATGTTGGTTGGGTGAGATGTTCAGAGGTCCTTCAGTCCATTTTGCTACTGGATACCATTGGGTTGGCAAGCCACCGATTATGACATTTTGAGCCTGGCAGTCCATCTAATTCTCAGCCTATCTAACAATCGTTTCATCCAGCTCATGTGTCTTCAGGTTCCCAGTGAGTTCCCTGCAGGAGATGATGTCAAAAGTCTTACTGAAGGAAGGTATATTACATCCAACAACAAATAACAGCAAAGAGTAGTAAGAAGTCCCTCAGTTGCCCAGTGCATACCGTCATATTTCATTGTGTTGCTCTCACATATGTCAAACCATTCATTCCTTTTTTGTAAACAAATAAAAGACAGTGCCTAAAAGTGAAACAAATGCATGTGCAAATGAACGCTCCACAAACCAAATGTACACGGAAATCAAGTACCGCTGCCCCAAGATCTTTGGGATAATAACCCAAAAAGACAACAAAAAAACCACGTCTCATATAAAATATACAGAACTCTACGTCAAGTGAAAACCACATTTGTTTTCTTATTTCTGTAATGAAGGAGCAGATTTCAGAAGAAGTTCTAAAAGTCTACAATGTCGGACCAAGAAGAGCCTTCTGTTCTTCTGACCAACCAGTCACCATACGAAATGAGCCTAGGAATGTATCTTGTTTATTGTAGTCAAGCTGTCAAGCTAAAGCTTGACAAGAGGTATCTAAAAAATATTCTGTTTCTTGCCTATAAATATAGAACAAGATCAACTGCTTCATTAACAGAGTTACTTTCCATATGCCTCTTTCTTCGTATGTTTTATTGGTTCTGTGCAGAAGTGGTATTATTTTGGATGCCTAGAACAGGTAGTATTGTGTTCATACTTCTGCAGGCTAACTGATAGGCAGGTGTACTATGAATGAAAGCTTCTAGAGTTCATGCCATAGACTAGCTTTATTTGACTAAAATAATTTTCCAGCCAACAGTAATACAGTGTGCCTATCAATAAAGATTGTTTACTGGGTATTTATTTAAATGAAAGATGCTTGTCTAATCTGGCCACTCAAAATTGTTTTTCAAAAAGATTATGATTTCATAGAATAAGCAGCTTCCTGACGGCACCAAGCCACAATTTCTCTTTGAGGATGTACATGCACATTAGAAACATCCCTTAATTTTGCATTTTAAGATTGCCAAAGGGAATGTATTCTATCAGTACAGAAGCTGACCCTTAGAGAGATGTTTTTGTAGATGTACACAAGGGCATTTGCTAATTAGTACATGATACACTATTCTCTCAAAGAGGGCATTGCATTCAAAATTCTTCCTTTTATATATTTCCAGTTTCAAGATTTTCACATTTTTTTCCTTCAGAAAACCTAAAACTCAAATGAGTCAGAAAAATCTACTTTGCATCTACTTCTAAGAACCCAATTTTAAGGATGCAGATGAGATATGGAGGCTTCTTTACTGATCAGAAAGTTATGCTACAGCTTAAATGAAGAAGTTCACTGTTGATCATGTATACAAGGATGAAATTTGACAAAAAGTGTGACCTTCACTGCTCTTTTACAAAATTCTCCAGGTTTTTCTAATGAACAAAGTGTACCAGCTGACTTTTCATCAAAATAGGGAAGAATACACTGACCATCTGTGACTTTGCGGAGCAGCTGCATGGAAGAAGTCTTTAATGAAGATCTCTTGCTTGGCTCTTTCTGTTGTGGACTAAACCATCTGAGAAAAACTCAACAGTAGTTTAGGAGATTCAACGTTTCCTTCCTTCCCGCCTTTCTTTACCAATAATTTGCATTCTAGTTAGTCACAAGCTTCTCTGTTGTGAGACAAAACTGTCATCCAGCTTCAATTACACTATGATAGAGTTCTAAAGGCCTTCATCAAGAAACATGCCAAAGATTTTTCCTTATCAAACCACAGTATAGCCATCTCAGTAAGATGTAATCATGTGTGCAGCTATAACCCTGCAGCTGATTACATTGATTCTAACACTTCATACTCATCATTTCAGATGTCTCCAGGCACACCCAGGTGTATGGGAGGAGTGGGAGATTGTGTTGCCTTTTGGATACTCATGTATGGTTATCTCCTTAGGGCCATGATACGTCCCAGATGATTTCTGATCCTGTAAGACGTAGCAATATTCATGACACATTTTTCTTCCATAAATTAAGGCATCAGGGTTTCAGAGAGGAACAATAAACTTTTTTTACAAAAGTATGAGGAAGTGAAGAAAACATAATAAAACCTAAGCAGTGAAGCCAAAAATTTAGATTTTACCAGATAAAGTAATATGGACTTCAAATGTACAGGATATCAACAGGAACTGCTCGCATCTTAACTGACAATGATCCAATGTCTCCAATGTACTTATAAATACATTTCTTTTGCTGCCCTTGTGAAACAAGGTTTTCTGTACATTTAGATTTCTTTTTCCTCTAACTTTGCTGATCTTATTATTTCTGGCAAACAATTTCAAAAACAAGCCAAAGAGTTCACCAAAAATTTTTTTGAAGATAAAATCTTTCCACTATGAAAGAGGGAAACTTAATGCCTATATATTTGAGGATATTAATTGGTAATCGTCTAGTGAACTGATCCTTCTTCTCAGATTGCTGTACCAACCTCCTTTTGCTAGTCTCTGGGTGTGACGTCACTGCAAAGAGGAATATCACCTAAGCAACCCTATAATGCTAAAAAGCTAATAGCTGAACTGTGTAGAAGGAAACAGATGGGGCAGTATCTGGAAATTTTATTTGTCAGATATCGCCCATCTGTTTCTCTCTCTATCTGCATGTTTTGCAGTAATATCCATTTTTAGGAAGGCAAGTCAATCTAATTCTACAGATTTGGTTTAATCTTGTGTTTTATTATTATTTTTTAATTTTTATTTTTTACAATTCATTAATGGCTGGCAGGGAAACTAAAACCCACACTAATGATTCAGCCAAATAATCTTCATTTCCGTTCCATGAGAGGCAAAGTTATACTTCAGGGCAAAATTAGTAGATGTTAACTTTTCTTATTAACTGGATCTAACAATTTTGACAGTTTCTCACATGCAACAGACCTCCTAAATAAATGAATGATAGAAAGTATTTTTAAATGCATTCTAAAACTGAAATGACTATGTGTCATTTCAGACTAAGTTCTAGTTTCTTTGTAATGAGTAGCTATTAAAATCAGTAAGTCTTTTTTGGCAGCTATCTGATTCTCTGAAAATAGAGCCACAAAAGGCTTTGCATCAGGTATAATATTCATGGAGAGTACATAAAGACTTTGGTTGTAAAAATTAATTATGGGCTGAGAATATCTATTTGTTTTCTGCTTCATATTCTTAGCTAAACATAAGCTAACATAATGTCACTGACATTGCTCTTCTGCTTTCACAGGATCAAAATTAAACAAAAGCCATTTAAAATAGCAGCATAGGCATAAAGGAAGTTATCAGAAGTCAAGACCAGAAATGAGTGTCACTTCCAAATAGCCCACAGAATCCAGTATCAGGCAAGACCATGACTCCTGTCTGTTCCTTACGCATAAGTACCAATACTGTGGCACTAACAGGTGAGCATTTAGCTTTTATAAGAGTTAATGATAAATAATGACAGTAAGTGGGCTGGGTATACTAATTAGTCTGACTAATTACAGGGGCATCGAGCAAGACAAAATGGAGGGGTTGAAACAAAATGAGCTCTATTCTGAAATGAGCTCCATCCTGATGCCATGTGTAGCTCATCAAACTGTAACAACTCTGCTCTTGACTCTAGCCTCCTCAGCATGCAGTGACTGCTATTGCTGTCATCCTCTCTTCACAGCCTTTCTTGCCAAATTATAGTTACCCTCTCTTTATTACCTAGGCCCAGGCCTACCCTATCCTCCCCCTGTTCTTTTGATTATTTTTCCTTTTTTCCCCCCCTTAATTTTACAGGATTGCTTCCTGACCTGCAGTTATCTGAATCAGCTTTTAAACTTACAATACTCGGTGACCCTGGAAAGAGAGGGCTTCACAAGAATAGTTTTCTATCAGTGTTAGATTCGTTCTTTTCTTCACGTGTGCTTTGTCTACTTTGATCTTTAATTCTGTTCTCTACTTTGATATTGATTCCTAGTCACATATCTCATTTCTTTATCCCTTGTCTGTCTTTAACTTGTCTTTTGCCAGCCCCTTCCCTAACACCTGCTTTGAGTGATCATCACCCTGGCATGAGGACATTCTGGTTCCTCATGACTTGGGTTCAAATCACAGACCATCTCACCTTGCCCCTAAAACGGGTTAATTCCTTGATTCTTGTGGTTCGCATATTTCAACTCATCCTAAGTGCTGTATCTGAACCTTCTCTTTATCCCTTAAAGCTTGTTTTTAATGCTTATTTTCTTTATCCTTTGATTGCAGTCCACTTAAGAACACAGGACAGGGTCGCACAGGTTATCAAATCCAATCCTCCTGCCTTTTGCAGGCAAGTTTGTCATGGAATTACTTTCATAAATCTGCCAAGGTCTACTCTTAAATTGATTATTTTTTCCCTTCTGCTCTCCTAACAGGAGGCTGTTTCCACACCTTATGATTAGAAACTATCTTCCATTTTCCAGCCTATACTGATCTGTATCTTGCATATGCTCTTTCCCTTTTATGACAATTCCATCCATTAACATCCCTGTTATGCTTAGAACTGTCTCACATCTTATTTTTCTAGGTTAAACAAATCAAACCCTTCTAATCTATGTGTCTCAGATAAGCTCTACCTTCCCCAGAGACCTCTGTTCTGTTTAAGTCTGAATAAATTCTTGAACACGCATGATCGTAATTCCCTATGATATCCTAGGTGGGATGCAACAGTATTAATTTTCATATCTTCACTGGAAATATTTCCCAGATGCTAGGCTTTATGTATCTTAGGCTCTACTTGCTTATTTCATAGCTGCATCATTCTGGTGACTCAAAACTGCTTGTGACTCACTGACTTCCACCCAGGAGTTTGGGGTTATATTCTTTATTGATCATTCTCATAAGAAGCTGTTACTGATAGCCCTTATTGGCATGACCCAGGATCTTACAGTATTTAGGATCTTCTAATTTTTTATACTTGGGTCATTGAGAATAAAAACTGTATAAACTCACACTGTGTATTGGTATACATAAGTGCATACATTTACAAAATATACATTGGTCCTCCCCAACCTTATTTTATCAGCAGAATTAATTTAAAAGCCCCTCTCTTTAATGCAAAAGCCATGAAAATACTAAATCATATAGTTTCCCAAATGAGTCCTTACCTGATTTTACTCACATCTGCCTTTCAATCCAGCAGTTCCACCCGCAGTACAGACTGCTGTAAACGCCCCTTTAGCCACTGCTTTAGCTGAAAAGCTTCTCATCTAGCTTGTCATGGCCCTGGGTGCAGACACAGGCTCTGCAGCCTTGCCTCCTCACTCTTATGAGTTTGGCTGCCTGTGCTCAAGGCCACTTGTGACCCGGCACAGCCATGTAACCTTGCGTCAGGCAGTGGTGACACATTTGATGTGTGAGGAAGAGCTTGGAGAAACTTTGTTGGTTTCTTCCTGCATTTAAGGAGTGGATGCTACATTTAAGTTCAAGCCCTTGCCCCAGTCCCATCCTGTTTTACATTGCAGATACACCTGTGCATCACTTTGCGTCTCACTGATCCTGACCCTTCTTTGCAGACTTAGCCTCAGATTCATCTCCTGACTATGAACTTGTCTGGAGATCTGTAATTTTGTTTGAGCCTTACTATCATCCCCAGATCTGCTCCTTCTGCACTCAGAGACTGCAGGAGGCCACTGCCCTGCCTGCCTCACTAGTATCACATCATTTTCCACCTTGCTTCTCTTTCTGGAGCAGCCCGCTCTTGCCACTTCTTGATACAGCTTAGCATTTTATGGTTGTCTTGGTTTGAAAGACAGGTGTTTGCTAAGGAAGGCAGGAGCCTCCCTCGGAATGGAAAACTTAAGCTCCTTCCTTCCAAATTATTATAAGTTTGAAATTAAGGGGCTTTCAGGCAATTACATGAGAAATAGGAATAACAGTTCTTTACTAGTATATACAACAAAGCAATAATACAGAAAATCTAGCTTAACCTGACAGAGTCAGGATACAACCTGAGACCCTGCAGGGCAGGCTGGTGGCTGCAGTCCTCTTTGAAGTGGTTCTATTGAAGCGGTGATCCAGTAGAAAGGTCTGGTCCTTTTCAGGAGGTCCAGTGGTGGTTATGTAGCTCTCATCCTCTGGGAATCCAGTAGATAAGGGCTGCTTGTGCTGTTCCAAACCCCAGATTATATTCAGGTGGGAAGGCTTGGTTCTTCCCCCTGGGCGGAGCATCTCACAATGGGCTGATGTAATTCTATGGGTCATGCGGTGGGTCCTTGCTAGCCCATTAAACAGAGATAGCTCCCAGAGGGAGTTATCAGGCATGAGTCATGGTAGGAGATAACGAGCACTGCCCCACCTGCTTTAACAGCTTGTGAAGATGACAACAGAATACATACTTTTGGTAACATCTTACATTGTAACTTAGGACAATGGTATCAAATTATTTCCTGCAGTTCAGATGTGAAAAATCATTGAATAAGTCTGCAGATCTTCCTGGCATATCTTGCCTCTCGGTGCCCCCAAACTATTTAAAGTTTATATCTCTGGGGGACAGTTAGACAGTATTGGCCCTGACAGGTGATGAGGCACCTGAGTATGCCAGCAGTGCTGCTAAACTGCAACCAGGCTGAGTTCTCACAACATATCCTCACATTAAAGACTAGACAGGCTCAACAGCAGGATAAACTGATTCAAATAAAAGCTCAGGTAGATAATCTGTAGTATTTAATATTGGTGTAATATTGATATGTGGGGAAGTAGGGACCGCCCCTACAACCAATCTGCTCTTGATCTCAAATTCATGGAGATCACAAGTCATGGAGATATTTTGCAGATACCTTGGATCTGCGGAGACCTTTACACAAAGCAGCAGAGGTTCCCACCTTCAGGTCTCACTTTCAGTTTCTACAATCTGCTTCTGGAGTATTACCTCAAACTCATCTGCAGCACTTGCAGCTTTTGGAGCCCTAGAAGGAATTTCTCCAGCTGGGGGAGTATGCAACTCATGCTAGTATGGCTTTTATGCAGCAGCTCCCACTATGATTGACTGAATTCAACCAATAAATGTGTTATTAAATTCAAACCGATGTCAATGTAATCAGATCCCTACTTATAAAACTGGCACTAAAATCTCCAAGTTACTGACATATACTTGGGGTGGACTGTTTACCTGTTGTACTTAACAATTCACTAGATTATTCCTCTTGCACATATATACAATTCCTTGCAGTCAAAATTTTTGACTGAAGGGAATTGCAAAGGGAGAAGCACTGAAGAAAGTAGTGACTGTTACTGCTTATAGGGAAACACTTTACAGACTAAATAGTGATAGTGATAAAACTGTGGATAGTCATAAACACCACCTCCCTTGCTGTCCCTCCCAGCTCCCTGATTATGTATACTTGCACAACAAAGCAAACAGCTGACAAGATGAAAATCAAGATAAGCCTTGAACTTGGGTTTCCCAGTAAGAAGTGCAGAAGACCACACATACATCATCTCTTGGCAAGAGGACTGGAGTATTTTCCATTGACTTATGAGCGACAAATGGCCGAGCCATACAACAGCATTATTGTTGCTGTCCTGTGCTGGCAAAGCAGTTTCCCAAAGGCCATGGAAGCAATGAGTGTCCAGTAAAAGGTCCCCCAGCAGCAGAGCTCAGGCTGTTCGGGGAGAAACCTCAGAAGTGAGCAGTCACTCTGAAGAGAAAGAATGAGTCTGCTTGGAGTGGAATGACAGGGAGAGAAACAAATTGGCTGTGTGGCTGGATGCAATGATCTATTATGTGCAAAATTCTGCATTCCTCGAATGTTGGGTTAGGAGTGACAGGCAAATTTACCAATAGAAAATGCTGTGGTTTGAGAGCTTAAATAAACAATGTACCAAACGCATGCTTATCCCCAGCCTTGCTCATTGTTGGCTACAGCAATGAGCACATAGATGCTGAAGCATTTATGTTGAGAAATACACAGAAGTGCTTAATCTTGATGTGAATAACAAGAAAAGCTCATTTTGAAGTGCAGTGGAACGAGACTCGTGAAGATGCAGGGATGACCAACCAAGTCAGAAATGGGCTGCCAGCACAATCTTGATTTTGTGCCAGAGATAGACTGTGAGTTGACCCCAGCTCACTCTTTCTAAATAGCCCATGATGTCCTTTCTCAGTGTGCTCACACACAGGTTGGTAGACTTGATGTTCCATCATGAAACCTGGTTTTTATGGACTTTTTCAATGCTTTTTTTTTTTTTCAGGAGAACTATGCCATAGTTTTTAATCCACATTTTATTTTAGTGCAAGGTTAATTTTTCCTTTATACAGTAATATGGATTTTTTTCTCTGTCATACCTGGCTAACACTGACATACTACTCCCAGGCACGGCAGGAAAAATGTGCTTTACTCCGTCGCAGTTCTCGTTTCCCAAGTGCCTTCTCAGAAAGCTATTTTTCTTTTCCCTCGCCACAGCACAGATATTTTTTTCCTCTGTCGGATAACCCGATAAAGGCTAATTTAAATGGCGAGCACACTTCCAGGCGAGAGCGCTTCCCAGCTCTCGGGAGCGGCCGTCGGGCAGGCAGGCACGTGCCTCCCTCCTCGCGCGGCGCCTCGTGCCCGCCCGGCGCCTGGAGCCGCGCTGTTCCCGCGTCGCGGCGCCTCCGGGGAGCTCCCGACGCGCTCCGGCCCCTGGCTGCCCACTGGCCCCGCTCACTCCTCGGCTGCCCCGTTGCCGCGGCCGGCGGCGGGG
>VWZW01006375.1:3111255-3285197 GCA_013397115.1 Edolisoma coerulescens
GAGGCCAGTCGCCGTCGCCGCCGCCGCCGCAAAGAGGTACAGGGGAGCGGGGGCCGCGCCTCGCCCGCCCGGCCGGACCGCGGAGGGGGAGACGACCTTGCCACCAGCTCGGGAGTCCTTGTGGTGACGGGAGGGGCGAGGGGAGAGGGACCGAGCGTGACAAGTGACCCCCAGCCTGCAGAGAGGGGACTCTGCGGGCGGCAGCACCGCTGGTACCTCGGTGGCCGGGCCGAGGAGGGGCTGCTGCGGGAGCACATCCCGCCTCCCGCGGCAATCCCCTGTCCCTCACCCACGGTTCGTGTGACTGGACGCACAGGGGGAAATCATGTAGGTGAGGGATGGCTGGAGGACGTGACCTGGTCCCCGAAGCGTCACACCAGCGTTACTGGTATCTGCTGGCAGCCCTCCTCCAGCCGGGATGTGCCCGTCTGCTGGCATCTCTGTGGCAGGGGAAGCTTGGTGGGCTGTGCTGAAACACGTGTGGGCTGCCTGGACTGCTTTTACTTCAGGTGGCAATTTGATGCATTTAGCCCGTCACAAAGCTTTTCTCGGTGTTAAAAACGAACCACGATTGGCATGGGAACAGAATCAATCGTATCCTGCATGGGTAGTAAATGCCTTAGACATACCATTATCATGCATTATACAGTGTTTGGGTGTGTTGACACTAGAAGGGGTTTTTTTGTTTGCTTTTTCAGTTAGTGTTCTGTGGAAAGATCAAAAAGGATGTTGCACAGGTATGGGAGAAATAAACTAGTCGATTTCTCAGCTCTCATAGGAAATCCTTAAAACCATTCTTCAGCCCACAGTATTCCTTCTGGTGCTTACATTTGTGCTCTTAACATTTTTAGCCTTGCTGAAATGAATTCAGTTAGAAGATACTGTGGGTGTGTCAAAATAAAATAATTAAAGACCCTGGATTAACAGCTATCTTCCCTTTGACTCTGATGTCACATTATGGGCTGAACATTATGGATTAGGAATTTTTATGGTCTAGGGTTTAATTTGGAAAACATGATGCACTGACATTTCATGAGAAAAAGTGTCTCAAGCAGTTGACTCCTTAATATGAATTTTCTTGTGTGAGAATAAACGGCAGTTGATTGAATATCTGTGTAGATAAAAACTCATCCAGAATTAGATTGTAATTAGATGATGACTTATTGGTAAACACTGAAGACTGGGATATTAAGAGCAGAGCATTTAAAATACAGTACATCATGCATTTTCTTCTTGCTGGTTTTTTCTTTTTTTTCCCCTAATTAATTTTTTGGCTAATACTGATTTGGCATTTCTTTTAATATTCTTTCTCTCTCTCACAGACACAGAGACACTTTTGGATAATGTCCTTTTGTTTATGCTGTATCATGGCTCTCTTTAACCTCAGCAGTAAAGGGATATGTTAATTTTTTTCCTTTTAAATTAGAAGTGGGTGTGTTTGGTGTTCATCTGCTGCATCACTGATATTATAAGTGAGTTCTGGTAATTCAGTGAGGAATCCTAGGACTTCTAATTAAATGTTAATGTGGTGATGGGACCTTCTAAACTTAACAGTTGAATTCAAGTCCTGGCCAGCCAAATTTTTATGCCATTTATGTCTTCTAAATTTCTTTTTAAGATCTGTTGCAGCTGCTAGGAGGTGCTAGCACTATGTAGATGTCACTGTGTTACCCACTACAGACAAAGAAGTAATGAACTCCTCTGTAATGCAAAAAGTTAGAGAAGTCTGACTTCACTGAAATCCTGGGGGATTTTTAACATGTACAAGAATGTTACTGGGCCTATGGTTTATATCTTTAGACTTACAGCTTTTGTTTTTCCACTTAAGTGTTATTTGGTAATAAACATAGCGTTGGATGCTGAGTATTGCTCAGTAATTGTTAGCACCAGTTGGATGTCTGTGGACAAAATTATGTAACAGAGCTGCAACGCTTTGAAAAACAGTATTTGAGACATCACAATGAATTCCCATGTTGTTTTTTAGAACAGAACAGTTCAAGAACATTTTGCACCTCAAAGATGGGAACAGTCTGTATTTCTTTTTTTGTTTCTGTTCTTGTGGTTAATTTTTTTTTTCCTTTTAAAATTATTAGAAGACTTACTGTGGTCAGAAACCTGGAGTTAATTTCAAGCTGGTTTGTTGGTTTTTGTTTTTTATTTTTGTTTTTTGAGGTTTTTTTTCCCAGCTACACATATTATCTGTTCTTTTGTTGTTTGAAAACTAAATAGTCATGTTTTATTTCTGCCATGGTTTAACCCCAGCCATTGACCAAGTACCACACAGCCCCTTACTCTTTCAACAGCAGGACTGGGGAGAAAATCAGATGGGTAAAAGCTAGAAAACTCATGGATTGATATAAAGACAGTTAAATAGGTAAAGTAAAAGCCGTGCAGGCAAAAAATGTAAAACAAGGAATTAATTCACTGCTTCCCATGGGCAGGCAGGTGTTCAACCATCCCCAGGAGAGCAGGGCCTCATCACACATAACAGTTACTTGGGAAGACAAACACCATCAATCCAAACATCTTACTCTTCCTCCTTCTTCCTCCCACTTTATATACTGAGCATGATGTCATATGGTGTGGAATATCCTTTTGGTTATTTGGGGTCATCTGTCCCAGCTGTGTCTCCTCCCCGCCTCCCATACACTCCCAGTCTCCTCCTCAGTGTGGCAGTACAAAAAGCAGAAAAGGCCTTGGTTCTGTATAAGGCCTGCTCAGCAATAACAGCTCTATATTATCATCCCTGTGTCCAACACAAAACTAAACCATAGCCCCATATGAGCCACTGTGAAGAAAATTAACTCTACCCTAGCCAAAACTAGTGCAATTTCTCAGAAAATAAAAGAATCAAAACCAGAAAGGCATGTGCATTCTGCAATGGTTTTTCTTAAAGGTGTACATAACTTGCAGTTAAGGCAACTGACTGAAGTGCTATGGAATGTTCCTTTGAATCTTGAACCTCAGCCTATTCCATGTGGAATGTGAGCAAACCAAAATAGTAGTAATTTATAAAGTAATGTAAAATTTCTTTTGATCTTGAATTTATGCATTTATTAAAGGATCTCAGTAGCTGTTATGAGAGAGAACGGAAGCTATGTATCCGTGAAAGGTGTGAATAGTAGGGACAGGGCTAAGGAACATACGCTACGCAGTAACTTGATCTGTAGTGCCAGCTGCTGACATCAATGGAGATAATTCATGGAGTACAGGTGCTTTTAGCTTGTGTGGAAGTGTAAGTTGACTCCAAGAGGTGATGTGTATAGGATGCTTATAAAGTCAAAGTGAGATTTCTCACTCGAAAGAGAAATGAGGGGTGAACATGAGCAGGATATGACTAGTGCCAGTCTGTTAGGCAGTGGATGGTGTCAGGCAGGTCAATATTTTTAAGTCTTTCGGTAGGTGTACATTTTTTAAACAAGTTTCCAGAGAGTTTAGTTCAAAACTGTGTTCTCTGTGTTATGTCATGACAACTGGGACTTACAAGATTCCTTCCCACAGACATACCTGTGTGTATATGGTACCCTATACTCTGAAAAGTCAAGAGACAAGGCTAATAGAACATAATCTTAGTATTTCAGATTCTAAGAATGAAGAATGTTGCGTAGACTTAGATTGTCTCTTTCCTCAGACAAAAAATGTCCAAAATGCTTTGTTTATGTAATCTGTTAAATCAAAAGTCAACTTTTCTCTTTCTTCATAGGGATTTCTTTGGAGTAAGGTCAATTTCAAAACTAACTGACACCACCCAGTTCTAATCTTGTAATGGAGAGCATTTCCATCATGGCTGATGGCATTTAAACATTCAAAACATTCTGCTGGCTTTATTTGGAGAACAGACCTTGTAAAAGATTTAGTTGGTAAATTTGCATTCTACTTTCCTGAAAAAACAAAACAAGGCTTAGATGATTGTTTATCAGCTTGTTCTCACCTAAATAAATTTTGAATCTGTTACCCAATATCAACAAATTTGAAAACAGTGAAAAAATCTTTTAAGATACAATTACTGAAAAGCAATGGCTATTTAAGAGAAAGAGTCCCCAAGTACTTTATCTTCTGTGAGAAGAAAGGTAGAATTTAGCCATTATCTAACCCATTCAGTCCATATAAGTCAACATGTGTAGAAATCTGGCTTCAAAAATATGAAGGAGAATACATCCATTGTGGAGAGCTGGCATCTTAGAATGTGCAAAATTCTGTGTGTATTTTTCTTTTAAAGAAAGGGGTTATTTAATCGTGCTTCAGGATTTTATAACAAGTAACAAGCCTTGTTCACTGAAGGTGTACTGCAGTATAGTACATTCTGCATGTTCCCTTTTCACAGTCAGTCTGCATGCTCTTTAATGCTTTGGCAGATAAATTTTTGGTGATCTGGAAATTATGATTTCTGTTCCTTTTTTATTATTATTTATTTAAATGTATGTAATACAAGACCATAATCAGTTCTAGCAACTCTTTTAGCAGTATTTAGTGCTGCCTGATCAGTAGGGATTAACCAGCCCCAGAATGGTGGGAGATGCTCCTCTTGAATATACGTTGTGACTGCTTTTAACTTTTTACTTCAAAGCTGTTGTCCATATCGCTTTCTTAGAGTTTAATAACTGGCTGAGAAAGTGAAAACAGAGGGAATTGATACGTGTTTCAGGTTAAGAATGTGAGAAAAGAAAACATAGTAAAGGGCCAGCCTAAGGTATTAGAAATAGCAAGAATTGCCCAGACTGACTGGAGACATGAATATGTGAGTTTTTTGTGTACATGCTTTAACTAGAAATAACCACAGCCAAGGCGAATGAGGTAGGCCTTGTACAAGAATGTGCGAATTTCTCCAAGCAACAAATAAGAACATAAGATGGTAAGACATGCTTTATATTTAACCTCCTTATTATTAATTTTCCTCCGAGTTTTTTTACATGAGTCATTCTTATTAGGCTTGAAATGCTAAAGTCAGAACAGTGGTTCTTTAACCTGTTCCAAAAATCCGCTTTAAAATAATACAGCAAACAATCATTTTTAATTAATTCAGGCTGGAGGAAGGAATCCACCCACACATGTTCTAATTTCTTATCCAGCTACTTGGACTGACAGTTTTTTGAGATTATAGTATTTTGGAATAAGAGACAGCATGAGTTCCTGGTGCAGGGTGGATTTTTCTTTTCTTTTCATTGTCTTTTTTTCCCCCTGAAGTCCAGACTCCTCATATTGACAGGTCAGGAATGGTGATAGGACACAAATACATGTAAATGTGAACCAGTGTGCACACCTAACTATCTCCTTTTCTTTCCCAACTTTTTTTCATAGACAATAACTCCTTATTTTTCTTCTAACCAAGAGTTCTGTCTAGAATATGTGAGCTCATATGTTACACACCAGCAGCTCAGGCCACACTAGCAATAATACAGACCAAATCTTGCTTACAGATGTAAAATACAGACCAAGATGTTATGTTTGTTAAACTTTATATTGATTACATCCCTGTGTTTGAAATAGGAAAGGGAATTCCTTGTGTTTGCCAATAAAGCTATTTTATGAGCTGGCTCCTGCTGATGACTAGATGTTATTTATTCTCTTTTACCAGCTACTGTAGTTGATAGCCAATTCATAGTTTCTGTTTTTCTGCAGTTTTTGTGTTTTCTTCAATCCAAAAATGTGGATAAGGGAGGTACTGAAGAAAATGGTTTTTTGGACCACTTCTGTACCATGGGTAAGGTCAAGATTAGACCTTTTTTTTTATGATTTATTTTTATTAGAAAAATTATAAGATTTCCAGACAAAAACCGCTTGGATTTGTGTGAGTTTTGTACTGACAAATAACGAAGATCCCTCAGGATTCTTGCAACACTCAAAACAAAAAACGGTTACTAGTCATATTTTTTTTCAGCAGTTGAGTCTCCATTAGTTACACCTTAGCGTCACAAGGATTTTCATAGGACTCTTGCTCCCTGCCAGATTCCTCTAGCAGACATTATCTTTGAATCAGACCTTGTAATAACATTAGACTGTAGAGCAGCTGTAGCAGTATTATGCCAGGGAACTCTTGTGAAAGCTCAGGAAGAATAATGAACATTCCTGCAGAGTGGATTATCCAAATACCATTACAATGCCTTGTTCTGTCCCAACTGACATGTGTATGTATTACTGTCATAATTCAAGGATTTAAAATGTAATAAAAAATTACCTAAAAGTGAACAAAATACTATATAAAATCTACTTTTATAGCTATATCAATTTTTTTAATGGCAAATTACTATATCTTGTTATTGTTCACCTACCCCAATAAGTGGAGGTGTTCTTTCAGGTCAATTAGAAAGAATTAGAAGGATGAATGCCTCTAAACATACTGTAATGTATTTCCCACTGCTGCAGGAAAATGGAGCAACACTGGGGATTGAAAATCAGGAGCTTAGAGGTGCAAGCAAAAGAAATCAGAACCCCTGTTTTTCTGCACACTTCAGTGATAGTGAGGGTTGTTTTAGGATTTAGTTTGGTTTTCTACATATACACCCATTCCTTAGATGAACCCTGAGAGTTTTTGGTGCCACTTTCACTCAGGGTACCTTTAGGTTTTGATGGGAGATGCTGGATGTGGCAGTTCATTACTCTTTTTATGCTAACTGCTCAACAGCTTGTAATCTTGTTCCACAGAAATGTCTGGGTAATCTCTACTGTAAAGAATTGCATTATGTATTAACTTCCCTGGAGTTTATCCTGCACTGGGAATGCAGAACTACTGCTGTACATTTGTTGCTGAATAACTTTTAGACTGGGAGAACGAACAAATAGCATTATTTTTATCTATTACTATGTTTCTAAATATGTACGGTAAAATACTGTGTGGCCGTGATAACTATTTTGTGCATTTTCTGAGCACCTCTGCAACGGCGGTAACATGAGTAGTCTGGATTCCTCTGAAAGCCACAGAGCTCTGCGGAGCAAGAAGAAATCCATGCCTTTTCAAGAGTGCAAAGTAACATGGTAAAAAATATAGGGCTTTTGAATTTGGTATGTGAAACCACCAGGAATAGAACAAGTATGTTTGTGCAAATCCCAGAGCTGGTGATTGGGTTGTGGTGCACTTGGACATCTAATTTGACTGTGTGAATTATGCATGCATTTTTTGTCACGTCAACGAAAAGATGATTGCAGACCATCACAAGTACATGTCTTATGTTTAACTTTAAGCTGTCATTGACACTACTGAATTAGTTAATATTACCTGAAAAGACAATTCTTGATACTATTTCATCCCTGTGGATAACTTTTCTAGTCAACTTTTATGACAATTGTGGCAACACCCCAATTGCGAATATAAGAATTCCAACATGCAGTTCATGGCATAAAACGGAGTACATTTCTCACCGGTTTTTGATTTTGGTACAACTGGAGATTATTTTGTATTAATAATTCCTTCTCAAAGGTGATTAACCCTCACACCAAAAGGTTTTCTTTACCATGGGAAACCCTCCCCCGCCACGTTTAATTGAAAAATATATTTGTAATATGCACACTGAATTATTCTCTTAAGCATAGTGTCTTTCTGCAGCTGGATACAGCCTTCTAAATTAGTTCCATTGTATTAAGGTTGTGTGTTGTGTCAGTTTAGGGTCTGTAAGTGTCACTTTTGGTATGCTTATGTAGTAAATATAGGAAATATTTTCTAAATTCAGAGTAGGTGGGAAGCTTTTACATGCATGCCCTACAATCATTGATTATGCATGCAGCTTCAGCTTCTTCACCCCACTGCAGCTTTGACATAGAGAGTAACACAGTAATTTGCTGGAAAAATTAATAGTTAAATGCCTGTATCAACTTCATAGCTTGCTGACTAGAGGAGAAAAAGTACTGAACCTGCTTGCCATATTGGTAGGAGTTATTTAAAAGTGACTTTGAAACTCATAGTTTAATTGGTGAAAGCTTTTGTGGCATATAAAAGTGATGGGGAAAGCAACAATAACAATAATCATCATCATCTGCATCAAGAGCTTGAGTCAGTTCTTGGGGAAATGAGACACTGTCTCTCAAGAATAAAGTGGAACTCAAGTTGTTAGACTGAGTCATTTGTCTATTCATTGAGGATAAACCTTATCCTTTGGTCAGGGTTGTTACACTCATGATTTCAAATTTGGCTGTGTTTCTTAGATGATAATACCTAAAGGAATCAATGGATACAACTCATTCTAATGTATTGGTTCTTCATGATACTAACACATCTGAAGGCTGTTTGTACAGTACTTTGCTTCCACTTTCAATATATATTTGTCCTGAAATATCTACTTAAAACTTCTGTGATTCAGAGGTTTTTATGTAGCTACTTGTTCTGCCGGTCTGCTTTTTTGCCTGCACCTCAATTAAGTCCCATAATATCACTCAAAATAATAAAATTGCATGTGTGCCACAAGTGAGAGAGAGATCAGTGCTTGGTTTCGTACATTACTTTGGACAGAGTGCAAAACTGTGTGTGTAGTTTTTGCGCAGTGTGTCTGTTTTGCATTACCTATAAAATCTTGGTTCTATTTTAGTCATTTGTGACTTTTCATTTGAACACATAGCTTACAGATACGTGTAAGATTACAGAAACATGTATAGCTTGTCTGTCCTCATTTTAAAAAACATTGAGGTATACAATGTACTTTTTGAGTGGAAAAATTTGGGAGAGAGAAGACTATTTATGCCTGTCTGTAAGAGTAAAAATAATTAGGTATTTTGTGGGATGACTGCTAAGAAACAAAGCTTTTTTGCTTCAGGAATTAACCTTTGCTGATATGAAACCTTGTCTTTATATTCCAGGCTCTTTTGGACTAAGATGGAAGCGCCATACAGGCAGAAGTTGGTATAGTGCTGGATAACATGTATAAAGTAGTTGATGAGAAAATTTGTGGTGATGAGCAAACTAATGAAAGGTACACAGTGATTTCTGATTGTGTTTAACATTATAGAAACCATAGATAATATCCTTGGGGTTTTGATCTAAACAGCAGATACAGGAGGATAGAAATGCTGATTTGTGAAGTTATCGACTCTGGGTGTAGGATTTGTTGTTAGCATGAAAATGTTTGTGAAATCAGCTTTGATACAAATTAATTAAGGCTGAGGAGTGCTTTCAGCTCAATAGCTCTAGGAGAAATAGCTATTTGAATTTGAGGCTTATGGAAGGTTGCAAAGAATTTGGTGTGAAAATTTGGTGTGAAAATGCTGGTGAAGTAATGGCATTATACAATTGATTGTTGAACAGGTTATGTGAACAGCCTCATTACAGGAGAAATAGAAGGCAGCAAATATGATGCTCATATTTAAAAAGGCCTTCCATGGTAACCTTGTAACTATAGAGTTAGAACTGAACACATCTGTAGACATATTAAGGTACAGAATTAGTAAAGACATGGATAAATATGTTGTGTTGGCAAGATCCAGAGTGGTTTTTTATTTATATGGATAAACTGTGTATTAGACATATTAATAAGGGCTATAATAGTAGACCTGGGTTTTCAGAAGAGCAGTTGAGAATATGTCTGAGTATAATAAACTATGATATCCCAGAAAAAAAGGAAAGAACTCAGTTTATGGAGAAGTTCATAAAGGTTTTGACAGGCTACATGCCTGTCTGGGATGGAGTTAGTCTTAAATTGAATTGATAGATGTGAACATTAGTTATGTTGGAAGCTATTCAGTAATTTTTTGTAATTCTTATAGTGGTCTGCTCTCCTTCACTTAACATGAGAAAATGCAGCATTCAGCTAAACAGGGTTTATCCAGTTTCTTACAACTCAGTTATTAAAGATCCAATAAGTAGCAAGTGTACTGCCTTATCTGACTGTAAGCTGCTGTGACTGATCAGGAATTCCAGTTCTACAGACAATCATTAATAGACCATCAATTTTCATGTGTATCTCACCATCTCTGTGGAAGATGGGATAATTTGTAGGCAATCTACTTCAAAAATGGTGCAATGTGTCGTGGCTTGAACGTAGACTGTGCTTTAATCATCCACCTCAGTTCTGTGTGTTTGTGAAATGAACCAGTTGCACATTTCTCATGCAGGAAATTCTCAGTGTCGCTTTTCCGTAATTTTATTTGTAAATATTTTCATGGAAAAACTTATGCCTGGAAACATGAAGAATCGCAGCACAGAAAGAGTCACTGAACAGGCAGTTTGAATGAGTTAGGAAAAGTAAGGCTTAAATATGTTTATAGTTTATATAAGTATAGGTTCATATATGCAAAGAGAAAACAACTCCTACTTTAACATGCATAATATGGACTTCAACTACTGCCTCTCTTCCTCTGCTGTAACAATCACAGAATGACTTTGATTGGAGGGGACCTTAAAGATCAATTTGTTCCAGTGCCCCTGCCATGGGCAGGGACACCTTGCACTGGACCAGGTTGCTTCATGCCCCATCCAGACTGGATTTGAACACTGACAGGGATATGGTGCTTCTACAACTTCTCTGGACAACCTGTTCCAGTGCCTCACCATCCTCACAATAAAGAATTCCTTCTGTAAATCTGAACTAAATTTCTCCTCTTTGTTTGAATCTATTACTTCTTGTCGTATCACTACATTTCCTGATGGAGAGTCTGTCCCTGGCTTCCCTGTAAGCCCCTTTCAGATCCTGGAAGGTTTCTGTGAGATCTCCACTCTAGGCTGAACAGCGCTGATGTTGCTGTTACGACAACAGAGAGTTCCCTTCCCAGTAACTGTGGCCTGGGCTCGATCAGTTTTGTGCCAAAGCAGCTGAGTGGCTGAGCAGTGTGTGCCTAAGATGACTTGACAGACCCCAGGGTAAAATCTGACTGTAGGAGCCTTTATACTGCTCAGGTGCATGACTTCGCTCATGGTCCATGAAGGGTGGGCACTCTGTTAAGCTGCTCTTGTCCTGTAGTGTAGAGTCGTTTCTGGGAATTAAAAGGAAATTTAGCTGAAAGGTATGAACATGAATACTTCCAATTATCTGAAAATTCATTGGTGAATGAATCCATTAATTGATCTAAGTATCTTTGTAATATATAATTTAGTTTCAAAATGAGTCAACATTATTAAGACAATCTAGAATGAGATAAAATTAGTTTTCTCAATCAGTTTAATAAACTCAAGTAATTATTAAATTTCATGTTAAAAAGCCATTTATTCTGCATTGCAGACCTTTAAATCACTTCTGGAATTAGCTTAAAAATGTAGCATCTGTCTACAGTGTGACAGTTCCTGGACAGTTATTTTCTAGAAGTGAAACTGAATTTATTTATTCCTTGTTAAACCAAATCTACAGAGAGTCCAATGCAACAATTTTCTCTCAATCACTACCTGATTTGCCTTTAGGGCTGTTAGTTGAAATATCTGAGTAAAATAGTGTGATATGTACTCATTTTAGTGGAAAGTTAGGTGTGTTTGAAGCTACAGTGAAAGTCTTACTGGCTTCCTCATGGCAAGAATTCAACTCCAAGAGGCAGCATACAATGCAGAACAAAACATTTTGTTCTGTCTTAGTGTTCTGCTGAACGTATTTGTGTGTAAGCCATTTTTTTCTACAATGTCTGGAAGAACAAGAGGGGCCAGAGAGTCCCAGGGGTCTCAGAATGAATTGTTAAACCGAAGTATTAGCTGTAGTTGAAAACTGGGGGGGTGAGTGGCTACAGAGAGCTATTAAGAAGCATTTAGTGTTGTTTCCTGTTTAAATGAGGCTGTGTTTCTATCTTTGTGTCAGCTCCTTTGACTCTACAGCAGTACCTTAACAGTAAACAAAAGATTTAAGATAAACTAATCCTGGAAATGGTATGCAAGGGGAAGTTCTCTAAAATTACATGTACAGATCCATAGTAGTCTCTTTTGTTAGGAATTAAACTTATCTGTGTCAAATTTGAGATGTTTTCACTATATCAGCTGGGCTGAAGAAACAGCTGTTCTAAGTCTGTGTGGATCAAAATATTGGCATGTCATCATATGGTACTTCTGGAATCCCACTGTTCTGTTTCATAAACATTAATCACTCCTACATATGCACTTATGAGTGTATCTATGTTTTATGAAAAACCTGACAAGGAGTAATTCCAGACAGTTATATAATTCTTTATGTACAAATAGTTCTTGTAATTTTTACCAGTGCAAAGAAACTTCAGCAAAGGATTCAGCCTTTATTGGATAAAGTGTCCTAAGAAGTAAGCTCAAGGTTTTAGAGGCTTATTCTAAAAGAATTCAGATTAATTTTTATTAGCAGAGCTAATTGTATCTGACACCTTATTAGATTTTAAAGTGGATTTAATTTGTAAGAGTGTATTTAGTGATATTGGACCTAAAGAGGTTTTAAGATATGATACTTCTCAGCCTTAGTTTCCACTAGGAAATATAATTAGCATGAAAGTGAATGAGTATATTTGCTTTAAATTTATTTATTTGTTTTTAAATTGGCAAACATACACAAGCTGTTTTCTTCCTGAATGTCTTTGCAGCTTTCTTCAAACAAACCCTGAAATTTTAATCTTTTTTATCTCTAGTTAATGGATGTTCTCTCTTACTAAAATCTTAACTCAATTTTTGTCCCTGGTGTGCTGTACTGTACATCAGAGAACTTAAGCTTCATCACAATGTGTGTTGCTCTACCTAATATGCAACATATATAGTGTTTAGAATATACAGCATATTGCTGAGATGCATTAAATTAATTATCTGGGGCTTTGAGAGTTTGGGGAGAATGTTGGGTGAATCTGTATTTTTGATATTAGACTATGGGTATAGGACTGAGATAAAGACCATGTAGTTTAAAGCAGACAGATGGCCCTCAGACATGACCTAGCTGTGGCGATAGAGACTGTGAGGAGAAACAAATAAGGAGATTGTAGCTATTCTGAGGCACGTCGCTTTTTAAAATAGTGTTCTTAAGAACATTCTTGACTTGAGACAGGTTGTATTTCCCACCCTTGTAAGAAGCCTTTTTCTGTTCCAATATTATTCTTCTTCATCCCCTTTCTCTATGGAATGTTTCTGCATAACTTCCATTAAATTGAAATTATTTGTATCTGTCTAGAATAGATGTGTACTTGGAAGGTGAGCTAAGCTGTTCTTTCCACATTCGTAAATGAGGTCTGTACACTGCTATTTAGATAAGTGCATTGTGCTTTTGATGTAGTGGATGTATAATGGAATACTGAATTAATTTTAGTATTCTAGTAACATTGTTAAATCTATTAGGTTCGTGTCTTCTGCCCACAGACAAACTTATCCTTGGATCCAACAGCTTGCTTGGTACAAGATCTGAAAGGGAAAGATGGGGTGTGCACACCTCGAATACTTTGTTTGTGGGTCAGTCTTCAGCCTCATGAAAAAGGCTCAAGAAGATTATTTTAATAGGCCTGGCAAGAGAAGTAGTTCTTCTCTTGGAAATATGTTGTTGTCTGAGAAAAACATGTATTTGTGCATCAACCTTTGTCTTCCTCAGAAGTGACAGGGTTGTTTTTTTGGTTTTTGGGTTTTTTTATTTTTGCAAAGCAAGAGGCACTCTGGTCAGAATGTACTTTTGGAAAATAGCAACACTTCTGAATTCATATGCTCTATGATACTGGATAGTCTATTGTTGCATTCAGTTATTTGAAACATGTGATGCTTGAGAGAATCTGGGGTCAGGTTTCCTTCCCAGATAGGAGTATTCAAGCACAATATTCCAGGAAACTCTTCTGGCTGATGCTTTTTAAGCGATGCATGCCATGATATACAGATATATATTTCACACATATTCTGTTACTCCAGTCGTGGTGAATGCGGATTATTAGCCCCACATGTATCAGCTGACTGGAAAAATAGTAACAGGGTGAGTGTGTGGTTTTAAAAGGTGGTATTTGTGTTAAGGTGATCCTCGGTGGTGTGGAGAGAGTGCTGAAGCTGGTGTAGAAAGAGTTGTGTAAATAGAGATACTGTCCTTTATTTAAGAATGGTACACTTTCACTGTTCTTGTTCGACATGCTCAGTATGGGATTTTTGAAAATTACCCAGTTGCTGTTTTAGAGGAATGCTTAGTGTTTGCAGAGTCAGGCCCCAGAAGGATAAGTAATGCATGAAGGACGCAGAAGTTTAGTGGCCTTCTGAATCAGGTCACAGCCTATTTTTTTGCCTTTGATAACAAACTTTTGTAAACTTCATATTTGAGCAACATAAAGAGGAAGTTATAAATTTAAATGAAGGTTAAAAAATAATGCCCTAGATTTACATCTGGATTTTGTTACCAGTCTTAGAATGCTGCCCAGAGCAACAGCGTGCCGCATGGGAAATCTGATAACGCTGTGAATCTTTCAACCTTATGCATTCTAATCTGAGTGTGGTTTCCTGTAGTATTGCTGATATGCCAGATAAAACAAGCTTGGATCCAAAATCAACCACCGTTATAAATGGAAGTTCTCTGTTACCCCATTTGTCCTGTAATCTGTGATTAGCTGTTCCCTATCGCAAAAGGGAAAACATTATTATATTCAGTTTTGTGTGTAGACTTGCTTCCAAATGGTAAGCAATTGCTGTTTACATGACTGTTTAGTTCAAGTGCAGTTATATTTTATTTTATGCTATGTTTATGTGCAGAAATACTTTTATTCTAAGAATCATCTTCAGGGTAACTAACTGCTTTCATGTTTCTTCAACGGCTGTAAAACTTTTCACCATGGTGATGAAATTATCGTGATTTGGCTTCCTCAAAGGAAGCTTTTTTTTTTATTTAGTTGAAATTATATGCAATAGATTAGAAATGCAGAATTAAACTCCAACATCTAAATTTAGTATGAAAAAATAAAATTAATTATTTTCTGCTTCTGAGTGCTAAGTAGAATTTATGAATAAAAATACCAAGAGCTGGTCCCTTTCATTCTTTTTTTCCTGTCTGAGCAGACTTCCATCAGATGTTTAGATATGAATTCCAAAATCCACATTTTGTCATTACACTGAGAGAGTTTCATTGGTTTTTTGCTCTAAAATATGTAGTATTACACAGTAGTACCCCCCATTTCACTAAAGGATTTTCATATATGTAAAGAAACAAAGTTTTGAGAGGAATGCTGTTCTCTTATGCTAGAACTTTCTTAATGTTATATTTCTCTAACTCAATAAGGTATTTCAAAAACATAACCAAAAAAAAGAAAGCTACCACAGAAACCCAAGCCACTGAGACTCGAAGTGCTGGGGGAAGTGTCCATACAAGTTAATATCAGGTATGTAGCTTGATTAGGGAGATGTTCTGTCAATCATTAACAGAGTTGTTTTACTTCATACAAAACTTCAGAGTACAAGTTTGAGGCACTCTGATTTTTCTTCTGAGGTAGGCTTGCTCGTATCTAAATAGAGAGATTAACTGCCCCAAATTTAGGGGCTTTACTTTCTTGCCTTATACCCTGGTATTGTTAGAAAAAAGGCAGGTCATGAGGAAAGAACTAATATAATTGAGTAGTGGATTACATAATTGGCAATTGAGACCAATACTGTTTAGATAGAAGGGCAAAGAAAGAACAGTGATGAGAAAAAACATTGGTGATGTTACAATCTGTTGAAAGACTAGACTAGAGTAGTGTCCTTGGCTGAGAAATCATGCTCCCTTTTGTTTTCTGGGCCAAATTAATATTCAAGAATTCAGGAGAACAGGTTGAGTAAGAAGTGTGAAAATGTCTACTCCTTCCCTCTCCTTTTCAAGTAGTTTGGAATTTGGGCCAGTATCCTAGGAGTTGAAAAGCATATATTTAAATACTTTTGGGCAATTATGGATCAATCCTCTGTACCAAAGCTATTTAGTTTGATTCAAAAATATATTTCTGAAGCCTTATTAGATGTGGGAGAGTGTCAAAATTCACAAATCATGTACTGCTTGGTGGAGGTGACAGTAACTGAAGTCTTAGAAAATGAGCAATACTTGTAGTGTTGCTAAGAGTGAAGTTGAAATAGCCAGAACTGGAACAACTTAGAAGCTGAGACCTACTCTGAAAAACTCAAAACTTGCTTTTTTTCTTTAGTGCTGTCATTTTGAGTACTACATGTTGACCATATTTTGTCTATATCTTGCTGAAAGTACTGCAGGCAAACAAAGTTTATACAAAGACATAGAACTGAAGTTTTCAGTGGCAAAACTGGTAATAGAAACCAGCTACCAATGTCTTCTGTAGCCATTTTATTCCACAGCTATATTCAGTGAGAGTTAAAAAGACAGGGTTTTAATTTGCTTTATAGTTCAGCTTTTCTGGGAAGAAATTGCATCTGTAAAATATTACTTGCAGCTGTAGTTATGGTTTAGTGATAGTAGTTAAAGATTGCTATTATGAAAGGAAGGGGAAGCATATTTCCAGCTTTCATTTTGAAATGCATGTAAGGCAAATTCAAGAAATGATTGTGACTTTTGTAAACCCAAGAGAAGATAAGAGCAGGAAACCCTTGTTCCTCTTATGGTGGAACAGTGTCAAAATGATAGTTTTCATCCTATAATAACTTACTTGGATCTATCTAGATAGTGCAGAAAATTCTGCATGACCATCAGTAAATCAAGGTCTGTACAATATTCCATACATCAGGATTACAGTGTCAGGGAAGAAAGCATAAGAACATGGCAGATTTGATATAGTGAGAACCACATGCCTAGGAGCTCACAATGGCAGAAAGATTTTCTAGTGTTACTGCGTGAAGTTCACTGATTAGTTTTTTTCCAACTAATTTAATTTCTATCTTTCTCAAAAATAAGTAGCCCACGAAATCAGAATCATATCTGGAACTTGGCTTCTGTATTTATAAGGCAAAAATAGTACCTAATGCCAAGCAATGATGTCTTAAAATTGAGATTTTCTGTGTTGTGAGACCAGCCTTAAGGCATCCTGATTTGCAAGAACTGGGATATAAACCAAATCTGCTAGACCACACATCACCAGTACACAGCTTTTCATGGCTATTCGCATACTTTTTTTTTCCCTCCTCTCCCAGTGGAATCTTCCCTTCATAGGTTTTTGGGGAGCAGGGATGATATGTAAGATCTAATAGGTTCCTTGTAAAGACTGATTTTTAACAAGGGGTAGGTTGCCACATATCATAAAGCTTTCTGAGGGGAAAAGTGGTGAAGTTTATTCAGTTTCTTCAGTTCTTTTCTCATATCTCCAAGGGCACGGGATATGACCAGAATTTTTGAAATTTTTTTTTTTTGAGTTTTTGTTGTAAAATGGAAATGTTGTGTTTCATTTGTGTAGCATGACAAACCCCAAATATTGTTGTGAAAGGAGCAGCTGTGTGTGATCTCCATTACCTTCAGAGAATAGGTGTGGTCCATGCTTACAACCTCACTAGATTTGTGTGCTTCTATTTGAAAAGAACTTGGCAATCTTGTCACTGAACTTCAATAAATCAAATACAATGTAGCTGTTTTCCTTTGAGATTTTCTTGTACTTTCTAACCTAAAGCTGAGCCAACAGAAGATTCTTTGCCTCAATAGCATCAGACATGACAAACAACTGTTGTTGGGAAGTCTGCTTATCCTTTTGAGTATATGAATTGCAATTACGCATGACCCAGAGGTAAATGTTGACATTATGTACACTGTGGAGGGTTCTTTCAGTACATGTGGTAAGCACAATTTAAATGCCTTTTCAGCATGCTTCAGTTTTTGGCTTGTAGAGGTTTGAGGAAGAGGTTGAAAATGGGGAGAGGCAGTGTTTGTGGTGCCTTTCCTTAAACTCTCTGCAGCATATGGAACATATATAAAGTTACCTGATGAGCAGAGAACTCTGTGAACATTTTTAATGGATGTATTAAAGCCAGATGAACTCCAGATACTTGCTTTTTAAAGCCTTTTATTAGAATTGAATTGTTTTTAATTAGGTAAAAGAGTCACAGCTCTATTTAAAAAAAGAATCTAGGTCCTAGTGGGCATGATGAGCCATTGTGGACACTTGATTTACTATTTGCACTCCTAAGAGCTTGGATGCTGTTTCAAGATTTTGGAAGCCTGCTGAATTTCTGGATCTGACTTTCTAATGTGGTCTCTTTTCGTGAATAAGGGAAGCCTCAGCTTACGTACAAATGTAGTTAGGCTTAGAATTTTGAAACAGGTATGATTTTCTTCTGCAAAGAAAAATTCAGGCTTAGATGCAACAGTAATGGTCTTGGAGTCCTTCAGGCACTGGTCTACTATGGTGTTTCTGTGTTTGGCATGAAGGAAATAACAGGTGAAGACAGTCTATCTGTTATGCTGGCATTGGAAATCAAACTCAAGAGGATTTTACCCTTAATCCTTTGACTTGTGTTGTACTTTCTAAAAAGCTATTAGATTTTGGCCTTGCAACTTATTTTCTTACACCAAAGCATGGAAAACTAATGCTGCTTACATATTTTTTATATTGCTGTAATTTTCTCTCTTTTTTTTTCCCTCCATGATGGTCTTTTCCCCATCTCTACTATCTGAAATTGACTTGAAAATTAGTTGTTATATAAATCCTACATTACATATTCAAAGATGAGGTCCGGGAAACTGTAAATCTTACTTTTTAAGCCCACAATGTTCACTAGGCTAGATATTTCATTCTTTGAAAATGAGAGTGTGAAACAGGGAGACAGTAGAAGGAACTAGGATGTTACACTGACTTCCCTGCAGATTAGGTAGTGAACTAGAGAAGATTTGTCAAGATGATGCTGTAAGGCAAATCTCTGTAACTATGGGTCTGGTTTCAAGCTTTCTATTCTGCTGGACTCCATCAGATATAGACAGATGAGATCATTTAGTAGACCAACTAGTTTACGTAGGGAAAAATGAATGAGCTTTATGGGTGCCCAAGTCTTTGTTTAGATATGAAAATAAGGTACCTTAATAATACCTTTATCTCATCGAAAGACTCAAGGAAGGAATTGTTAAGTTTCTGCAGCCTGTAACGAGAAATTTTTTGAAACCCCAGTAAATTCTCATGAAATGAAATTTGTGATCTGCTAATAGCCACCTTCCCTTGGTACAGAACTTGCTAATAGCCACTTTCCTTTGACGCAGAACTCAATTCCAGAAAACGAGAAATTACTTGCAGCTTGGGGTTGTGAGGCATATAGGGGAGGCAAGATCTTTAAAGAGATGAATGGCTGTAGTTTGATGGAGAAGTAAAAATTTCAGGAACATGAACTTAGAAATCTTCTTAAAGGCTTGTGAATAATGACACAGGTCTATTATGGACAGAGGTTACCTTTATTGCATGCTGTAGATCTGTCTCAGCATTTAAGTATCAGGTATATGTGATTATTTTTCCTCTGGGTGCTATCTGGGATGTCCTATATATTTTGTCTGTATCTAAGGTACTCTCACAGGCTTTTTTAAAAATACAAGACACTCAACTCCATATTAAAAAAACCAGGATAACTGTTTTTCTGTGGTCTCTGCAAAGACATATATATATTCATAAAGTAAAAAGTATTCAGGCTTTAAAACTCACATAATAATTTAGATTAGAATAGCTAGACTTTGTCATGGAGAATATTGAGCTACCTGTGATGTTACATAAACTGGCTTTTTGGGAGCATGGAATGACTGCAATTACAGTCAATGAAGTATTGAACATTATAGCTGAACTCCACTGAAGCTACATTTGACAAAGTCAACAATTCAATAGAGTACAGATAACTCTTTCCTTCCTTCCTGTATTTTAGTGGTGGTAAGTGCAGGCATGTTGTGAAGGTACAGATAAAATGTATTTCTATGCATGTGATCTCAGTGGTACTCCTGTATGAAAGATAACTTGGCTGTAGTTCTGATACGTGACAGCTCTGGCTTAAGCTAGGTGTGTTCATTTGTAACACGGTGCATGCAGAAGCAGTATTCCTGGCAATGGATACATTGTCTTAAAAGTTGTGGTGTTTTATAAAAACATGTTATTTTAAAGTAAATATGTAAATGTATATTTATATAATGATGTAGTAATCTATACAGAGACTGTCTGCTCAAGTATAAGTTATCTATTAAGGTCTTCATTCAAGGAATAGTGGAGATATTTTATATATTAAGGAAACTAAATTAAAGTAGAATATGTGTTAGTTAAAGCCTAATCTATTTCTTGAGCAGTTCCTGTAAGTGTCAAGTACTCAGAGAATTACTGGTAGTTTACATTAAGTAATAGCAACCTTAGAATATTTTAAAGTCTGACGATTGCTTGCCAATATTACATAGATTGTGAAGGTGTAAGGGAAAAAAACCATGAGCAGTTAAAAGGCTCAAATCCAAGACCTTTGATTTTGTGCGGGTCTTGTTTTGAAGTGCGTTGAAGCTGTGTTACTCAATCAATACCTAGCAGCCAGGTAACTAGCCCAAAGCAGGTATGCTTAAAATATCATACATTTTTCAGTTCTGTTTATGGTGCAGTTTGGAATGCTGATTGCTTTGACCAGCAACTGGGAGCTTTCAGATCAATGTCAAGGTGCCATTTTGCTGCTTTGCAGAATCTAAACTGTTCATTTTACTCTCTAAATCCCATTTATGCACTACACAATTGCTTATTTTAATTAAATTGGAGGAACTTACATATCAGCATACGAGTCTTCTTAGTATGCTAGAACATTTTTATCTAGGCAAAAAAAAGAAATCTGACCTGCTAAATATTGTGTTCTTGTTGGAATGGAAATAGAGAAGCAGAAGGGGTCTGCTATTCAGTCGTGGGAGAAACAGAGACACAAATGTTGGGTGGCTTGTCTCACTGTAACTCTTCACCGAATAAATGAGCAAGTAAGAACAATTGTGTTTTAAATTTTGGGAACTCCTAGAAAAGGCATAACTTGAATTTATTTTAGTGCCTGAGGAGGAGGAAGAAGATGTTGATAGGCGCATACAGAGTTGAAAAGCAGTTGTTCTCTTCTCAGAAGTAGGACAAGATGAATGGAACGACTCAATCAACCTTTGCATAGCCCAGTTCACAAACATATAAGTTCCCTTTCTGCCAGTTTACAATGTTTTTAGCACAGAAGTAAATTAGCGTTTACTTGGAAAATATTTTGAACGACACTACGTTTTCGCAAACAGATATGTCCTTGGCTTTTCTATTCAGTTTTTAAAATATGTTTCTATTTTAGTCTTGATTTTGAAAAGCTTTAATCAAAAGGTTGTCATTTTGAAATTTGTGATTTGAACCTGTTTTTTCTTAAAATCCTATTGCCTTGCAGCACATGATTCACACCTTGGAACAATGTTATTATTTTCTAATACTATTATTTTGCTATGACGTACTGTAATTTATGTATGAAGTGCAAAAATTCTTGAAGCTGCAGTGTTTCTGTTCAGTGCCAGATTGTGCCTTTGGATGGTTATAATCAGGAGGTACAGTTACTCTGAAATACAATTCAACTGAAGAAGTATATACGTATTTTGAGGTTATGATCAATTTATCAGGGCTAGTAGTCCATGTTATCATCCACCTACCATCCAATCTATAACTTCACACCATTTATATTAAAATATGATCTTTGTAGTTTTAAATTTCAGGTGTTGTGAGTAATGTAATTTTTCCATATGTTTCTACAAGAATTTTGTTGTGTCACTTCCTTTTAATGATTTTTTAAAATACAGTAGTATATTTGCTGTTGGAAAGAAAATGTTTCTCACCACCATTCAATGTTATATAAGGTCTTTCTGTTCTGCAGTTGCAGAGTTTGTCACATCTTGTAGATGATGTAACTTTCTTAAATGTGCAAGTGGAATGACTGAAAGTTTGCAGCAAACAAGCCAAGTGTCTGTATTTCACTTTCCTCACCGCCTGACTTCACCTTGACTCAAAACGTCACTCCCATACTTATGCTGGAGGACTGATGTATTATTCATTTTAATTCCCATTTTTCTTTGTCTTCACGAACTCCATGGAAGCTGCTGTGCATTATGGAATGTATGGGTAAGGTTTGTGCCATATCTGTGTAGATTACAAGCTGTGGTTTTGCTTATCCAGTATAACTTAAAAGGCACAAATGAAGCATTGAAGGCCTCAAATTATATTGTGATATCTGTAAGTGCAAATTTCAATCAAATGCCACCTGAGAAAAATATTTCTTTTACTGTTTGGAAGCATTTCTAATGATTTGTGCTTGCCATTTGCATATCACAGTCAGTGGCCTTGCTGTGAAAAAGTCTTCTAGTTTGAAGTGTTCTGAAATGTTAATTGTTTGGCTTTGTGCAATTACTGAGGGATCTGCTGGTGTTTAGAAATGTTACACAGAGAAAATCATTATTGTATGGGTGATGAAATATTTAAGGGAAGAGATGGAATATTACAAAAGAGTAGAAAACAAAATAATTCTCATTTTTCATGGTGAAGACCTGCACATATTATATCCTTGAGCAAAGTGGCTGACAAACAAAATTTTAATCTTCAAACTACCCTGCTATGTTCAATATCATAATAAAAAACCCTCAGCCTTTAGGTAACTAAGTATTCACCAAACACCTTAAGCACTTTAATACTATCAAGAATAAGACTGGTTTATGTTTAAATTGGGTTAAAACATAATGATTGATAGTGACTTCTCTTAGAGATGGATGAAGGAGGGTAATCATTCTGCATCCTCTAGTGCAATCCAAATGATCTTTCCCACTACTACCTTGAAGGTTGACTACTTTGTCAGGGGAAAAAATGTGAGAGTGGAAGAGAAAATCCTGAATGAATATGAAAAGGCACAGTGCTGAAAAAGGAAATTCAATATCTTTATAGCACATGTAGGTGTTGACTTGCAGTCCAGATCTAAAGATTCCTGGCCTACCCCTCGATTTGTTGTGTCTGTATTGTTCTTTAGGATGAAGTTGCCATATGCAGCCATTCTTCCAAATGTCAGGTGTTAGAGGAGGTGTCTGACAGTGTCTGTTTTTTATGAAATGGGTCTTTCATTTCTCATGTGAGGGCTGAGCTTTCATCTCTGTTCAATCAGAGATGTTTCATCTCGAAAGAGGATATTCTATGCAGCAGCATACAAAGATGGTGGAGTTAAGTAACACCTTTCCTGTTAAAGCCAGATTATCAGTCAGGTAAAGAGTACAAGTTTTTTTTTTGGAAAACTGGATGATGTCCCTAATGGTAAGGCACTTCATCTGGCAGACTGTATCTCATATCTATTCCTTGCTCATATCTATTCCTTGCTTGTACTTTTTAAATACAGTTATATATTTGGTATATTTTATTCATTGATTCTGTAGTGAAAAATATAGGCATGCTCACTAAAATAAGAACAGGACCTTAAAATTTCCTTTGGACTGCCTTTGCCTCCCATTTTTACATCCCATAGCACTCCATGTGCCTTTACAGAGAGTCAGACAGCAGAATGCACACAGATCATCCTTTTAGGCATGATGAGCAGAACGTGATGAAAGATAGTTTTGAAAGATGAAAGATAGTTTTGGTTTACCTTTTCCTGGATTTCCAAGACTTCAGACTTGCATTGTGGAATACAAAAGGTGGTCACCACAACTGTACCAATATTTTTGAGTGCAAGTTGCTGCCGTTGTGCTGGTCCTTTGCATGTGGCAAGCTCACAGATGAACTGGCAAATGAGACCTCTCCTTTGGTCACAAAGAATGCCTACATGTGAACCCTGAACAGACCACAAAGGTATTCAGTGTCTGCTGTATTACATACTGTGTGTTTGTATATTGCAAAAGAAAGAAGACCAGAGATAAAGCTGAGGTAAAATAACTAATTTCTGTCAAATAAATCAAGAGTAATAATGATTACAAGAATGTTGGCAAAGCTGCTGAAGCATGCAAAGCTCAGGTATTGCAAGTAGGTTGGAAAGATTTGTGTTCTATCATATGTCTAAGTCTTTACTAAAACTTATTATAATTGCCAATATTGTTGGTCTGCTACTGAAAAGCAGGAATCAATTTCTAAGCAGCAGAAGAAAAATGTATAAATGAAGAACATCTTACTATCAGATTCCATCCAGTCATTTGGATGAGAGAAAAAAGTGTTATTTAGGAATCAATGTAATAAAGAAAGAAAGTAGAACCATTATTGATTGAATTCTATCAAAGTATATTTAGGAAGATTATATTGACAAAAATTCTGAAATTTGTCCAGATTTAACTGTAATAATTTGTGTTTCTTTCCAATTCTTTCAACATACTTTCTTTTTTGCCATGCTACATTTTAGTGTGACCCATGGTAATGTAAATGTGGTGAGTTCTAATGTGCCTTTCAAAGGTCCTGGTCATTCTACTATGAAGATGTACACGGTTCCTATAAAGAATTTTTTCTTTTCTTTTCTTTGGATCTTTGCCAGTGCATATAATCTTTGTTTCTCATTCAATGGATTTTATGTATACTGAAAAGAGCCAGGTCTGTGTTTTAAGGCACTTCATATCTGAATAGCAATACATCTTTTTGCTTCATAAATGCCTAGAAGGGAGGCATGATGGAAGAATGCAAATCAACTGTGTTTTTGTTGCACAACTTCACAGGCCAGCTCTCAAAAAAGAATGATTTTCAGCCAATACTCTTCTAATCTGATTTGTCTTAGAAATGAAGGTTTTCTTAGGCTTTATATTAAATGTGTCTTGGAATTGCCACATTTAGGTGTGAGCTGTAAATGAAGAGAGGATGTGAAGCCAAAAAAAGACCATGAAAAGTGGACAGTACTGATTGAGCAATCTAGACAAAATGTCTGAAGTAGTTCCGGTCGGAAAAAATGTCATATAGGAGGTAGGCAGGAAAAAGGAAAGGGGTAAATAAAAGGAAAAAATGAATTGAACCTAAAAAATGGAGGAATGCACTGTTTCTACTTTGAGTGAAATGTGATAAATTAATTCTACGTTTAATAAATAAATTGTATACATTTCTTTAGGAACACAAACCAAGAGCACATACCTAAAAGCTAATAGGGAAACTCTTTGTAATTGTAAATGTAAAGTGAGAAAAATAGACGAATGAGTGCACTATTTGGACCGGAAAGCAAAAAAATGCTTTCTCTAGAAAGAAGAATTGATCTATAAAGTGGTACAGTAAAAGTCAATACTTTGGTACAGAAATCAGTTTCTGGCAATTGCAAGTTGTCTACCCAGTCTGCAGCTAATGTCAGCCATTCTACCTTCAAGGAAACTATCTGCCATATCTTACTGAATTTAGCTTTGAATATTAAGAATTATTAATTTTGCATAATTAATAGTTACTCAGTATCAATAAATCTATGGTTAAGAAGTCCTCAAGTTTCATAAAATACCCTTTTGCAATGCAGCAAAAGAATGGATTTTTGCTCATCTTAATATGTACATATTATACCAGCTACTGTTTTCTTTATTATAACCAGTTTGCACAAATAATAAAGACTTATGTTCTCACAGAACTTGTTATCTTGCAAGCATGCAGAGATCCCAGGGGATCCCAAACTACCCTATCACTTTGCAAACTCTTTGGATAGCTTAATAAATTTTATAATCAATCTTGTGTACACCATTCATTTTTCATAACAGTCTGGTTTTTTTCCTGTTTTTAGGTTGTTTTGGGTTTTTTTTCTTTTTCAGATACTGTTATATGCTTAGAGAGGCTTGAATCAGAGACAAATTGTTACATGGTAGTGTGGATTTTATTCTATACAATTACACTGATCCATACAAAAAAGGGATAGGGACTCAGAGAAGTGTTGTTACTTTTTGCACTGCCCGTCTTTCACTTGTGCTAGAGTGGTTTTCCTGTTTTTCTTAAATTGTGTATTTGAGCCAAGCTCAGCTGATTCCAGGCTATTTAGCTATGTGGATGATTGTGTCAGATTGTGTCAATGGAGAAGATGCAATAAGAGAAGCTTCTGATACTCAGTAATTCAGCAGCACTATTTCTGCAGCAGCAATAAGTTACAAAAACTCTCCAATTGTAAGAGCCTTTGTACCTGCCTTGAGAATATTCTACATTCTAAGTTTTTGTCATCTGTTTTCCCTACTCTTCCTCTATCCAACAGTTTATCTGAAATTCAGGAAATGTGTAAGTGTAGCCTATAAAGAAAACAAAATTTGAATTTGCAACTGAAAAATACAATATGGAGTTGTGGGCTGCACTGTGTTAACATCATTTTCTATAACTGCCTCACCACCTTCTTGTGGCTCTGCCGTGGTAGTGTGAAATCATAAGTCTGTATTAGAAGCCTGTCATGGCACTGGGCTTAAGAAGATTCTTTTAATAAAGAAAAATTTCAGTGCTCTGACTGTTCCACAGCAGAAATATAAACCAAAAAAAATTAAGGGTTTCAGAAAGGGCTGTTTGATAGGACTTCTAGACAAAAAGGGAGTTGGAAGCTTGTTTGGGACTTGGAACTAGAAGGCAGAGGAAGGAAGCCATGTGACAGTCTATGGGGCAGTCTTATCAAGGGAAGTTTTTATATTCTTTTGTCTTTGAACTCGGTGACCTGAGGGTCACATTCTATTCTTAAACTGGATGTTATTTTTGATTACTATTGTGTGCTTCATGCAAATGAGCAGTGCTTTAAAATGAAATAGGAAGAAATACAATAACTGAGAAATGAGACGGTCCAGGTGCCATGTATCAATATTTGAATTCTCCCTTATTGCAGAGAAGCTGTACATGACAGCCTTCTTAAAGAGGCCTTTTGCATTTGGATGGCTTTCTTGTAATTGCATCTGACTGGGCTAGTGAATGAGGCATATGAGGTATGCAGTAATGATCTGTAGCAGAGCTGAATTTCTCCTGCAACTACGTTAAAAATAACTCTTATTCAGTATGAGTCCATGTCACTATCAATATTCAAAGCTAAATTGATTTAAGTTGGTTTTGGCAGAGTAAAGAACACCCTCTTTTTTAATTCAGGTAATAATTTTTCTTCTAATGATTTTCACATTGAGCTGTTTAGATCTTTATTCCATATGAAAACACAAAATCATGTCTACCAACAAGCAACAATAAAAAGTAATTATTTTCCAAAGAGGATATTATTTTTTTATCATGTGAGAGCTTTTAAAAAGGTATTAAAAAGTCATTATCAGTTTTAGTTATCACTGGTCAACTTGTTTATGAAAAAGCTAGAATTAATACGGGTATCTGGGTTTTTCTGACTGTTCTTGTTTTCTCCAGCATACCGACTTCCTTTTGGGGATAATCTTATATTACTTTTTTTTTTTTTTTTTAAGTGTCTGAGGTATTGCTTCATTGCAGATTTTAAATAGCTTTTCCTGGGTGTGAGCTGTTGTAATGCTGGGACAGCTGAGTTTGGAGAGGCAGAGCAGAAGACAAGATCCTATGTAGCCACAATGAGGGTGATAACAATGGGTATAACTCCTGAAGGATGGATAATGTGTGTATAAATAAATGTGCGGACACACACTAGCATACAGACATGCAGCTTAACTCACGGTTCTAGATTCTAGTCCAATCACTGTTTAGACATAAAGACCTGTGCCTCTACTTTTCACACAGGAGAGGTCAAAAGCCTAAATGAAAATGTTTGCATTCACTTGCCAATCATTTGAGGCAATGCTGTACTGAAGATTGAATGTATTGTTGTATTTATTGCATTTATTCCTGCATTAGCTATGCCTGGGAGGGAAGGATTTTTTTTTCTGTTTATAAAATGGATGCAGAGAGTTTTCTTTTTGATGTCATTAACATGAAGTACAATGTTAATATTGCTCTTAACTAATTCTCATTTACCCACAAAGATCTGTAATTTAAATTCGGTGCTTTAAGGTTGAGCAAGTCAGCTGCTTGGAAGTTACCAGTTGAAGTTCCATTTCTGCTTACACCATTTAAAAATGCAGTGAAAATATATCTACAAGCCTGAATAAACACACAAGCATTGATTGCTAATGAAATCGTTTTTTTTATAAATTGGAAGTCTCTTTTTTAAGCTTGGCTTAGCTACTAGCTCCAGGCCATAGGGCGTTAAACCACTCAAATGGGTAAGTGTGGGTCGTAATTTACAGAATCAAATGTTTCTGGGTGTCTTCAGGTTGCTGTGAAAGGATACTTGATTAAATTAGATCTCTAAGCCCCCTAATTAGCCTGTGGGGTACTTTCTGCATCAAAGGATGAGATACAGAGGAGCTAGTATAGGGGAATGCTGAAGCAAGGTAAGCTTTCAGTTGCTTCATCTTCACAATCTTCTGTGGAATAAACCATACCTTTGGATACCATCAGTGCATGCTTTTGTAACACATCCCATGGCAGCTTCTTCTATACTTCTCTGGCAAAGAAGGGATTCTAGACTCTGATGAGGTTCAATATACTCATCTCCTTTTTGGTTTCATACCTGTGTAGGGTAAGACTGTGGGAGGGGGAAGTTCCTATCCCTCTTAACTCTTGGTAGAGGAAGGCTCACAGGGAAGGGCAGATCTTCAGGTCTCTTCATGCCTTTCTTATCTTTGGGAAATGCTTTTCCAGTCTGCAGTCTCTTGTAGTCGTTTTGTACACCTTGATGGCCACCCTTGCTTTAGCTTTCTCAGCTTTTCTAGGAGCAGTGGAGCCTTAGACAAAAACGATGCCATGATGCTGTACTTCTCTCATTTGTGAGAGCTTCTGGCAGAAATGGAGATCTGTCAAAGTTTTGGCTGACAAATTTTGCTAATAAAAAACCAAAAATGAAGCTGATAAAGATGACTGTTGTTGGGCCTGAGTTGTGATAAGCATCGGACCTTCAGCGGACTTCCACTTCTTGGGGGTTTGGAATTCAGTTCTCTGCTTTATTGTTATTTCATTAAATTGTGGACTAGTACTTTGATCAGTTTTTCATATGAGCGTCAGTTTTTTTCCCAAAAGATTTACCACGCTAAGTACCACTGCCATATATCCATTAACATTTTGTTATGGTTTTAATTTTTAAAAACGCTCCTATTAAACACATTCATCTAAGTTTCTTGTTGCATCTGTTTTAGCTATACTCTCTTTCCTGAGTATCCATCAAACTAAATTATTTTTGCCTTGTAACTCATTTTTATAAAATTTCTTTAGTAGTGCAGAGTTCTTTTATTTACTCCTCTTTAAAAGCTTAATGGACACTCAGATTGCATGTACTTTTTTTCAGTTACAGCTGGGTGGAAGTGCAAAACTGTAACAAAGTAATGGAAGTCGCTTAAAACTTTAATAATTCAAAAGTTTATAAGGTTTGTTATCCATGCCAATTTTTGTTATGTTTTCTTTCTTTAAGGCGGTATATTTACGATATTATATTGAGTGGGCTCTTATCTTAAACTATGCAATTCCTTCAGGCTTATTTCCTAATTTTATATTGCATTTGCTTATTTGAAGAGATCATTAATGCATAAAGCAGTGTTGTTACCACTCATCTGAATTTGAGAACTCGCCCCACTGTCCACCATAGTAGTGTATTCTAATTACTCAAGAACACAGAATTGTGTTAAAGAACTATTTTTGAAGCAATAGTATATTGACAATAATAACCATAGAAGACATCAAAAGCTTAATTTGGAAAGAAAACCTGTGCTTTGGAGTGACACTTTTTCCTAATTGTCACTGTGAAAAATGGCTGTCATTTTTGCTGTAAGAAAATAAGGGCATCGATGAACATTAAAATAATATCAGCACTTACTCTAATATAGATCTAAGTGATGTAAAGACATGAAAATTAGTTTGTGATTGTGCATGCTTCTCTTACATTTTGGAGTACTTGTGTGTTGCAAAACTTGGTAAAAAAAAAAAAAATCGTAAATGATGTGCTAATTCTTTCTATCCAGAAGAAAGCAACTTTGGGACTTTATGGATACATAATATTCCCATGTGAATCCAGCAGGAGTCAGAAGGGCTGAACTTGCTGGGAATATGTTTTGCTCAATGCATCTCAACAAAAAAGCAAAAGAACAAAATCTTAAAAACAAACATGGTATATGGAACAAATACTGAGTAGGCAGCTCTCTCAGATACTCTGTTTTTTACTCTGATTTCAGGTTTAGGATAGGAATCTACTTACCCTGAATTGCCACTACTGTGGCTGATATTCAGAGATCCCATTTTGCTGGTAAACTTGCAAGTGGCAGAGTTAGGTAATCACCACAAAGTGGTTGGGGAATGCCTTCTATGGCTAGTTGACTCCCAAGTATTAGCTCCATTCAGAAAGAACTACATGCTTTATGATTAATATACACAAGTTGTATCACAGGACCACTTCCGAGCATGGCATTAGGTTTTTTTGTTATTTTTCTCTTTGTTTTAAAAGGCATAGCAAACTTTTCACCTGATATGTAAAGTAATGGGGAGGATAAGAGACTGGGTACATAATGTGGGGGAAAACATCTAGTAATGAGACTTCAGAATATTAGTCTCTGCCTTATTGTTGTCACTTCTCAGATTTCCCTTTCTAAAACCAGTTTTGTCTCCTCCTTACATTTTCCTATATATGTTTATTTTCCCCTGGATTCAGAATCCTGTGAAAACAAAATCCCAAGCTCATATTTTCATGTAGAAGTCATCTGTGTTTGCCTTCAGTTTAGTGATGCCAGTCTTAGTAACAGTTTGAAAAAAGCTTCACCTTGCCTGATTTGTCTAGTGCTACTTTCAAAGATACACTGCACAGTCAATATTTCTAATAGAAAAATACGCATTTCTCACTACCAGTGTGTCACAACTGTGAAATAAATCGTTCTAATGCATTCAGATATTATCCTTGTGAAATTATATGGGAAGAAAATGTTAAAAAAACCCACTGCAATGTATATGACTGGGTGTTATTTAAAAGAAAACCGCATTACATACTTGAAAAGGCGTAATTCTCTAAGTGGAAAAGTTAATCTCAAAGTTTTAAAAAAACCTAGTTAAGAGAAATGAAAATGGCAATATAAACAAAAGAATACATAATAAATAAAAAAAGAAGATAACTGGTAGGAATTAACATTTATGAGTAGATATCCGAAAGCTAAATGAATCTGTGGAGACACTAATAATCTTCTGGTATTTTGGATAAGGACAATAAAAATTCTTTGAGACAGTAAAACATCCACACAATCATGGGATAGGAAATGATAACATTATTTTTAGAACATTGCAATATTAGCCAAACTTGGAGGTCTTTAAAAGGGAAAAAGCAACATTTGGAAAGTAAAAGCAGATGCTTCAGATAGTGGTAGGCAGATTAACATTACTCTAATCCAAAGAAAAATACTGGAAAAGAGTGATAACCAGAGACAATCAAGATGCATGATACTTTTAGGATTAGTAAGGAAGAAATTAGCCAACAAGCAATCCAGTGCTGGAAAATAGATTCATGAAACAACTGTAATAAAATGTTTGTTAGGTGATACATTTTAAAAACGTTGACATATTTAGTGCTCTAAATTATTTAGGTTTCTTTGATCAATCTAACCTCATTAAAACTAGTACTCTGCAAAGACCAGTGTATCATGATTTCAGTGATAACGGATACCCCAGAGAGATGGTAAACAGAAGATCAGATAATGAGGTTATAGCCAGGTCCAAAAGATCTTTTCTTGTTCTGAGGCTGTTTATCATCATATCATATATCTGCAGGAAAACCTGAATTTGTTTCCAGTAAACATTACAGATGTCATAAACACCGGTTAAGCAATCCTTAAAATAATCAAAATCAGACAGAGCTTTACAGCACAGTACAGGTTGCATGGTATCATAATCTCACTTGAATAGGGTATACATTTGTGAACAAATGGTATAAATCATACATACATATGTACTATGCAGACCCCTTCAGAGAACTGAATTCATGCCACAAAGAATTCAAGTGCTGTGTATGGCCAAGTGTCCATAATGCACATTGGTGGCTATAGAAGCAGAAATGTTTCTGCAGTACTTGAGGGAAAAATGAAAGTAAGAGTAGGCAGCTGTTACTGCACTGGCATTAGCATGTTTGTTTTGAAAAAGATGTTGTCTTATTCTAGTAATGACATCTTCAAAAGATTTTTGACTAAAATTGTGTGAATTGATTTTTCACTGACTTTTTTCCACAGTAAAAGATTATCCTTATATCTTTGGCTAAAATGTAAGTTTTACCTGGTTTTGTTTTAAAACTTTTTAATTTCTTTACATAATTTCACTGCTTACAGCATTTTGAAGTAAAAAAATTAATAAAATATCAAAATGATTTAGGTAAGAATTAGTTCAGCAGACACAAGGTCCTACTTTTGAAATATTTTAAGACAATGCAGGAGACTAGTCATGAACATAGATTTTTCTTGGAAACATTTTCCTAGCTCAGATAGGTAATGTAATGCAGGAATCTCTTTGTGAGTAGGCTGGGCACTGCATGGAACCAGGCTAGATGAAAATGGGTTCTCCATGCCTTAAATTTTAGGACTTTGCATTAGTCTATCATCTAATTTTGGCATTGTCTAGAGCACTTAATGGAAATTACATTGCTTCTGAGGAGACAACCAAGAGATAATTCTGAAAGGTGCTTTTTTTTCGCCTGTAACTTAAATATTGATTTTTTTAGTCTGCCTTTATGGGACTTTTTAATCTTCTTAAGTGTTTTTTACTCTGTGTGTGTATATATATATATATGCATTTGATTTACTTATGAAGGTAATATCGCTGCCCTTTCAGACTTTTTGGGAAAACTTTTTAAAGAATACCTTGTATCTGTAACATGAGAACAGAATTTGCAAGGAATGTTCAATTCTGCAAAAATTTCCCAATATTCTTAAGAAAAAAGAGTACTGAATAAATTTCAAGTCAGAAAAATTTCAGCCAGAGTGTTTTTGTTCATGAAATTTGGATAGGCATTTAGGATTTGTTTTTCTAAGTCAAGCATACACAAATTTGAAAGTGCTGTCTTTAGAGAAATATTAGAGATTTTGAAAAAGTATGGGGTTTTTTTGTTTTCAAGCAAGCTGTCAAAATAATTAAAAATGAGTTGCATTCGCTTCTCATGAAATTTGTACAACACAAAATTCCAGTGAGAGAGATGATCCTGAGAGGAAATTCCTGCTTATACAACCTGATTTCCTTTTATGATAAGGTAAGCCACCTAGGTGATCAAGGGCAGCCAGTTGATGTAATCTTTTTGGATTTCAGTAAAGCTTTCAGTACTGTCTGTCACAGGATCCTTCTGGACAAAAGGTCCAGCACACAGCTGGATAAACACATCGTGTGATGGATGAGCAGCAGGCTCATGGGTTGGGCACAAAGGGTTATAGTGAATGGGGGGGACTTCAGATTGGGGACCTGTCACTAGTGGGGTAAGACAGAGCTTCATCCTCGGCCCTGTGCTCTTCAACATCTTCATGAATGACTTGGACACAGGACTGGAAGGGATTCTAAGCAAGTTTGCTGATGATACTGAATTATGAGGAGCTGTTGACTCCCTTGAGGGCAAAGAGGCCCTGCAGGGAGGCCCAGACAAATTAGAGGACTGAGCAATCGACAACCAAATGAAAAGAAAGTGCCGGATTCTGCACTTAGGATGGGGCAACCTTGCGCATATGTATAGACTGGGAATCAAGAAGCTGGAAAGCACTGCTGTGGAAAGGGACCTGGGGGTCCTGGTTGATGGCAAGTTGAACATGAGTCAGCAGTGCCCTGGCAGCCAGGAGGGCCAACCGTGCCCTGGGGTGCATCAGGCACAGCATCGCCAGCTGGGCAAGGGAGGGGATTGTCCCACTCTGCTCAGCACTGGGGCAGCCTCATCTCGAGTCCTGTGTGCAGATTTGGGTGCCACAGTGTAAGAAAGACATTAAACTATTAGAGTGTGTCCAGAGGAGGGCAACAAAGATGGTGAAGGGCCTTGAGGGGAAGCTACATGGGGAGTGGCTTGGTCTGTTCATCCTGGAAGAGGCTGAGGGAGACCTCATTGCAGTCTACACTTCCTTGCGAGGGGAAGAGGAGGGGAAGACACTGATCTCTCCTCTCTGGTGCCCAGTGCCTGGACCTCAGGGAATGGCCTGGAGTTGTGTCAGGGGAGGATTAGGTTGGATATTAGAAAAAGGTTCTACCTTTTTCTTACCTTCCACTGCTCCACTCACAGGGTGGTTGAGCAATGGAACAGGCTCCCCAGGGATGTGGTCGCAGCACCAAGCCTGACAGAGTTCAGGAAGTGTTTGGACAATGCTCTCAGGCACATGGTGTGACTCTTGGGTGTGTCCCGTGCAGGGCCAGGAGTTGGACTCAAAGATCCTTGTGGGTCCTTTCCAACTCAACATATTTTGTGATTCTGGGGTGTGTCCCGTGCAGGGCCAGGAGTTGGACTCAAAGATCCTTGTGGGTCCTTTCCAACTCAACATACTTTGTGATTCTGTGATAATTGATAAATGATACGGGCCAAAAGAAGCCGAATTAAGCTATGGTATCTGTTGTAGAGATCAGTTATGAGAGTGCCTTTATGGAATTTGATCTGCTGCTTGTCCTCCTGCAAAATAATCCTACTGTGCCAGAAATTCTTGTAAGCAGGAGCCTAAGCTGAATTGAATCAAACTTAGAGCTTTTATACAAATACTAGTTATTTGTATTGCAGCTGAAAGATGGTGAATCTGTCATTCAGCTGTTGTTTAGCAATTTACTATGAATTATTTATTATTCTGATATCTCTGTTCTTTTTCTGATATACAGGAAAATTGCTGGTGAAATGCAAGTGTATTTATGCAAATAGAAACTTGAGTTAGATTAACTCAGTGGGATATGTATTCCATAACAATAGCATGTTGTGTTGGTTTTTTTAGTTTCTCTAAGTCAGAATTGAATAGGTTTTTTTCCCCTGAATTCCCTTGTTTATGTTCAGTAAGGCAGATAGATGGTTACAGGAACGATATCTGCTGTCTTCTATGAAACACATGGTACAGTAAGCTAGACATAGGGAGATTTTTGTGATCTTTCTATGTTCCTCTTAAATATTTTTTTCTAACTCTAGAGAAAATACTGTATTTTTTAATCTGGCTCCTTAATTTATCCCAATTCATTTTTTGAATCAGTTATACAAACCTTTCAAGTGAAGCATGTGCTGCTTACTTAAAATACTTGCAAAACTACTTCTGCCTTTGAAGTGAGACTACTCATTTGGTGTGAGGATGAGTGTCATTACCTTCTCTCTCAAATGCACCTGGGAAAACTGCCCATTCTTTTAGTTAGGATGCAAGGGAATGGCTTGGGGCATAAGGAAATGGCTTAAAGCTGTGTCAGGGGAAGTTCTGATTGGGTATTAGGAGAGCTCTTCACTGAGAGGCTGGTCAAGCACTGGAACAAGCTCCCTAGGAAGTGGTCGTTGTCCTAAGCCTGAGTGTTCAAGAATTGTTTGGAAAATGCTCTTAGGTATGTGGTTTAACTTCTAGGTTGCGATGTGTGTAATCAGGCGTTGGACCAGGTGATCCTGGTGGGTTCCTTCCAATTTAGGATATTCTGTCATTCTGTGATTTGGTTATAGGCCAAAGTACTTTTAACCTTTTAATTTGGACTCTTCTTAACCTATGTTCTTTTCAGTTGTTTTCTGTGGTTTTATAGGTATCACACTGAAACTATACACACCTTCTCCCCCTCCTTTATTCTAATTTTCCTACTTAATTGATGAAGTAGTGTATTGTTTAACTAGTTTTTGATTGATTGCATAATTTGACTCTTGGTTGTTTCTCATTTAAAAGGTGGAAGAGAAGTCATTCACATAATTGATTTTTAAAGTTACTCCTTTGTCTGGCTCGTACTTCTTCAGCTGATTTTTTTGCCTTTTTTAACCAGAATGTTACCGTATTTTATAAGAGGCAAATAGAGGAAAAATAATCACGTATGCATCTGCTAATGTTACAATGCTACAGAAGTCATCTCATCCCTAGTGACTGCTGAAATGCAAACAAAGCACAAATACCATAAAGAACAAAATTATGAATTTTTATGTGCATGGAATGCCATGGTTAAATGCCATATGAAATTTGGATAGCATTACAAAAGTGCAGAGCACCACATTCAGAATATCTACTGATTCTGTCAAACTAGGCCTGGAATGAAAAAATAAGGATCTTCCAAAGAGGATAAGAGAAAAGTGGGGAGGAAGAGGCTCTGGTTTAAGCTTGATCATGCAGTACAAATGATGTAGGGGAGATAAGTTGCACAAAATTACCTGACACCCTTACAAAAATGAAGTTTTCCCATTCATGTCACTGTGGCTCCTGCTGAAGCAAAGCCAAACTTGTACCACTTAAAATTGTGCTGTTAAAGTGGGAGATCTGCTAATTGTACTTTGGGAGTCTGGGGAAATCTTATGTTGAATGAGGAAAAACTCTTTAGCTTAATGTCTGAACTCTTAAAAAGTAAGAGTTGCATTAGAATTGTTACATTGACATTTCTTCTTTCAAATGCATTTTACAGAAAGTCTAGACAGTGAGATACCCTGAATATGTGAGTACATCCAGCTTCTCTATGCAAAGTCTTAAAATGTTACACATTTTGTATTTTGAAAAATCCACATGAATTATGAAATTATTGTCTTTAGATAAGACAGCTAAATTCTGCAAAAGAAGTTAAATTACTTGGTCAGTTTTGAAGATCACACTTTGTTGTTCAAGGCCATTCAATGAATCACTGAAGATTAAAGGCTAAAACTGCTTAATCTTGAGTATTTGTTGCTCACTCTGCCAACTGGATAGGATTTCCAAGGAGATACTGATAGAAATACTTTAATCTGTTCATAGAACACATCAAATAAATCAATGATGACGACGACAAAATAATATCTCTTCAAAGCATTAGTAGAGCAGCGACTTATGTGTCGCGTCCACAGTTCACTCGGGTCATAATGCTTGCCTGTTTAATCCAGGTATGCTTTCAGTGTTGCTGAGAAGTCTGCGAATTATTAGCAGCCATTGTCTTAAAGGCAAGAATAAAAATAATAGTTATATGATAATATTTTGATTTAGGAAACAAATATTGAAATGCTATCAGTATGAAGCTTTGGAAAGTTCTTATTAGAATGTTGAATATAACGAGGTACAGTTGCCAGACTACAATCCAGTGGGGTGGTTTAAGGTCAACATCCTATTAGCTTAATTTAGGTAAACCCCAGGTATTTTTAGTTTTTAGATGGGTGTCAGAAAGAGGAAGGAATAATGAAGTAGCACGTTCTTCAGTTTATTTTTTTATGCGTGTAAATTTTAGATCACAAATAACTAAATTCAGGGTGGTTCAGTTCACAGCTGTTTTTAATATTTTTTGTTTTGTTCAGTTCTTTATAATTCACAATTAAAAGATGAATTAATTGTATACAGATTAATATTTCCCTCTAATATGAAGAAATCCCCCTTGAAGATTTCTTCCCTTCTAAAGGGATGCCAAATCCAAGTTTTTACTGGAGTCACTAAATTACATGTATGTGTTATTATAGTTAATAAGGAAAAGGATGTATAAATATGAATCTTCAGAATACTTGCATCAGCCTAAACTGGTGAAGGCTTTCCAGTGAGTTCCTTTTAAGTATTTTAGAAGTATTCAAGTTGAGTTTTCATGTACAGTGTAACGCATCAGTTGTATAATCACTCTTTAGTCTCTGTTGCCATTTTTGCCACCATGGCTTTCTCTCATCAAAACCACCTCCCTTCCCCAGCATATAGAATGTGTAACACTGGAAATGAGCATTTAAAAGCTGGAAACTAGAGTTTAGATCTTCGGAAAAGGGTTATGAGTTAACCACATTCATCTGTTTGCAATACAATCTTCTGTTTCTTGGTCACATCCTGTTTGTTTTTTATTGCTGGGTATTACGAAAGTGTAAGATTTTTCCAGGCTTCTTTTAATCCTCAGATGTGGTCTTTTGTCTTACTGCTTTCCATTTGTACCCTGTCTTGAACACAAAAAGTGACTATTTTCCTTCCTCATAATTTCGTGTTCTCCTGATAATACTCTCTTTAATAGTATTTAGTACTAAAGCATTACATAATTAAAGGAAGTGAGAATCCCCTACGAAGTCAGGCTGTGAAAGGTACAACCTCCAGCCAGTAAATGGAGTTACAAAGAGGTTTTAAGCAAAAATTTTCCATTAACGTTCCATGCCCGTGAGACATTTGGAGTACAATCTTTTCTCCAAATACAGGAAACCACAGCTGGAATCTTCAGAAATTTTTGCTGCCAAACTTTAACTGCCCTCTTTTCTGCTTATTAAGGCATGCACAGATAAAGAGGAAGTGCTCATGAACAAGGTGATAGCTGGTTATCTTTTCAATATGGCATCAAAGGCATGTCCTTTATAGGTCTGCATTAAGATAGAGCTATACTTTGGGAAAGTAATCATTAACACTGACAAAACAATTTATCTTTGCCAAACTTGTTTTTGGTATCCAAAGAAGTGTTCTGACATGCAGAAATTTCTACTAAAATTTTAATCCAAAGCATAAAAATCTTAGTTTGTTTCAGAGATGAGTTTTAATTACTTAAACATTTTCTTAAGTGATACAATAAGAAATTTGTGAAATACTATCACTTAGCTTCTTAATGGTGTGTGTTTACTTTTTTTCTTTTATATATATTTTTTGTTCTTTTATAGATTTTCTCGTCATTTTCCTAATGGAATGAAAAATGTAAAAAAGCTATTGCAAAATTCCACTCTTTTTGTAGGACCTTTGCAGGCATCTGGAGTCCTTTTGTCTGAACAGAACATCTTGATTTTTTCTACTCAGCGTTATCTGGGTTTTTAATCATTTTGCTTGTCTTCTGAAGATCAGATCGTTTTTTAAAGTGCAGTGTCAAAATGAAACTATTGCTTAGGTCTCATCTTGGACAATCTTTCATTGTTTTAACTGCTGTTTCTAACTTCCAGCTATTAATAAAACTTCTGATTTGAATTATTGAGACCTTAAAGCTGGACATGCTATACCTCTGATTAGGTGCCATGGAATGAGGATCACCCTTTTTATAACTGCATTACATGGGGTCTCATGATCTGAGGTCCATTGCAGCTCCTATATGATTTCTACAGAGCTGCTACTTAGTAACTGTGCCCATTCCTGTGTTTGTGGAGCTGCTTATTCCTCTGGTGTAAGTTTTGAATTTTCTGGATCTCAAGCTCTGCTTTTCAGACTTCTCTAGCTGCTGGGGAGCTTCTAAACCTGTTTTCCAGGCTGTGCTATGGTAATAAGCATACTCTTTGTTCTATTTCTATAATTAATAAGCATATTAAATAGTATTGACTATGGAACAGAATTTGCATGCAGAATATTGCTTCTTGTATCCTTCTGTCTCCTAGAATTTAGCCACATATAAAGTAATTTGAGTCTTTTTTGTACCATCATGATTTTTCTCTGAAATTCGTTTTCTTCATTTAGCAAGAAATACATGCAAATAAACAGCTTCTAAATTTCATCCAACTTCCTTTTCCCTCATGGCATTGTAGTGACCTTTAATTAGAAGACAGTCAATTACTGTTCTAGGGGGAGGAAGTGTGAAATCATTTTAAGTCCGTCCACTGTAAGAAAAGGGCAAGACTGTATGCTGACGTGGAAGAACACTTCCCAAAAAGCTATAGTGGTATTTGACTGTTGAGATATTAGAGAGATTATTTATAATCTTGGGTATGAGAAACTGAGAACCTTAGAGCTTGATGAAAGGCAAGAATATCCTTTTCCTGAGAAAAATGTAATGCTTGTGAAGATTAGGCATGACTAAAAAAAGAATTCTCTTCCAAGCTCCTAATATTTTGATAGCCTGCACTAGGGTCAGCAGGGATTCATTTGGTTAACATGGATATTGTTTGAAAAACTAAACATTTGCAAAATCATTCTATGCTATTGATCATTTAAGATGTTCTTGCCTACCAAGCACGAAAGCAAATGCTGTTTCCAAATGAAATACTGTGATCCCTAATTTGTGATTTTGACTCCAGATGATGTCAGCATACTTCCTTGATTGGTGTTCCTTTTATATATTTGCAGAATTTGGAAGTCTGTTGTCCTAGTGACATTTAAAAAAAAAAATAGTCCAAGTTGGGCAAGCAACTTCTATTCAAATTAATATAGCTATATTAGAGTTCAAATGACCCATGTTAGATGATGATGGCAAAGAATTAAATTCAGTATAAAAGTAAGACTTAGCATTTTCTTAATCAGCCCTAAATATTAACAGCTGTTTTATTGGATGAGCATAGTTGAGTTGGTTTGTTTTGATTTTTTAAAATAGTATTTTTAGTAGCTAGTTTGAGTTTATCCAGGTGAACAAACCAGTAAATATATATGTTTAAAAGCAGATATGAAAGACCAGTGGTGACAGTCCAATCCTGTTACCACATTACTTATTTTTTCTGTACTTTTGTCTGTTCTTTTGTTAGTACAAGTGACCCACAAGGCTGATGCTTTTATTCATAGGTGCAGTTTGAGACTTAGCATGAAATGGTAAGGGAACTACTCTGGAACTGCTTTTTTTTGTGGCTAATGCATTTGATGCTCCTGCCGTGCAATTGCAGGAGCTGCACTTTTTTTTTCCTTTTCATACATATAGCGAATCAGATTTTATAAAATTACTTAGATGCTCTCCTAGCCTGCTTATACCTCATACACATGTCACTTTTTAACCCTAAAATCTTTGCTTTTCTTCTTGCTCAAAGTTCCATTAATCCTGATCTTGCAAACAGGCCACACCTCTGGCAAAGATCCAGAAGCTGGGCATTCTTGCTTTCCTTTAGAGGTACTCAAGAGTCACCTCAGTGTGCACTTTCAGGAGCTGTCTCATGCCAAAATGCAGTGGTGACTGCCATTTTATTTTACACAGAGCACCTTACACAAAGGCTTTTCTGGGATGAAAGCTTCCAGCTGCTCTTATTGAGTGTATAAAAAAATTACTCGCTAGGATTTGAGGAAAGAAAAAACTATGATCGTAGCTTGACATTAGTTGAAGACTTTTCAAATGCTGATCCAATTACTGCAGTAAAGTGATTTAGGTCACTTTTCATCACTGTATCCAAGTGTACACTTTACTTTAAACATAAGTTTAATTTCATTGCCTTCAGTGGAACTGAAGCAAGCATTAAGTGTTCTTTGGATTTAAAGCCAATTCCTGTACACTGCTGATAAATTACAGAAGTAAAAAACTAGCTGTGGCTGTGCAGTAATCCTGATAGAACTAGGTTGATATCAGTCATGCTGCATCAGGAATTCATTTGGTTTGCAATCTCACTGGCAACCACAATTTTTTCTTATTAATACTGTTAGTAGATGATGGTTAAATGTGTCTGATTGAAGACAGTACTGAAATAACTTCGAGCTGTACCTGAGTCAGTGTCTGGCCATATTCCTTCCTGTGTATAGGCTTATTCCTCCTATTGAGCCCCAGAAACAAAAATACTCGTAAGAAAAAAATTATCATTTCCATTTCCAGATGAACTGATGAATGCTGGCAAATGCTAGTCCTGTGAGCACTGTTGCTGTCCACTGGTACCTCTTTGTGTCTAGTAAATCTGACTTAGGATCCTGTCATGCAGCATTCTTTGAGTCAGTAATTTTTAATTACTCATTAAAAATAGACATTAAAGGGTAAAACTGACGCACTGTAGTGGAATTTGTTCTCTCTTAAGTCCCATAAAACAGTCACATGAAATTTATTTTTTCCACTTTTCATATCTGCAATTGCTTTTTCTCAAGATCAAATTCTACACAGTGTCCAGTTGCACACAACTATGTTTCTATAAGCAATAAAACAGGCTTATACTTGTCTATTCTGGTTTTATACTAGTCTCAAATCTTAAATTTAGCTTAAAGCTGACAGTTCCCTATCTGTTAAAAATCAATTCCAGTGTCAGTTGTTTTTTTATTATTATTATTTTTTATCATTTTGCGATTCTAATAATGCATCATCTTATGTGAAATAAAGTCTTGTCTATACGGGAAACACTTCATGTAATTAAAGGTCCATTTTTAGACATAGATAAGCTACCCTGTGTTTAGCATTACTGTATAGTCTACATACATTCTATGTAGCTTTTAGTAGTTTATTTTGGTCTAGTTGTTTTCCAGAAGTTTTCTAAATGTTCATTTAAGGTCACAGTAGTACTAAGAGTGTGAATGAGACATAGACCCATTATGCCAGATGCCTGTACCAGAAGCATGAGCTATCAAATTTCTGCCATAAGACTTCAGTCTCTTTAGAAAATTTGGGTGCCTTCCCAAAAGCTATCCCTGAGACTCAGTCGTAGATTTCTACATGTTTCTTTTAGGTTCATGGCTGCATAAATAAATAAAAATGTGCCATTACTTATGTATTAATGTTTCCTGGTTCACACTTACAAAAAATGTAAGGCAGCACTGTTACCCAGATAAATTTTGCTTTCATTTGTGACAGGAACCTTACAGAAGAGAAGTTTCGGAAATCCCTGATGGTAATTCCCTCAGCCTTTGTAGGATTAACCTTTTGTCTTTACCCAGTTCCTACCTTTTCTCTTTTCTTAGACTTTGATTGATTCTGATGCTTCTAGTAGTTATTTATAATCTAAATCTATTGTCTCCATTTATTTGTTGGCAAGTTCTAGGGACAGTAAGTTAGTGTTTTATTTACTTTTCAGCAGTGAATTTCAGCCAAAGCCTTTGAGGAACATGGGGATGTTTTCTTTAGCTGTTACGGGCTTGGTATAGTTCTGTGTTGTTGAAACAGCTAACTGGCTGTTTAATATAGAGAGAAACAACCAGCTCAGCTATTGGCAGCAGTGTTCCCAGATTATGAGACAACTCAGTACAATGGCACCACTACTGGTAACTGAGGTAATTTAAGCAGGGGTAGCTCTGGTAGTCCTTGGTGGCCTTTTGCTTGCAGGCATACCATAAATTACCTTACATTTTGTTTTTATTTTCCTTGATTCAAATTCAGGAAAAGAGATGCTGTTCCCTTATTGCGTAGGAAATCATAAGTTAAGGCCATGAGCCTTACTGATATATGCAAAGTGTTTTGTGACTTTGAGCATGTAAATTATATGAAGGGCAAGCTATTCATCCTCACAGTTTCTTTTGGCCTTGGAGTATTTATAGAGGCTCCCTGTGGAGCTGCACTGTCAAGCATTCCCCAGCTGGGGAACAGCTTATGAAAGGTTCTCTGAGGACTATGTAAGCACACTGAAAACTCATTAATAGTCATATGCAGTCCTAGAAGCAAGACTATTCCTGTGTCCTTTCTTCATCTGGAAAAATCTTTGGGTTTATTTCTTTCGTAGTGGCATCTCCTCCTTTGGAGCGCTTTTTTGTTAATGCTCAAAGTTGGCTTCAAAAGGGACTAAATGTCATAGAGCTTGTTATTTTAATGTCTAACAAAATTATTGTCTCAAAATAGGTGTTCAGAGTCAATCCTCAACTGGATACTCAGCTGTTTGCAAGCCCTGCAGTACAGAATGTAAAAAACACCTGAATGTGTGAAGAGCAAAGCCATAAATAGGAAATGTGGAAGACTGAAATTTGAAATTCTATGGCAGGGGCAAGGTTTTATGCACAGAGTAAATAATAGGTCAGAATAAAAATGCAGAAGTATTATGTAAAGTCATAATGGTCCCTGGCTGGACTGATTCCATACTGCTTCTGTGGGGCAGAATCTCCTCCTCGGTCTTTGAATGATGGTGCTGCAACAGTGCAAGTACCATGTTTGTCCTATGGTCTTTGAATTGTTCTGTGGAGTCTTCTAGTTGTTCTGTAAAGCTGAGCTGTGTAATTTCTTTGGATCGTTATTTTTCTTCAATATGCAGCCTTTCACTTAGTGATCTATTCATGGTAAGTATTTACTCCTCTGTTTCTATTCCATATCCATTGCAAGGGTTTTTAAATCATAGACAGAGATTCGTAACTTAAGATGTAATTCTCTGAAACATTTCATTGTCATTTTATGAGTTATAGATTTATATTTTCATCTGCCTGAGCACCCGATTAAGACTCTTCTGTCCCCAGATTCATGGTTCAACTGTGTATGCATTTGAGATCTGACTGGGATTGTGTTTTGAGTGCATATCTTGATGGTGAATATGGTGGAGTGCTAGGTAGATGGACTTTGGTTTGCTGAGGTTTTTTGGTTTGTTTTTTTTTTTGTGATATATACTGGTGGAGTGCTCTGTTGTATATCTGCCACTGATTATGCATTTAGAAAGATCAGAACTTGCTGATAATGTACAACATACCACTTCAGAGCATTCAAGCTCTCAAAAAACTTCAGGAAAAGTAGTAAGAATGGTCTAAGTAATTCTAGCATCTTGGTTAGGATGGTCTATCCAAGCAGCAAGGTGAGGAAACAAGTCAGAGATTCATCAAGAATGGCGTCCTGGTGTTCGCCTTCCATCCTGACATTTTGTTGTCTTGAATCTCCTGTCTCTAATGCATAGAGATATAACATGACACAGTAGACATGAAATGTCTACTGTCATGAATGTCTGAGATGAATTCTATAATGCTCTAAGATGAAGAAAGCCCTTCTATTTTCATGCTGAATTTACATTAAATTTGAAGCTATGCAATCTTCCGACTTTCCCAGGTGAATTCATTTGAGTGTTCTTAAAATTTTGACCACCAGCATATACTCATGAGCACTTTTTCACATAGTTAGAAGTGGGTGAAGTTGGTGTGGAGGCAAGTGAGGTTCTTTTGCTTCTTGCACAGCACAAAAGAAATCTGCATGGTGTTCTGAAGGATTATCCTGAAGAATTTTCCTGTAAGGTGAAAGAAAGTAATAAATCTGCAGATTACCAGGGGGTCTGAGTACTGAAACAATTACTAAGAAGATCCCTCTAAAATCAGATGTCCCAGGAGAAAAGAATTGTTAATGTCAAAGAAGACATTAACTTTCTTCTTGTAAGAGAAATTTACATTTGAAGGTTGTTGTCCAGCTGGCTTGACAGACAACATCTGGGCTCTCTGGTGGCAAAACACATAAGTATTTTGTTTTACTCTGTTAGTAGCTATGAATAGCCATGAATTCTGTTCTGGTACAGCCTATTCTGTTGCAGCCATGGGAGAAGTAGTGACACAAGAGAAAACTTCTTTATTTTACTTCACTTTTTCTTGTTAGTGCCTTTTAATGATGTCCAGGGCTGTGCAATATGTGAGAAACTGCCCTTATGCTGCCGTTCTGCCTCACTGCAGAATAATGAATGTCGTATCTCAGGATTCAGAGCCTGCCTGCAGTAAATCTGGTCAAAGGCAAGATGCTCTAATGAAGCTTCAACCCTAGGTTTTAAGCTAAAACCCCATGTGTTTAGGAGCAGTACTCTCTGTCACTGGAATAAGCAAATTATTCCTGCACCGCGTGGTTCAAAACGGGGAATGCTGATTTGAGTATCTACACTTTCTATCCTGCAGCTTATGTGGTGGTGTTTCTTCCCAGGGCTTAAGTTTTCTCTGAGCTGTAGACTTTAGTAAAAAGTCTTGTTCTTCAACTCTTTAATTACTTTCTGTGCTTCTGCCTTTTGACTATCTGTGTGTTGATTTTTTTGACCAAGATAGTTTTTCCATTTTCTGGTACAAATCTTAGAATATCAACAAGAAACAAAAGTAACAAAACCAAAAAGCAACCGTCCAGATAATACTTAGTAATTTTTTTGAACAAAGGGTAAGCCTTACAAGAAATTACGAGCTCTAGTAGTTATTACCACCAGTCTACTTGAACATATTACAATTCATAAAATAGTTATTTAAAGCAACTGACTGTTCTTTTAATGTTCTTTCTATTTTTTTAAATTAAAATAACTACATACTGTCATGCTCCATTTTCCAGGAAAAGGTAGCAAAGAACAGTAACAGAGTAGTTAACTTTACTACTCTGTATCATAATGAATTAGTTTGGAAAAAATGAGGAATATAATTTCGTTTTAGTCATAGCAAATATTTGCCTAGAAATGCTGTTCCAGCTGATGTTGTCTTAATAACTCTCATAGTGTGCTGGATGCTTCTGTGGTTTCTTTCTGAAGCCTGCAGACTGAAGCAGCATTGTTACACCATTAGCACCTGTATTTTGGATGTGTTCCTCCATTTGAATGTTTCCTGACTTTTTGTTTCCTGGTAGGACCTTATCCCTAAGGGATAAGAGACAGTGGATTGTGTTAGGTGAAGCATAGGAAGCGTATGTTTGTTGAGCTCTTCAATGTATCTGGTAAAGGCATTACACACGTAGGGGAAAAATAAGCTTCTTTATACACTGTGCCAAAAATCAGGGAAGTAATCAGATTTCATGTAAACAGTGTCATGGCCATCTGCAGTATCACTCTCTGATTATTGCACATGTGCTTTGCTTTAGACAGTCACTTCAGTCTTTCTGTTTCAAAAAAAAAAAAAAATTTTCCTTGCATCCCCAATTATCTCTAAGGACGTTAAACTGTGTTTTCATACACCTGCAAGACCACAACTTTTCTGTTTTCAGAGCTGTAGGGGATGTTGTTTCTAGGGCTCCAAGGATGCAAATGTGAAAGAGGAATTCAGTCTTAAACTATTCGGCAGGATTTTTTTTTTTTTTAATTAACATGAATGTAATATTAGTGAAAGATTTTAAACTGACAGCTCTGGTAATTAATTGCTGCTAATCCAAAGCCTGTCACTGCTTTAAAGGAGCTTTGGAGTTAGGTTTTATGACACCCATTGTGGTCATCCAATACACTGATCTGATCTCACTTAGTGCAGTTTGGTTACAGTGATTATTTCAAAAAACACTCATGGCTTTTTTTCTTTTTATTTCTTTTTATTTTTTTTTTTTTGGTGCATTTCACTCATGTTTTCCAAGTAGATTTGGCAATACATTGAGAATTAAGGTTCTGTGGATGAGAATTGAAATTCTGTGGTTAGAAGGGAAAAAAAATTGAAAGTATTGAAGAATGGGGGAGATAACCAAGATCCTCTGTCGACAGGACTAAGTTCTTAAGTGGTGGGTAATTGCTGTGACTGAAATAACCACCAGGCTCCTCTCCAGACTGCATACTACAGGCTTCTTGAACTGGATCAGGGACTGGTTTTGTCCACTGGCTCTAAAAATGACTGGAACCTGAAATCTGTGGATGGAGTCACACATTGCTTCTTTGAATTCAATACATGGTATATTTCAATTATTAAGTTACTAATTAAGTAAGGAAGTAAGTAAGCAATGTGAATAAATGCTTGTATCAATAAAATACCTTAGCCTGAGGTGAAAGCAGAAGTGATTAGGGTAATGTACCTCTAAGGCTGAGAAACTCTGTCCATATCTCTCCTTTGTTTGATTTTTGTGTCCATTTTGGTGTCCTAGTGACTATTTGTAATCAAAGAAGAACATCCTGCATTTTTTTTCTGGGTGTGTAATGTCATCCAATCTCAGCATGAAGTCCTAAGTTTGTTTTCATGTACTTTCTGAAAAGAAAAGAATTTTGTTACTTTTCTGTAAGGTTCACATTCGAATTCAGAGCATTTGATACTGGGGCATGTTGTGAATTTTCAGTTTGATTAGAAGCACAGTAAACTGTTGCAGGGGAGCAGGAAACTCCATGTTTCTAGAGGTTTCTCTGTCACTCACTGTGAAATATTTTGCCTTTGAAAAAGCTTTATCTTGTTCTTAATTTAGTTTCTTTTGATGCTCTTAGTTTCAAGAAACATCTCTATTTCAATAGCAGTATTTTAAATAATTGTCCTCTAGCAAGATATAATGAAAAGCACTTATTTTTGCTTTAAAAAAATTCTCTTGTTAAATTCAATGCACTTGAGTTGCTATTGATTTTGTAAGTTCTATACACTACTGAAAAATATAGAGAATTTTCTTTTATCGTGTTTTTTTGGTTAATATTAGGTTAGTACAGTTCTGTTCTTACTTATATACTAAAACTTGTCTTCCTATTCAACAGATCAGTGCTAGTGCAATGCAAAGAACTTCTGAATACTGAAAGTCATTTTGAATTCAGTAAATAATGCTGTGGCCAAATTCTAGGTTCATAATTACTGGAGCTAAGAATCCCTTTTGGATACTCATAGCTGCTTACTGAATAAATGGTCGAACACACATTTGATTGGCAATGTAAGTCTGATTCTTCCAAGGTCATAATGTTCTCCTCTAGAAGGAAAATGAAGAGCTAGGTCTCCAAATTAGGAATTCAAGTGTTAAAATAAAGCAAAATTAACAAAATCTGCTTCAACTCTGCTGGGAGACAGCTGTGGTTTAAGGGGGATAGGACCATTCATTCTTCACTTTCTTGATTCATGTTACATGAAAATATACGAAATGGAACTTCAGGTGGCTCTGAATTGATTTTGAGTCCAAAATTTCTGCATTTATTACAGAAAGGAAAGGGAAAGTCTCTTGCATAAATCAGCTGCAAAGGGGAAAGATGTTAGATGCTCTTCTGTGTGCTAGACATCTGCAAACATACAGAAAAAAAAATTTCTAATTTCATCGTCTCTGTAATTTGACATAATTTCTACATTTCCTTCTTGTCTATGGGATTTTTGTCTTGTTCTGTAGAATGGTGGGGCTTAAGGTCTTACAATTTGCTTTTTGGGTTCACCTGTTACATCAGTGAAGAATCATTTTCAGCAGTGCTCTCTCCTTTCTTATTCGTTCAGTAGAAGTGGCTGCTTCATAGACTGAACATGGGTTTATTTCTTGTAACTTTTTATTTTATACTGTTTGTCCAGAGGGAACCTATTCTGACATGAGAGCCTTCCTCCAGCCCTTGGGATGTAAGTGTTAGAGCAGCTCCGCGAGGAAAGACCTGAACAGGTTTTTTTTTTATTTCACGTCAATTAAAATGAAGCAGACTTGAGGTGGGGGCAAGATGTTTTAACCTCAAGCTATTGGATTCCATTTCCAAATTACACTGTAGTTTAATCACAAGAACCAGTCACTCGCTGCAGCCAGTCATGTTTTAGATGAGTTTTCTGTTGTGTTCTAGTTTTCTGCAGGGCTAGCTAGGGGTGCCCATGTTACTGTTACAGAGCACAAATTGCTTTCCTGAACTTTGGGACTCGCTTTAGTAGAGTTTGAAGCACTACAGGATTTTAAATGTAAAAGTATTAATATTTCACTCTTGTTGAGAAACTGTCTCACTTCCCCATCTGTGTAGCATAGTCTACAAATTAATTACTTGGCAGGTCTGAAATACCTGTTTTTATTAGGCATTCAAAGACAGAATATCACATTTTATTCCTTTGAAGTAAATCACAGAGCACTACCTGTAAGTATCTCACTGCTCATTCCTCCCTCACCAACCCCATTTATTCATAACCTATTTCATCCTTTTTTGATTTATGTCTGTTACATGTGTATGGCCATGAATACAAAATGTATCCCTATGAATGTAAATAGGTCAATTGCTTGTGCAGATTTGGTTAAAAAAAAATTGATACCTTTTTAGATTCTTGTCTGTAGAAATCAGGTGTAAAATATAGACCAACCAAAAGTGACAGTATTGCTATCAGGTGAAATGCCTTGAAGGCTCTGCAGATTCTCTAGTTTCATGGTCAGGACTAAGTCCTTTCTCATGAGAGTTACCTTTTAAAGACATTGGGAATGGTGGGCAGATAATGCCTTTTTTTTTTTTTTAATTTAAGTACATTTACACATAGTCAGTATTCTTATTCAGAGGTGTTCTGAGCCTATGTAGCTGTTACTTCCCTTATAATTTCATAGTTCCGTTTTGATTACTGAAACTAAACTATCTTCCCTATAATTTCTTTGTATTCTATTAGTAAATGAATTTTTAGTTGTAGATATGTCACTTGCAAAGTAATATTCTGGCGTAACTCTGTTATCAAGCAACACTAAAACCTAAAAATTACATGAAAAATACAGTTAGAAATTGATACTGTAGGAGGTCAGCTGAGAAACATCGTTATGTACTCTCAGGAGTTCCTGAAAATACTTTGGATATATGCTATGGCAGAATCCTTTTGGTGTTCAAGGACACCTTCTTCCGGTGTTCACTCTTCTCTGTGTTCAGGGATCAAGTGCTGTATCGTTTGCATGTACAGTTTGCAGTTCTTGAGCAATAGGGCTCAGAAATGTGTTGCTTTGGTCTGTCACGGGTGACATGATCATGATTTTGGACAATAATAAATGGCATTTTGAGAGGCTGTGTTTTTGAAGAAGCCTTCCTCTAAAGAGGCAGCTGAAGTTAGGGAAGTCAAATTCATCTTTAGCTCAGAAGTCTGTTCAACGTTAGATATTTGTCCAGTAGTATTTGAATGTTTCTAGGTTTCTGACATTTGGAGGTAATTTCCAAGAGACACATGAACCATATTAAAGTTCCTGGAGTGGTTTATATCTGAGATGAATGGGAACTCTATGTTTGGTAAATAGATATTCCAATTTGGGGTTTTGGTTTTTTACCTGCTTGTTGCTTTTTTATTGTAGTATTGTACTAATACAGAAGGTGGGATTCACACTGTGAATTGACACCTGGGATGAGGTGTGTTAGTGTCTGCAAAAGTGCTGTGTAAACCTGCTGTAACCACTGAGCCTTCAAGGAACCCCAGCTCTCCCCGGGAGAGAGACTGATAAATTACCTTTCCAGGAGGTGGGTGACTAAGCTTCTGCTGTGATACTTCTACACTAGCCATTTTGTTAGGAGAAACTTTGTTGTTTCAAAGTGCTGTTTCCATTTACTGTGTTTTATTCTCAAAGCAGTCTTTCTTTTCTTAAACCTTAAGCTCTTCCCTAAATCTGATCCAGTCCCATTAAGACCGAAATCAATGAGTGGACAACTCAGTTAACAAGATTTTCTAGCAAATACATCTAACGTGCCTGTGCTAACAGAGGGCTCTTACATTCTTTTGCAATGCAGTGAAAGAGATGTGTGTGCCTCAGTGCCATCTATACTTTTCAGACCAGCAGCCTTCTGCTCCTGCTGATTCTTCATTCTTCCACCCTTCTGGCTGGAAAATTCTTTCCTTGTTGGGAATCCTACCATACCTTCTGTTGGCATGTTGAACTTTAATCCTATTATTTATTTCCTGGTTTTGATTACTTTGATTTCAGTCTCTTTAAAAAATCAGGTGAAATGCAAACCATGGTCTCAAGGAAGTGACTTTTGATAAATCTGTGCCATTTTTCTAGTTGCAGAATAATCAGAATGTTTCTAAATGTTTAAATCCACTGAGAAAAGACTAGCAAACAATGCTGTATAAAATTTAAGGTGAAGAAGATAGCTACAGGAGGAGTGTCACACAGCAGGCATAGACCAAATAGGAAGAGTTTTAAGGGATCTTTGGATTGAAACACAGCCATGAACCTGTTGCTTATTTGAAGTAACAGATAGTGGATATTGTGGGAGAATATGAAGATTTCTGGAGTTCTGTGGTCCGTGTCCTTAGGTCTCACAGGATGCAACTGTGAGTGTATATTGTAAGATTCATTTTTGGCCTGCTATTCTTCCTTGCAGGTGCACCAGCATTCCTTGGTTCCAGCTAGGTAAGCATACTGCTTCTCTGAATATGTCTTTTAACTAGGAAGAGTGCTGATGAATTATGGCATTCAGCTTCCAACTGTGAACTTAAAATGCAATCCTGGTCTAGCTGCAGGATCTGTTTTTTCCTGTGGTGCTGTGAGCTGTGGAATATATCTTCCCCATACTCACTAGCTACATCAAAACCTGTTTGTTCAGAAAAAAGCGACTGAATGCTTAAGGCACACATGGCAATATAGCCCTTCTAGACTTTATAATGACCTGCTAGGGACCCTTTTGGATGCCTTTCATTTTAACATCCTGTGGGAATATTTTGATAGAGAAGAATCTGTATGTTTTGGGATACACTGATGTGAAGAAGCTGGTGAGTCTGGGAGTTGTGTGTCCTGCTGCTTCTTTTAAATTTGGAAGAGAAGCTCCCTTTTGGTACCAGTCTGAGGAAGAGGCCTGATGGAAATGCTACAGAGTGGTAATAGACCTTTCAGGAATGACTTAATTGAAGAGAAGGGTTCATTACTTCCTGCTGGTTAGCTGAACTCTGGGGCCATGTGAACAAGGGCACTTGCATTTAAAATAATCCAACATTTCCTAAAATACACAGATTTCTCTTCCTGTCAGCAGGGCAACACCAGACCCCTGATCTACTCCCAGAATTATTTCAGGAAATATTCTTTATCATATTATGTATATTATGAAAGGCAAATGAATGGGAAGAAGTCCTGGCATCTGTGAAGTTAGTGGGAAATTGATTTCAAAGGAGTCAAAGTTCAGCACAGTTGCAATCCTAGGGTAAACAAGGAGGTGAGTTCCTCAGTTTACAATAATTTTTAATGGGTTTATCTGAATTTAATAATTGAAAAGTCGCAGCTGTTTTAAAAGATGCTGCCTATCATCCAGAGTTGTGTTTTCGGTTAGCATGAGTACCTACAGGTGCAATTGCTGCCGTTTGTTCCCTGTTGCTTTTGAAACATTGTTTTGCCGTTTGTTCCCTGTTGCTTTTGAAACATTGTTTTCCCTTTCTTTCTTCCGTGTATTTATAGTGGCTCAGATTCCCATGCTGCTGCCAGGTCTGTTTGGAAATTGAGTCACAACCATCTCATGATTGACTTCTTTTGGTATAACATCATAAAAACATTGTTATGTTTTTTCAGAAATTCTTGGGTGAATACTGTTCATTTTACATTTTTTTAATGTTTTACAAACATAAGCAATGAATATAAACCTCTCTCTAAAACTGAGAATCTTGGCCGCCTTAAGAAATAAAATTTTTAGCCGCATCTCCCAAATGCTGTAAGCCTCTAAACACAGTCTTCATCATGTATCAACTCTATCTGTGGATTTGATGAAAGTATCTTTCATTACAGAAGTACTGGCATTTTTCCTTCAAGAAAAATCTGGAAAAATCATGGCAAAGAGTGCTGTATTAGTTTAGACATTTAGTTCAAATATTAAATGGGTAACATGTAGTTAGGCTTATCCTGGCTTCTTGTCTATTGGTGCAAAAGAACTTTCTGGCTGTCTTGATGAAGGAGGGCATACCTTGATTGAAAACAAAACAAAGCAAATAATTGCTCTACTCTTCTCAACAACCCAACAATTCATAATTCTTTAGAGATCTTAAAATAAAGTTTTATTTATGGTTTCTTCCTCATCTTAAAAGTTGTACGCTTACCATATGTTGAAAAAGTATCGTTGTCCAGAAATCTAATAGTAGTGAAGATATATGTACCTTTTATTGTATTTCAGACTGGAATCAGTGACAGTGGCTATCAGAATCAAACAAGAATAATTGCAAGTACTGATGCCCTTTTCTGGGGATGAACTGTATTTCTTGACTGTCTAACAGAAGTTACCAAATGTGTTTGTAATGTAGGAGGTACTGTGTGAAATATCTAACACTACAATATCAAGATGGTTAGGTTAGGGTAGCAGTGCCCTGGCATTGACTGTTACACATGAAGATAAATCTAGGGTGGTAAAAGGAGAGCTAAAATACATCTAATAATTTCTCCTTGGTTAAAAAATTTTTCTTTCTTCTTTTATTGTTTTACATGCAAGAAGTTATGAGATTAGCGGCTCATTACTAGCAAGGCAGATTTCTGAAAGAGATATATATATATATATGAAAGCCTTCTTTTTTTCATTTCCTGAGGATGAACTATTACCTCAGCATTACAACATAGAATTTTTTTCTTATGACATTTGCATTGAGGAGTTCATAAATAGCATGTAGTATGTTGATAGTGGCCACCCTTGACAGCTATCACAAATAGATGACTGAAAGGATAGATATTAGTCTTTTGGAAAAAGCAGTATGCTCTCTAGGCTCTTCCCTGAGAATTTGACAGGCACAAACCCACAGGTACCTTGGTGCAGCTAACTGTGGAAATAATTGTGGAATCTGAGAAAACAGTTCTTTCACCATTAATATCTATTGTTTAATTCTCATCTGCTGCAATGAAAGTGCGAAGTAAAGGGCAAGACATGAGATTTTTGCTTTTCCTCTAAACTAAGAAGTAGGAAGATTCCTAGCATCTGTGATCTTTGAATATCTAACATGTAACTGCACAAATAGGAGAAGTTTTACATGTCTGTTACAGAGCTCAGTGTAACATGATCAGTTTACAAATACAAATCTGTGTAGTTTTGCCTTTGAATATCATTTATCTACAAAGGTATTACTTCAGCAATATCCAGTCAATTCCTTCTTTTCCTTTAGCAAGAGCTGGTAAGATTGGCAGTGAAATTGGCTGTGATAATTAGTTGATTTTTTTTGTCACCTAGAGGATAGGATGATGGAATTTAAGTGTAATATATTACACTATGTGGGTTTTATTCACCTCTTAGCAGACAGTGATGATGTTGTCAGGTCTCATGGAAAATTCTGAAGCTGCTGAAAACAAATTTTCTAGAAACTTCTGTCAGGAATCCAAACTTCTGCATAAAAGGTATGGGTCAGGCAAGAATATATGCGATGGCTGAAGATTAAAAGTGAAGCTGAATGTGATTGCATACTTAGTTTTGTTATTTCTTGTATTGGGTAAGGAGCATCTGTGTCACCTGAAATATTTGTATTGTGTTACTGGCACATCATCTGCTACGGAGCACTAATTACAGTCTGCTGCTGCAGTGACCACAAGTAAGTGGAGATGCTCGGGCACTGTCAACTTACAGGATCAGTGACACTTTGGTTACTTCTGACGAATGATTTTGAAGATAGAAGACAAGCTGGTCAATTTTCTTGAAAGCTTCTACAGAAGTGATTGCATGTACTGTCAGTTTATTAATTACATGTTTCATATAATCAAACCATTGCTGTGTACTCCTGTACTACTGTGCTAGAGCTGAGCTGTCTTTTTAGACTGCATACCAAGCCTGGGTCATGTATTTTGAACAAGTACCCATAAAAATTAGATACTCCACAGATCTGGTTGCCATTTCTGTCTTCAGGAGGCATGAGAAGGAGGATCTAGGAAATTACAGGCTGTTGAGTCTTGTGTGAATCCCTGGGAAGCTGAGGCATAAGCCATTTCCCAGGGTGGAAGCCATTTCCAAATATTTAAAGGACAAGAAAGTAGTTGGGAGTGGTCAGCATGGATTTGTGAAGGAGAAATGCTTAACCAATCTGATAGCCTCCTGCAATAGGATATCTGCTTCAGTGGATGAGGGGACAGCAGTTGATATTGTCTTAATTGAAACAGGACTTTTTTCAATGTCTTCCCTAACATCCTCTTTTATAAGCAGATGAAATACAGGCTTTCTAAGTGGCAGTGAGGTAGACTGAAAACAGATTGAACTGTTGGGCTGAAAGGATGGCTGTAGGCAGGTTGTTAATGAAGGGTCAGTGCTAGAGCCAATACTGTGATCTCTTTGATAATGACCTGGATGATGGGGTAGAGTTCACCCTCAGCAAGTTACAAAACTGGACATAGTGGATGATACAGATGATTGTGCAGCCATTCAGAGGGACAGGCTGACCTTGACAAGCCGGGGAAATGGGCTGACAAGAACCTCATGAAGTTCAGGGAGGCCTGGTGGACAAGAAGTTGCAAATGTGTCAGCCAAGCATCCCTTGATTCTGGCCAGGATGGGGGGGTTAATTTTTTGCGGTAATAGGAGGGGATATGGCTAGACCCCAGAGGTTATTCTGTATCACCTCAAGGCATTGCTGGGGTAGGGAGAAAGGGACTCTTCCAGGAAGAAGGGTTTCTTGCTGGTTGAGAAAACATGGTGGGGGAAGGCCATCTGGTATTGTTTATTTTTGGTGGGTTTTTGGTTTTTTTATTCTCCATATGACTTGCTTTTTTTCTTGTACTCTCTATCATTAGTATTGTCACTGCTATCATTTGTTTTCTTGTCTCATTGCTATTGCCAGTAAATTTTTCTTATCTCAACCTGTAATCTTTGCCTTTTGTGCCTCCAATTCTCTCCAGCCACCTGCCAGAGGGAGGGGGAAAGGGGAGTGAGTGGCAATGTGAGAGCACTAAGTTGGAGAATACCATTCCTAAACCATGACAGCCTTATTTGGTGCCCAGTGTAGGGCTCAAAGGGTTGAGATAATGAGAGATAACGTGCCCAGAGCATGTTGGAAACAAATTTGATTTAACCATTTGTTGGAGTAGGTAGGAGGCCACTGGTCACGATGTTGCTTGGTCTGTTCCTGTGGGTGTGGTACATAACCCTGTATATATTTCTGTATATGCACTATGTGTCCATCATGGTGCTCTTTTTCAGACCAAGGAGAGGGATCAAGAAGGCTTTTTACTGTACTGTGAAGTGTCAGTTTATGATATGCTAACATCAAGGGCAATGAGGATCATTTGGGATATGTATTCAGTGTTGCTCTCCTACCCATACCTCAGGCGCTACGTTTGGGATACCATTAATAATCAGTCTGGGGGCGGAACGGGAGAGGATCTTTTTCCCCAGCTTTTCACACACTTTCCTCCATCCGGCCCATTACAAAATCTTTTGGCAGATTATTTGAAGGACAATTGCTATGGCAGTTCCAGAGAGGAGCAGAGTTATGCAGTGTCCTGGGCCCTGGCCACTATTTATCGGGCACTGCTGGTCACTGGACAGCACCCTCAAGGCAGGAGGGGGAAAGCAGAACAGCAGGCACTGTGGCCACTCAAACTGCAGCTGAACCAGGGGAACAACACATGCTGGTAGCAGTCGCCCCTACACAGAGGAAGAAATTCAAGACAAAATCAGTTCACATAGTGAGGGATGAAGAGGAAATAGGGCCCTCAGAACAGGAGGAAGAGGCAGGGACAGAGATAATGACTGATCCCTATCCCTGGGAGAGCTGCAAGGTACACGAAAATATTTCAGCCGTCAGTCAGGAGAGCCCCTGGTGACCTGCCTGCTCTAATGCTAGGATATTGTGGCCCAGGATATGAAATCTCAGATTTTTTTCACAGTGAATCACACTTCACTAGTTTTCTTGAAATTCCTTGACTTTTTGAAGTAATTTGATATTTAAAATAAATATTCAAGCAGCATTGAATATAGACTGCTTGCGTGTGTTGCAGTTTCACCCACTCTGGTTTTATTAGGATTAGACATACACTTGTACATAAATAGTGTGAGATTTGTTAGTGCAATTACTATTAAATCCCAGAAGAAGGAAGTTCTCCTGTAAGTATTATGGTAGCATTTTTCTCATCTAACTTAGGCAAGAATTAGACATCTCCATAGTATGATTCAGCCTGCTTGTATTAGCTACTCAGGAGTTATCTCTTGAGGGGCATAATTTAATTCTGCCTATTGACAGAGCTTAACTGAGAAAGACCTAATATTTGTGCAGATAACTCTACCTGTCTGTCTTCTGTGGAAATTTAGTTTTGAAAAGTTGATTTATGCAGAAAACAAAGAATGAAAGTTTGAAAATTGTGTCCTCTTGGATCACTTTGCATCTGGACATGGGATATTTTAATTAGATTTAGACACAGAGCCCTTGAAAAATGGATATTTGTCTATGAAAATTATGCTAGAACTGAGAAATATAAAAATATTTACATACTTAGCTTTCTGAGTATTTGGGGAAGTCACTTCGATGTTACTATTTCAGCTGCCCAACTGTGTTTGTGTGAGGGAAAGTATCACACAGAACTTGCAAAATTGTACTAATTGACAAGTGGTATTGGGCCTATTGGAATATTGAAACAATTATAAGATAAATATATATTTGATTACATGGTTCTTAGTTCCAGTGAGAGAAGGGAGATTGTGTCAGTTGAAGAGGTTGATTTCTAGTCTCCTTGGACTATGCCTTTCATCAAAATAATGCTAGAGCTTTAGAAAAAAGGTGAAAATTTGTGTGGGCTGTTGGTTTGTTTAGATTTACATATTTATAGCGCTGTCTTGACTGACTGGTTTCTAGGTCCCCACAGAGTGCATGCCTGACAAGCTGAACAATAAAGTCTGATTGCTAACAAGGTTGAAGACCTTTGAGAGAATGCCTAACTGGGAAGAGTGAAGATATAACAAGGCTGTGTAACACCCCTTAACAACGCTGACCACATAATGTATTGCATATTAGCATTACAAATCAGGTCATTCTGTGAAAATCTTCAGAACTTTCTATTAATCATAGTATTTTATTGTCAGGAATATAACAATTGCTTTTTAAATGTGTTTAATTTGAAAGATCAAAGCACCAGTTAAATAAATGAAGAGTTGCTTACATCTGATTTTGGTTCCAAGAGAACACCTAACTTTAGGAAATCAATTTTTTTCTCTCTTCTATTATGGAAATTATGCATGTCAGTCACTATAACAGGGTTCTACTCTAAGCTTCCACATGAGGTCAAAGATAGATTCCTTTATGAAAGTACTTTTTATTAATAGTGTTAGAGTTCCAGTTTTTGTTTACAACATATCTTATGGAATTAGAGTAATTAGAACAATTTTAAAGTGAAGTTCTGAGGATTTTACATCAGTCTTGCATTATTAAAAATTTAATATTGTGAACAATCCCTTTGTTAGATACAGAATCGATATTTACATGGGCTTTGATTTCTCGGTGTCTGTCAGTGCTGTTCAAGGAAAGCTTTGAAGCACAAAGAGTTAACTTAAAAAATAATTTTGATGGTAGGTTATGAGTCATTTGTAGCTGGCTTTGGATTTCAAGTGAGCATGATCTAGGACTTCATGAAACTCAAGACACCATTTTCGAGAATGTTTTGTGTGCTCTGTGTTCATCTCACTGCCTATCAGTTGCATTCAGCCTTCAGAGGAAGATCTTTGGTGTAGCTTCCCTACAAATCTCATAAAATGTGTAGCTGTAATAACTGTAATTATGGTAGGATGTACTTTGTTAATTTTATGGTAAGGTTTCATCTCTCAACTAAGTTTCAACTAAGTTAAGGATATTAAAAGTAATATTAAAAATGCTGCCGTTGTTCTGCCTACCTGATTGTAATGGTGAAGGAGACAAAATTGATTCTAGTTCATGGCATAGCGTTCCAATGTTACTCAGCAGCACCTGTTGGCTGACAGCTGTTCAGGATTATTCCAGGTTTATTAGTCATGAACAAGATAGCAATAACAGCAAATAAGTTTTCAAGTAGCTATTCAGGAATTTTGTCTAAAAGACATAAGTCTTGTTATATATGGGTTATTTTTAATGTTAAATTAGAAACATCATAAAGCCATGGACCAAGGTATCTAGTAAATGTACGCAGTCTTCATACGTATACCAAAATCTCTTCCTCTAGGCTGTATCACATGGGGGTGAGGAAAAATCAGAATTCACTAAGGCAAAAGAAACCAAAGAAATACTTTTCTGACATAGAAGTTCTCAGCCTAGATGGAAGTGAAAAACAATTCATTTGTGAAATTCCTTACCACATCTATGCCTTGAATGTGTAAGGATTTTATTTGGTCAATAATTTGTATATCAGAGTTAGTCTTCGTGATGCAATTTCAGAGATGTTTCCAGAAGCTTGGAAGATAACTAGGGAGCATATATCTCTTTTCTATTTTGAATATGAGTGTTACTGCTAGAAGGTCACAAAGTCAGAACTTTCATGGTTCTGGTGGAGTCTTTGTGTGTTTACAGGAACTGAAGGAGAAATGTTGCTGATTATGCTACTTTGTTTGAAGCAATGAAATTAAGCCTCTTTGCCTGGAGGAAACTCCAAAGCCAGATCTCATGCTATACTTTTTGGACTGGCTAATAGTGATATGTTCATAAAATGTAGAAAAAGCCCCACGTCTCATGGCTTAATAAAATTGTACCAGGTTTTCTGTTTTATTAACTTTTTTTGGTAGGAAGGTGACATTTTTGTACTGCTAGAAGTTGAGAAATGCCTATTTAGTTTTCTGCAAGACCACATCTGTTCTTGCTCGTTTTACATCCTTCTTGAATAGCCTATTCTTCTGCCACTAAATTGTTCTCTTATTAGCCAAGTCTAGAAATCTTAAGACATAAAATGTCTCTTCCTTAAGAATAACTTTAACTAACTTCATTCATCATTTTAATGACAAGCTACTCACTAAATCTCTGTTACTTATTTAAAGGTCTTCACCCTTGCCACTTGCCCGTGGGAATGTTTGAAAAGACCTCAAATGTGAAAAATAATCTTTGAATTTTTTTTTATTTCAGTTGCCTTCTATTGCCATGCGCCTTTTGTATTCCTCCAAAGTAATTTTATCTTTTTACTCCCTTGACTTAGCCAGCTTTTATTTGATTAGTCTTTATCTGGTAGCTATTCTGTATGTAAATGAATAAAAGGTCTTTTGTGCTATGTCCAGTTCACCATTCAAGTCTCTTAAAATGTTTTGCACTACCGCCTTTGAGCAAGAAAAAGTCTCACTAGGAGCCACAATAATGCTCTCCAGCTTTTAGACCTTCAGTTTTAACATAATTCCTATTAATGTGATTGGGTGTTGTGAAGATTACCAGAGAATGGAAGGAAGCTGGAGATTTTTGGGTAGAGGTGTTACAGACAGACTACAGAGAGTACACTCACTCTATTTGGAACCAGTAACTTTGCAGCAAACTAGAATTGGATCTCAGTTTTAAGGGTGGTCTTTCCTTGCTCAATTTTTACAAAACCCTTCATAGATTGAAGTCTGTAGTCACAGCAAGGAAGAGGGAAGAGTGAAAGGCTACACTACTTGGGTGGTAGTGCCAGCCACCCATCTGAGATCAATGACATGCCATTCCTGACAACAAATGTGTTTGTAAACTGCAAGGATTCTGGCATGGATGAATTTCTGAAAAGAGTGTGCTTAAGCATAGATGTGAGCGTGCCAGTGCTGACAGTGTTGAATTGTTGTCCTGGTGGAATTGTGCCTGAGGAAAGCCAAATTTAATTCCGTAGTTTTTCAAGTTTTGGGCTTTAACCATCTAAAGATCTGGTGGTTCTGTTTTTTAGCAGTAAGTGCCCAGCAGTGGGTTTGTGACTATATGTGTTCACAACTATATAGATAAATAAATGGAGGTGGAAAACACCTGTGGCTCTGTAGTTGGCCTAATGTGCCTGTAACAGGGTGCAATTACAGAAAGGGGTGACCCTACCCCTTCCCATGGATTTCCCACAAGAGTTTGTCCTCATTTCTTTCATGTGGTTGTTACAGATTCTGTGGTCGTATTGTGAGTTAGGTCACTGTTCTTATCAGATACTAATTTTTTCTTCAGGTGCATATACAATTCCAGCTTAATGTGCAGCCAAACAATTTCCACAGTTGACAAAACTATGGTAAAAATGTGTCAATACAGGCAGAAGGGGAATCTGCAATTTTCAGTGGCAGAACATGCTCAAAATTGATTTAAGGCAGCTGTGAAACTGTACTAACCTGAGTGGAAACATGAAGTGTGCAAAATAAAAGATCACCAGGAGACAAAGCTGCCACTTTTCTTTTTCTCAGTTAAGTGAAACATTACTGATGTTGACATAAAGCTGACCATTTTGTTCGTGATGGATATAGGCTACATAATGAGAGAGAACCTTGGAAACCATGGAATAAAACAGTAACCCTAAAATAAAGTCGTTTGAAGCAAGGAAGTACATTATTTGAAAGAAAATATTTTGAAAAATCACTTCAATCAGTAAGTAATTACTCTAGCATCTCATTCTAAGAAGAAACAGAAAGGTTTCCCTATTATTTTGTATAATTTCTGATGATCACAGAAGGTCATCTGCTTAGGAGATATACTGGTGATTTCTCAAATGAAAAAATAACCCCCCAAAAAAGCAGAATTTAAGTCCAAATGGTCCAAATGTATGATCTGGATAAAAGAGGTATGAATTGATGGATCCCCATGCATTTGTTTTATGTCATGTTTACTAAAAATAGGCAATTAAAAATAGCTAAAAATAGCCATTAAAAATAAGCTAAAAAATAGTAGGTGGATCTGGAAGGGTTTTTCTGTTAGTTTTGGATTGTTGTTGGTTGATTGTTTTTTTTAACCTAAACCTTTTTTGAATACTTCCCCTTTATTTTTCTGTTTTCTCTCTCATATTAACCATAGAAATATTGGTGGGAAAGGACCACAGGAGTCTAACCTTATGCAATTCAAAACCATAATATGACCTGCATATAACTAGTTTATTAGAATAGAATATTGTTAGAGTAATACAATTTTAGCTGTGACTTTGTTTAGGCAAATCTTAAAAACAAGCTAGGACACAGATTTCACAGCCTTTCTAGAAACCTATTCTAGTGCTAGACTACTCATGAAGAGCAGTTTTTCTTGGTCTCCAATTTGAAGATCTCAAAGTGAAATCTGTGGCCATTGCCCCTTCCTGGTTTCTTGTGGCTTAGCGCATTCACGTCTCCTTGTTTACCTCAGACACTTGTTTTCCTGATGTCTCCTGCTAAATAATTTTTTCTTTTTTGTTAATCAAGGGAGGATCCTTCTCTTCTAGCTTTAATGCAGATGTTTGTCTTTGACATCATTCAAATCATAAGGAGTTCACATTTAATTCACATAAGCACCACAGACTCTAATAAGCTGTCATCTTAGGCAAGATTTGAATCTGGTTTTCCAGATATGCTGGTCTGTACGGTTATTAACAAACCTGTTTCGAATTAGTAGTGTTATTTATAATTATGAATATTTGAATATGACTATATCTATATTAACTACTCTCTGTTACTATGTATTAACTGTATTTTATATAACTAGTTTCTAATACAAATGCTATGTTGTTTTCCATAAACAGACTTAACATAGTATTCTAATTACATATTGATGAAGGTCTTGAAATTTTCACATAGCTTGTCTGAAGTTCATTTTGAGAGGATTCTCTGTAGCTTCTGAAACTGTTTACATCACAGTAGTTTTTCAGTGCCTTTCTGTAACTCATTTTCTTAATATATCATCCAAGCTTTGGCATTGATTTGATTTTTTTTTTCCATTCTTTTCACATCCGCATGCACGAAATAAAGTGGCAGCAAATAATGTCTTTAAGGAGAAGGTTGTGGGATTTGCCACTTTGCCAAAAGGAAAGAATTACTTCTATATTCAGGAAACATCCCAGGATTTTTTTTACCTCTGCGACATAAATGCTTATGTCAGCAAAATATACAGAACCACTTAATATGAGTGTCAATAAAGAAGTTAGCAGCGCAGTGAGGACTAGCCAAGGCCATTACAAGAAGATTCACTAATTATGCCCTCAGTATGGGCCTTGCAGAAGCAGAGTAAACTTGCAGAAGTAAACCATAGCATGAATGAGGATAGTAGTTGGATGAGGCAGTTATGATCAAATGAAGAAATTAATATATATTTCTCTTTGTCTGACTTCATCTGACTTTTGGTAGCTGGCATCAGAAGATTTTTGTTACCAAGAGACAAAGAATTGTCTCTGCCTAAGAATTCTACCAGTTTTAAAGAAGGCCCAGTTAAGACACAGCACCTGAATTCTGACCCATAAACCCGTTCTTCCAACTTAATGTGCACTTCATAACACTGTACAAAAATGAAAAATCATCAAAATACATTATTTTCACATTTCTGTTTAAGCTGAATTTGGTTTCAGTTGCATGTCCTTCAGTTTCCTGGATGTCCATATATACACAATCTGAATTCCTTGTGGAATTTTTCTTTAACTCGTGGTTAAAGTGACTTACACAAAGGTATTTTCGTGTTTTAAGTTAGCTACTCACAGAGATCATTGCTTCTCTGTCATGTAAGAGATGTTTAGGAATGGACACCAGAACCTACACATTCTTAGTGGATTTATGTTAGAATGTAGAATTAAATAAATATCTGATACACCATATTGCTACTTAACTGTGGTGAGTAAACTTGTAGTCATCAGCATTGTATTCTGTTGGTCCGTCACCTGATTCTTGGAGTTACTAAGTTTATTGGATTGACTGTGTTAAGTAGCTGATGCTTTCCCCAGCACACACAGAGCATTAGTTATATCAAAATATATTGTGGAATTATATATGTAGATTTAAGTTGGTTCTGTGATGGGTGATGAAGACACATTAGTCCCTGGTGCTTAACAGAAAAGAAGTGTGAAAGATTGCAGAACTATGCAAGAGCCTCCCATTGGTTTTCTTGCTGTCTTAATTTAACAGTTTTTACTGAAATTTTCTAGTCATTTTTTTTCTGCACTGATTGCCACGATGTCTAAGTGTCTATTAAACTCTGTAACTGCTGGAGTGGGAATTTCCCCACAAAGGGAATTCAAGAGAATTCTAAAATATCTAATAAATTATTCTGTTGACCTTGAAGTTCCTTTACAAAGGGAATCAGAATCAGTATTATCTTTTTTTGGTGTTAATGCTTGAGACACAGAGAGAAGATTCCCTATGTTTAAAAGATGAAAGACATTGTCAGATTTTAATGTTTGAACAATAGGTTTAAACAAATGGTTCATGAGAAGTGTCTTGGGGTGGCCTACCCTAATTTACTTATGTGTGTATGTATATATGTGTGCTTGTTCTTCCCTAACCAGGTAAGTAGTGTGTTTCCAGAATAAAAGGTGGCCTTTGACCTCCCTTAGTCTCCTATGTCAAAAAAGAAAGGTGTGTTTTTCTCCTGTTTATTAGAAATAATAAAAGATACTTTTAAATGTTGCAACCTCAGGATAAAAAAGTACATATGTAAATATATTTAATTTTTTTTTTTACCTCTAGAATTTTTCTTCCAAGGTAATTTCCATATCTTTTATAAAACAGGGCAAGTATTATCTCCATTTTACAGATGTGGAAAAAGTGGTTTAATGTGGGTCTCAGAATAAATCAGTGGTAGAGTTTGAAGCAGAACTTTGATATTTTGCCTTCCAGACATTACTGTGATTGATTCATATGTGTATACTTCACGGCAGAGGAAATTTTAAAAGCTATTTCCATTTCTTTTAACTTAAACCTCACAAAAGTGACAGAAATGGAGGGAAGAAAATCCCATCCTTTATGGAGTGCCACATGAAAGAAATTCATAGGTTTTGTTTTGTCTTTGTTTACAAGCACAATGCTCTAATGGGGAAAAAAATGTTATGCTCTTGAAAGCAGGCTTATAGTAAAAATGGAAATGAATAAAACAGTAACATGGAAATTGTGTAAGAAAAACATATATGAAGTTTTTGCTGTTACATTGCCAGTACCTTGTGTTATCTACATCAGGTGGATATGAGTTCTTCCAATTAAAACCAGTGGATCTTTTTGACCTGAAGGAACACCCCTCAGCTTCCCTACCTTCAGAGCCTCTTTCTCTAAGTATTGGCAGATCAGAGGTCTATCTTACAGATTTTTGGTTCATATGTATAATTTATATCTCTTCATAATTGCATGTTCACATTTTCATAAATAATTCTGCTTGCCAAAATTTCATTTCTCATATGTAAGGCTTTGGTAAATGGATATTTTATTTTATAATTTTATGCCTGTGTTATTTCAGTGTCTTGTCCGTGGGAAAGCCATCTGGTCATTCAGATGTGTCAGTTTTTAGAACCAAAAAGACAGAGCATAGTAATTTATAGCATTAAAAAAAAAAAAAAGAAGGTGCAATCGTTATGGGGAAAAGAACTCCCGTGTTGGTATATAGTCTGGAAAGAACTGAACAAAAGCTTAGGGAAGTGGTTATTGAGACCTAAATGCCAAAGGAATTTGTTTTAAAACAGACTGTTCCAGTTTTACTTCACATCCAATTGCAGAGTGATTCTATTGCAAGAAGCTACCCTCGGCCATTGGAATCCCAGTAGGAATGGCAGCTGTGGGTAGTGGGGAAGGCAGCTTCTGTGGCCAGGACCTAAGCCTGATGTGCACAGAATAGGTTGTAGGTATAGTCAGGGACAGATTACAGTCCTCACATTAAGATTTTCAAAACATACTGCTAGGAAGTTGTACAGTTGTCAACTTCTTTAGTAACACTGTTTTGGAAGTTACTTTATGCGTAGTCCCATCAGTTTAACAATCACCTAAAATCAGAGCATTTAAGATAAATTGTAAGGGTATTTACTGTACACAATCAGTGTCATGAATGTGCATATGAATGCACATGTCATGAACGTGGGAATTCCAGTGCCCTTCCTTGTGTATTTAAAGGAGAGTATTATAAATAAAATCTCATAAAGGTGCCTGAGGAGATGGAGCCACACTTTAATAAAAAATAGCATTGTTTTTTTTGATACCAGGTCTCCCTTAAATGAGAAATTCAGGTTCTTGTAGGACTGTCTTTGGAGTTTTGTCACTCTGCAAGAGCTACACTATCTTCCCTTCAGGTTACTCCATTAGGTTTCTTTCAGATGAGAGCACAAGAAGTCAAGTCTCCTCTGTGTATAGAGATTATAATCCCATATGGTACAGCACAATAACTTGCTGGAGATCAACTGTATGATAAAAATAGTCAGTAGAATCCAATTAAAATAGGGAAGAAGGATTAGAATGCATATAGATTAAAAGAACAGAAAACTCTAAGATGATGAAATAGTAACATATTACATGTTTTTGTAAAGGCTTGGAGCAGGATGAATCAAGTATGAGCATCCCACAGGAATCAGCAGAAAATGGAATTGTGCTACCTGACAGCAGGGGTACTTTTATTTGGTCTCAACTGCATTGACAGTACAATTGAACCATTATTTAAGAAAGGATAAAGACCAGCAATATTGTTTTACAGAGAGAAACTACTACCACAGAAAACCCATCTACCAACCCTTGTGCACAATGTCTCTCGGATTTGAATATATGAGAGGTGGGCATGCAGTTGAGTAGAAATCTGTGAGGAATATTTGTGAATAGTTCTAATTTGAGTTGAGTAGTTGGCTAAAGATGACCCTAGGGGTTCTTTTGTAATATGGAGAATTAATTGAAATGTGTATTTCTGTTATCTTTCCAATAACTGCAGAGCTTCTCTGTTTCTAATGAAAGAAAATTTCCTGTCACAGGATATCAAACTGATCTCCACTGTCTTACAAATTTAATTTTTTCAACAAATGGATAAAAACTTATCAATAAGGACACATTTAGGCATGCTGTAAGATTTAAAGTGCTTCTCCCTACTGTTATTCAAAGCCTCCGTGGTTCCTGCTGATGTGCTGCCTAAGAGCTGTACTAAATTTCAAGTGGCTTTGCCTTGGTCCTAGTCTAGGAACAACTGAATGCACTGCAAAGATGCCAAGATTACTGTTAATATATTTGGAGTAGAAAAAGATCTATTTTATGCTAGGTAATGCTGAGTGGAATTGTCTGCTGCCCTAAAGTAATACTTATGTGGAAAGACAATAAGCAGATATAAGGATCAGTGTTTGAAGTTTACAGAGTTAGGACATAAGACTGCATGAAAATGGCTACTTCACACCCAACCCAACTTTTAAGATTCCCTATGTAATACAAACATGGGAAACATGTAAAGTGTAGATTAAAATAAGAATATACTTTTTAATTCTCCCCTTTAATTACCTTCTCATAGTCCTATCTTTGTGATAAGGGTCCCATACTGAAAATATTTCAAACATGAATATTTCGGAGGGAATTAATTTGTATATTCTTTTCAGAATCTTCTTTCAGCTCCTTTATGTGACACTCAAAGAATGCAGAGTCTAATTAATAATTATGTGTAGTGTTAGATTTCATGAAGGTTCAAAGACAGTACTTCTATTATTAGGTTATCCTAGAAGAAGGAAGAGACTTGGTACTGATTGCTAACATTTTTAGGAATTTTAGTCTGAGGATTTATGACAGAAATGTAAAAGAAATTCTCTTAGACTCAAAATTAGGCATGGGATTTTAAGGAGAGGGTACACTATTAGTGCATAACAAAAGCTGAGATGTGTTTGTAGATACAACTCTGCACTAGTTAGAGAAAGAATTAAATAAGAATCAATGTTCTTTCTTTAGCAGAAAATGGAAACAAAACTTTAGGATTAAAACTTTCAAATGGAGAGATGTGGCTTCAGGCATTTTGTTCTTTGCTGATGCTACAGTGGCTGTGGCACAGTTGGAAGCCTTTTCCACAGAAAATTACTCTGAAGAAAATTCTCAGTCTATCCCACTGTGCCTGTAGAAATGATACCAGGTCTACCTTGCAATTATGTTTTTTGACATTGGAGTGATGGCTTTTGTTGTCCTTCATAAAAGGAGGCGCTTTTTTTTTCCCCCAGGGTGTAAGGAGAAGATTACAGTCTTTGTATTCTTAGTAACCAGAGTTATGTGTTCCCACCCAAATTTATTGTGTAAAAGTTTCCAATCATCTTTCCTCACTTTGGGAACAGCCTTTGACTTGTTTCTTAGGAGTTTTCTCTGTTACACAACTTTTTGTCTCACTGCTAAATGTGCTTATTGCTGTTCCCTTTTCAGCCTGAAATCCCTCTGTGTTCTACTGCTCCCACTTTACCTATTGCCTTTCTTACTCTGTGCCCTGATGGGAGGAGTACAGTGCATCTCCATGTGTCACTGCCCACACCTGTGGACGTGTAGTGCTCTCCTTGTCTTCCTGCTTTCCCACTTCATTTGTTGTGGGTTTCGAAAGCAGAAGGGCTTCCAAAACTGGTGTTCTCTTGATCACTCTTTCCTCAGCCTTTGGGATTCAGATACATCTGCTCAGTGTTCTTTTATTCTTTTGCCTTATAAAACTGTCTCTCTCTTACTTCTTCCTTTCAGGAACTTCCTGATTTTAACCCTTTCTCTCTTGACAATGTCTGTGTCTATCTCCTTGTTCTCTTTGTCTGTAAAAGGAGCTTCTCCTGCCCCACCGTCTGCTCCATCTCATGTATCAAAATCCCCCCAATTTTGCATAAAAGGAGTGCTGCATTTCATTGCTACCTATCTGCAATATTAGGTTTCCTGCCTGTTTCAGCTCTCAGTACCTATTCTAAATTCCTCTCCTTTTCTAGATTTTCACTGATCAAGAAATCATTCTCTTCAATTTTATGTCTCAGTAACTAGACTCCATGGAATGGATAATCAAGTGTATCACTGTTACTTGGAAGGCATTAGTAGGTGCCTTTATAATCCAGCTCTGTTGGTTGTGAATTTGTACAATTACAAGCAGTTAAACCTGTCACTCTTCTAACCTATCTAGCTCTGATTTTTTGGGTCTCTCCTTCCCTTCCTTTTTCCCAGGCCAACTGATTCAGAGAACACTTAAGTTTTAGTATTAGTTTTAAATATCACAGCCAATTATTACAGCTATGCTTGTGAGCATTACCGACTTGGTAAGTCCGCAAAGACCTTACATTTCAAATGGTTTTTTTTGTATGGATGCCGGTCAGCTATATCTTGTCAATAGTATTGCTAGAAGTCTCATTGTATAATATGGAACTGTGGGTTTCAGGGGACAGTTCTGGTAGAATCAGAAAGTGTCCAAGGTCTCAATGAATGGAGAAGTCTGTTGCCTGAATGACTGAAAGCAGCTTCTGTTAATCAGAAAAAGCTGCATAAAAAGCTGTTGCTATGCATAAATGTGGGGGACACGAAAACTGTGAGGGGAGGGGGGCATTTTGCTAACTTTCCGAACAGTGAGAACAGCCAAAGGAAAACCCAAGAGATGTGCATTTGATTTGTATTTTTGAAAAACAAACCGTTTGTTTCCAGCTGAGAGTCCATTGCTAAAACCTTTAATCATGCAAATAAATGTCATATTAGTGACAGTAGTACCACTGAAGCTTGTTAAAATCCTATTGGAAGACCTGAAGAATTCCTTCTCTTGATGTGTCATCCCATGCATTTTTAAAGCAATGTGCAGGGATTCATCTGCATGCAGTTCTGACTGATTTTAATGGAATGTAAACATGTGACATCTGTGATGGCTCTGAGTCTACTTTTATAAAGAAGAAAAGGAGGGTTTCCACTAATACAGATAGGCACAGCTTTAACAGAGAAGTATTAAGAGACACTGATATAATTTAATTTTCGTGAATGATAAAGTAAGTATACGTAGGGATGTTCAAGCTGGCTTATATTCTAAGCCAGATGTCTTTGGCAGTTGCAAGCAGAAATTGTATACCAGGTTGCACATTTTCTGTCTAATTCTAAACCATGGTACGTTGTCACTGGTTTGCTGACAGCCATCTGCTCAGACCTCATTTGATCTTTCCATTCAGTCACAGTTCAAATTAGAGGACAAAATATATGGAAGGCAGGGAAATTATTTGTCTGTTTTTCTCATGGAGAAAAAAATAATATTGAATATTCTTTCTCACAAAATATGTATTAAAATATATTAGAATCATGCCCATATTTTATTCTCTTCATGAAATGGGAAGAATTTTAAACATACTACTGTGACTACGGATACAGACACAGTCTGTTGTATTTGCATATCTGTATATGTTGCAGCTATATAATTTACAAATATATGAATACAGTACTACAGCTCTTACATGTATTTAGGAGCCCTTTTGTAGTGAAGTCTCTGGTGAACAAATTTAGGTGACACACAAGAACTATTTCAATGTACTAGAACAAAAGAATACCGTAAAACTGACAAAGAATGTTCACAATATTCTTTCATATTCTCATATGTAACTGGACAGTTTCTTGATTCAATGCATAGTAGTAGTATTACTACACAAATATACAATTTAATTTTTCAATTTATTGTGCTTTTTTGGTTATTTGCAGTATTTCTCAGTTATTCAGCTAATTCATGCCTCAGAATACCGTCTGTATGGAAATGAAACAGGTAACCTGTTCTGTTCTAGGGAAAGTTGTGAGTCTAAGACGTGAAAAATATATTTTGCATTCTGCCTTGATACTATAATGACTGTAGGCCTTGATCTTGCTAATTTTGCTTTACATGCATTGAAATTGTACAGATCAAAGGTGTGTGGCCTTACAGTATAATCTGAGAAGGGCAAATTAGTTCTCATTTTAATAGGGTATTGTGTGGCATGGGTTTAAGTAACACACGTAAAATGGTAAATCTGAATGGTACATGGAGCTAAAATGATAGTTTTAGGACCACATGGATTTTTGGAGGACAATTTGTGATTAGCCAACCTGATAGCCTTCTATGATGAGGTAACAGACTTGGTGGATGAAAGGAGAAGAGTGGATGTTATTTATCTTAGCTTTATTAAGGCATTTGATGCTGTCTTGGTAACGTCCTCAAAGAAAAGCAGATTAAATATAGGCCAGATAAGTGGACAGCAAGGTAGATTAAAAACTGAGTGGATAGGTCCGAATGGTTGTGGCACAAAGTCCACCTTGAGGCAGGTCATTAGTGCTCACTAGGCAGGCACTAGTGGTCAGTACCAGTGCCGATACTGTGCAACATCTTTGTTAATGACCTGGGTGATGGGGCGGAGCGCACCCTTGGGAAGTTTGCAGACAATATGGAATTGGACAGAGTGGTTGATATGCCCGAAAGCTGTGCCAGAAGAGCATTGGCAGGCTGGAGAAATGGATTGACCTTATGAAGTTCAGCAAAAGGAAGTGCAAAGTCTGGCATGTGGGGAGGGACAGCCCTATGAACCAGTACAAGCTGGAGCCAAATGGCTGGAAAACAGCTTTGCAGAGAAGGACCTGAGTGGCCTGGTGGACAAGCTGAGCATGAGCCAGCAATGTGGCAAAAAAAGCAAATGGGGCGCATTACTTTGAGTGTCCACAGCAGATTGAGGGAGGTGATCGTTCCCTGTCAGCTCAGCAGTGATGAGAGCACACCTGCAGAACTGAGTCCGGTTCTGGGCTCCTCAGTACAAGAGAGACATGGACATGTTGGAGCAAGTCCAGGAAATGGCTGGGAAGATGATTAAGGAATTAAGTGTCTTTCCTATAAGTAGGGGCTGAGAGGGCTGGTGTTGCTTAGTTTTGAGACATGTCAAGGAGATTTTATCAACACGTGTAAATATGTGTCAAGGGGTGGTACAGAAGATATATCCAAACTTTTTTTCAGTGGTACCCCGTGACAGGACAAATGGTAAGGAGCACAAATCAGTATACAGGAAATTTCATTTAAACAGAAGAAAACACTTTTTTTACTGTAAGTGTAGTCAAACAGTGGAATATATTGCCCAGAGGGGCTGTGGAGCCTGCATCCTTAGGGATATTAAAAACTCAGCTCCACAGTCCTGGGCCACCTGCTCCCATGACCCTACCTGAGCAGGATTTTGGGCTAGATATGAGGTCCGTTTCAGCCTCAGTGATTCTCTAATCCTCTGAAGACAGTTCTTAAGAACTCTGCATAGAAATTGCTAATTGGTGATCTTACATTTTACCAGAGTATGTTGAAAATTTATAATCCTTATCAGTATATGTTTGTAAAGCATTACAGCAGAGTAGTGAGAAGTAAATCAGTTCAAAGAATGAAAATTGAACTTCATGTTTATTCAAGCTCATCAGTTGAAACACTTTAAACTATTTTAATCTGAATCCTCAGAGTAAATGTAAGTGCACAAAATCTCTTACATATAGTAAGAACATTTTTTCCATTTGCTCTTTGCTTTCATAAAGTTAGACTCAGTTTGGATTTTTTTTTTGTCAGTTAGATGATAACGAGTAGATGGATGACTTTTATTAGCCTCCATAACATGCCTTTTGTTGCCTCTTGTACAAGAACAGAGCATACATCTCAGTCTTTCTGTTGAAGTTTCTGTTTAAGTTTTTTCTGTTAAGTGTTGAAGACTCAAGGGCACAGTAACTAATTCTGACTTTTCTGTGTGGTTTCAATGGACACTGATTCTAAAGTTATTGCAAAAATAGTAATATGCTTCATATTCTTTAGTGTCCAAGACAATGCATAGAAGAGCATTTTTCATTAAGGAAAAAATTTGTCAATATAAAAGTCATCACTAAATTTAATCTGGAGGCTCTGATTTTCCCAGGTTCTGTCCTACCTTTGATTTTTTTATTTCCTACCTTTGAAATGATAATTTAATATTTTTTTTTCATTTTTCATGCTTGATTTTTTTTCTTTTCTCCTTCAGTGGTGGGATAGACAAATCATACAGGTCTGTGTCTCATCCTCTGTTTGCAAATGAGGGAAGTGCATGAGTGTGTGTCTCCTTAGTATGGAGACCCTGGTATTCAGTCATGGGAATGGAATAAAAATGGGCATTTTTAGCTATGACCTGCAATTTGGGGAAATTGTAAATGGAAGTGTGCTATCTAAGAACAGAAGATGTGATTTGGGAGCATTCCTGTTTGCAGAACACTGTTGTCTCTCAGAGGTTGTTTCACTTTTTCTTGTTAGGCCTGCTTGGCTGCCCAGGACCATACTACTGCATTGCAAAGGTTTTAATGAAGATCATGTGGTTAAAAAATAAAAGGAAATAGCTGTAAAAAGTGCACTGCTGCTTGCTTCTTCATGCATAGTGTACTGTTTCTACAGATAAGGTATTTGTACAACTGGGATTTTGCCCTTCAAAATTTTTGCCGGAGTACAGATGGAATACTTTTGAAAATCAGTGGGTGTCTGACTCAGGCTGGGCATGTAAATACCTTTGAAAATGAGATGTCCATTAAGTCTTTGTGCTTTGGATTTTTGATTCAGTGGGAGTTCTGCCGTGGATGTCAAGGAGACGAGATTTCATCTTCACCTGTGTTTTTCCTGTTCTCCTTTGCAAAACAACCTTTTGTGACAGCTCTGGGAAAAAAAGGAAATTCATTACAAAGCAGGGAGGATGCTTATATATTTCATGCAATAGAATATTGGGGTAAGCCAGTAGCAATTTTTTCACTCAGTCTCCAATCTGTAAAACTGACCAAGTTTTTCTGTTAAAATCAGCAAAGTCCCTACAGATTTTCAATGCTCTGAGCTGTGGAGAGGCAAGGTAATATTACTTAGATAATCGATATGCTGTCTTTCAGATGTGTCTGCTACTTTGTAAGGATTATAGTTAGCTTTGCTATCAAGCTTCTTCAGGTCAGTGTTTCATACTCTGTCTTTTGTGTTGAAGACAAATATGCAGGAGGGTGTATGTAATGTTGCTTAGAATGCATAGAGAAAATCACCTCTAAGTAAAAGCAAGCCATCTCTATCTCCAAACATCAAAAACTACTTTTCTACTTCCTTTGGAAGGAAAAAAGGCTGACTACTGAACAGTACTGTAATGCACAGTGATTTGGGGCAACTGACATAAATGCGTACTGAAACATTTGTTTTCCATTTTGTTTTCCTCTGGACAAGTGGTCCTAGTGTCAATTTTTTTTTCAGTCTGCGTGCTCTGTTGTGTCTGGACAGCTATTTCTTCAAATTGGGTTTATTTTCTAGTTGTATAAAAGTATTCATCTACATTGTGGATAGAGTGCATTAAGTTACTCCCTGTCGTGCACAGCTGGAAGCAATTCAGTGCTGCAACATTTTGTTTTGTTTTGTCCCAGTTTTTTCTCCCCACTGTGTTCCCACAGCCTAGCATAGCTCTGCGCTGCAGCAGACAAGTCTCTCTTTTCCCAGTGACACTTCTTAGAACATTGGAAGTTGACATATTCTCTTTTGTCTTTTTAGTACAAATTCAGTGGCAAACAGCTCTGCTTGACTGCACGAACATTTCAAAGTGCTCTATAGACTAGGAAGATTGGCTTGAAAAGTTAGACATATTTAGGCAGGCTGTTTTATTTGCTTCTTTGAAGAGACTAGGGATATTTTGAGAAGATTGAAGGAAGTATGCAGTGCCAAATACTGGTCTGTTTAGAAGAGAGAAGAGGAATATGCAGGTCTTAACAGAGCTTTCTTTGAAGGAGAAAAACGTTTTCTCTGTTCTAATGCTTTAATAAAACAGAAAGAAATTCCAGAGCTGGTAAACCAAAGTTTGTCTTCTATCTTGGAAGTACTTAAAAAAAGCTATTAGAAATCGATACTGATTTTTTAAAGTTAACATTTTGTTTGTATGTGCAGGCACTGCAATTATTTATATTAATTTTACCCTCGGTAAAATGAGATTCTGATCTTATTGCTGTGTAATCAAATCACAGTATAGACTTTAAATAATACTGAATGCAAATTTTAGTGTGCCAATAATTTCTGTCAGAAAGAAGGGTTACAGGCTGAGTATCTATGCAGTAATCTTTCTTCCTATTTTCTTCTCTCTTCCCAGTCTCCCCCACTCAGAGAGCTCCTTCCTTCATCTCCATGCAAAGATCTCTGCTGCTGTCTTCCATCTCCTATCAACCACCTATGGTGGTTCCTTCTTTCTCATTTAAGATGTCTGCTGTTTCCTCTGTGCAGTAGCAGAAGTCTAACAGAGGTTGTAGTCTTGGTCTTGGTTCCTTGCTTGTGCTTCCACTGTAGTGCTGGAGTGTAATTCTAGCGAGACTTTTCCCACCAGTTGCTCTGTAGGTGTGGGATGGTGATGTGATTGTAACAGGATTTACAGTTCTCCGTGGGTTATATGAAGGGAAGAAAAATGTGTCAAAACTGGTGAATGGTAGGAACACTAATGTGCAAGGTAATTATTTTGTTTACATTCATGTCTGTTTCCTGTACCTCTCCTTTGCTTCTTCTTGACACATTTTAAAAGTAGGTTACCCCAGTGACTATCCCCACTTCATAATTAACCTGTAATCACCATTTGGCAGCTGGAGATGCAGTTAATATCTTTGCTTTCCCTCTAGAATCCCTCCATCCTCTCTCAGCTAGGGAAATCAACTCAGTGGGCTCTGAAGGTCAATCAAACAGGGCTGTTTCAGAGAGTGAGAATGAGACTGAATTCAGCAGCTGACAGGCTTTATGAAAATGTCTTGTACCTGCTACTTGTGTAGCTGATCTGCTTCTGCTTATCTCCACTATTGCAATAAAGCATGTGGAAAATCTGTCAGTTTGGCAGGGAAGTAGGTAATAGGGCATGACAAAACAGGGCAGGGTGCCAGGCATCAGATTGGTAGGTTTTATTCCACTGATACTCATGGAGCTTATATGAGCTGAAGGTTGGTGGGAAGTCATGAAAAGTACGTAAAAGAAAACACATGAAGCTGGGCTGTTTTTTTCCTTTATGCAGTGAAATAAGGAAAGCACAAGAAAATTCATTAGGTAATACTTCTTTGCAGAAAACTGCAAGAAAATTGCCAGGCTCAAGAGAATGTTCTATAGAGATTCTATAGAATAAGATCTATTCTATAGAATAAATAGCCATTGAGGAGAGCTCTGTGGGTGCAAGGTAGTAATAGGAAGTAGTATAGAGGAAAATAGCTGGTGAAAGATTTGAATATTGGCAAAAATATTACAGTTTCATTAGCAATACCACAAAAAATTAAGGTTATTGTCGCTTTCTCGGACACGAATAAGCACGCGAGACACAGTTTGTCAGGTCAAAGCAGATAGGGCAGCGAGGCCAGAAAAGCTCTGACTTCTGCTCTCTGTCGTTTATTTTATATGTTCTTAGAAACTACTGTGGATTGGAGGATGAAGATTTCCTCCTCTCAATCTCACTGGTCAATGGAAATGTCTATCATACAAAGTCCACCTAGCAAAGGAATGCAAAACAATCTAGGCACGGTTAGCAAAACATGAGCATGTTTACAGAAAGTGCGTGAGAAACTATTCACAGAGATTGCAAGCTGAAGAACTGCAAAATGCAGAGCGACAGGTTGTAGTTTCTGTTCCATTTTGGATGAACCTTGATGTTGGGATGTATGTGCTGCCAGCCTTAGTAAGAAAAAACTACAGCTACCTATCAGTGGCAGTATTGAGGAAAAATGTGAAAGAGAAAGGGTACAGTGAAGTCTTCCTGGGTAAAACACTGCAACAGCTAGTGATTTAGGGGTGTTCTGAACTGACAACTGAACGCAATACATTCATGTTTAACAGCTCCAGATGAACCCTTGTTCTATGTATTAATCTAACTGGATTTTAATCCATTCTTGCCTTTGGAATAAAGATATTTTATTATAGAATTTATTCATCTATTGTAAAATTTAATTGCTATCATACTGAAAGGCAGTTCCATTTATAAACAGGAAAAAAGTCCCAATCAGTGAAGAAAACTCCTGTCTGATAAGCTGACTCAGCACCTTCACTTTGTGGTAGAAGGATAACTAAACTTACCATTTTCACTCCAAAGACTTACTCACTAAAGCCATTTATGATTTTGTATGCAGTTACATCATTTTATACATTTCCCAATCAGTTTGTTTTCCAGTAGAAAACTCACAGCCTATTCATATCCACATTCAGAAGCTGTTACACAGCTCTGATCTTGTCACACTTTTCTTCATTTTTTTAGTTCTACCATATCCTTTTGGAGATGAGAGGTAAGGAACACCATACAGTATTTGAGTTATCAGTACAGATGGATTTGTGCAATAATGTAATTTTGTTTCTATTCCTTGAGCTAATATTTTCATTGAAATATCAATAATAACTCTTTCAAGACTGATAATAGCTAGTGTGGAGGCAATCATACTTTCCCCTTAGGTATTAATTTCCATTCCTTGATTTCATATGCCATTTTACTGCCTAGACAAACCATTCTGTGAAATTTTTCTACCACTCTGTGGTCTATACTTATTTTAATTTTCCTGAATAATTTTTTTCATCAATAAGCAGTCATCTTACTTTTCATCCTCTTTTCTAAGTTACTTATGTAGCTGTTGGAACAAAATAGGATTCAGCGAAGATTGCTGTGGTTTTCCACTGCTGTTCTCCATTTTCCAGTCTGACTTCATGAGAGGTCATTCCTTCATATGTTACGTCCTTTAATGGCCTTTGTGGAATCTTGTAAAAGTCTGTTTGCTGGTCTAAATGTGTTGAACTCAGTGAATCACTGATGTGCTTGCCAGTGTCTCCAGAGAATTTTAGTATTAATAAGGGATGACTCGTGAGGCATCTGCAAAAAAACCACAGATCCCAAGCAGCCGCTATTTTTATCTTTAAGATAGGTGTCTAGATGTGCTTTGATCCAGGACCCATTATAAAAAAAGATGATGTAGTTAGTACCTTGATACCACACCTACTTAACTAGAACAGTGGCTGTGTAAAACTTGAATACATAGGTGCCTGTAGGCAAGAAAGTCCTGCTGATTTGCTGCTTTTGCTTTTTACCATTTTTTTTCTAGTAGTGTTTCTGTTGAAAATACATGCTAAACTTACCATCACTAATTCTCTAGTGACTTGAGCAGCATGCTTGATTACCTGTGCATTGTACACCACTTTAAATAATTTGATTAATTTCTGTGTTATTTGCCTTTCATAGTTTAATCATCTGTCAACGCTAAACAAACTTTCTGTTGGGTTTCCATGCACTAAAATCTTCATGGAATATGTTCCTTGCTTAAAAACCAAAGTATAAAGCAGAAAGATGACCATGCCCATTTCACAGGAGAGAATCTGATACTTTTTTTCTCTTCACACAGCAGCAGTCCTTTGAAAACCAGAAATTGAACCCAAGTTGGTAAAACCAGTACCTAATTAAAAGTCAATCTTTCCTACCTGTTTCCTCCATGTGATTGCTAGAATTTTGGTATTTTTTAACAGATATAAATGAATGCTAATATGTTTCTTGCCAGTGACACAAAGGAGGGAAAAGATTGATGTAGCTGGCAGTTGAAGGGAGTAGCATTTTTCTGCTTGCGCTTGAGCTACACAAAATAGAGATAATGTGTTTGTGACTCAGAGGCATTTTATCCAGTCTTCGCACTGGAGCAAAAGGCATTTGGCAATAAAGAAAGAAGAACTCTTTGTAATTTTAGGAGATCATATTTTTGGAAGTGTTTGATAGGAGGATGTCCATAGAATTCAAGGTGGGATTGGTAACAACAAACTTTAATTGGGAAATTGAATTGATGATGTGCAAAATTAGTACACCAGTTTTAAAATATTTCTTGTGTATGATTATTGTAATAAAAAACAAGGCAAAAAATTTTAACTGTGCTACCTAGAGATCTCTTGCCTTTTTTCCTGGGGATTTATGATTGGAAGATGAATTTCCAAGATGTGAATCTCAGAAAATGTGGCCATATATTAGCATCATAAACATACACATTTTTATTTCATATTCAAAAGACCTAGCTAAAAGTTTCAAGACAATGGTTTTGTCTTCTGTATTGCTGGAATGTCATGCCTCTGTTGTGAAAAAAAAATATATCTATATGTAACTGCTAGAAATCAATATGAATAATATTGCTGCCTCCATTCTATCAGGCTTGCACATCTAATGTTCTTTTAAAGCAAAGCCTTATTTTGGGGTGCACAAAGGAATATTATAGAATCATAGAATATCTTGAGTTGGAAGGGACCCATAAGGCCTATTGAGCCCAGCCCCCTTCTCCTTGGAAATAAAGATTATTCCAAAAAGTTCAAATACGTAGTTGTTAATTTTAACTTGTTAAAACCCCAGGGCTGAGTAATTAATCAATAGCAAAGGTGGAGTGCTGGCTGTAATGTGCATCTTTTGCTCTCTGCCTGTCACTCCAAGTCTGTAGGGAACTCAGTGTGGAGCGCCTCTGTGAGGTACTGGCATCTTGATGTGGGCTCTTCAGTGAAACACCGGATACTTGTTTTATTGCCCGTGTTTGTACTGATTATGGGCAAGGCTTTTTTGGTAGCTTTGCCCTAAGCTGCTCTGCACATTAAAGAGGTGACCCAAGGGTGAAGTTATGTTCTAATAAACGAGTATTTTAAGTACTCTTCATTTAGTTACGTATCTTACATTTAAAGTTTATGTTAAAACTTAAAACAAGGTATGATTTGTGATAGACATAGAACAGGTAATATTTTTATAGCTGTGTGAATCTGGAGGCTTTTTGGTTGCTCTCTTTCAGCTCTTTTTTGAAGGATTTATTGTCCTGATGCCATGTACTGCAATTCTTTGCATGTAGGATCATTCTGTCCTTTGTATAAGGTTCACTTTTGAGGGCTTAAAACACTTAGCTCCGAACCAAATGCCAGACTCTTTGTTAACACTAAATGATTAGTGGCTTCTACACTATTAACTTTGCACAGCCTAAAAAGAGAATAATGAGGCTGTCAGTCAACATAGGAAGTTCCACAGCTATTAATTCATCTACTCTGCTAATGCTTGTACAGATTTTTACCATGTGGTCCCATCACAGAAGGCAGAAAATATCACTGAGTGCAGTGGATAAAAATACGTGAACAACTGTAGAGATTTTAAAATGTGATGAAAATGAGCTTTAATCTATACAGAAGGAGCAAGCTACATGATCAATAAAGTCTCAAGTATTGATTGACTATACAAATTGGACAGGCTGGTAACTAATTGGCTCTCTTGCTCAAGCAGTATATTTACACATGATTTTAAAGTGAGCGTGAGAGTCACTAACTCACAGTGTCAAAGGACAGCTGTACCATGACCAGCCAAGCTTGGTAATTAAATGGCACACAGGTTAATTGCAGAGACAAGCAGGAGACTTCTGTTAAAGGACTGAAAGGAGTCAGTTGAAGAGTGTTGTCCATTTGTGGAGGACAAAAAGAAATGCCATTACGAAGGGAGCTTTATCAGAGTACAATAATGACCAATTCAGTTTTTATTAAAGCCTTATTTTAAGGTTATAGTAGTATAATAGGGTTGGAAGTTGAATGAATTGCAAGAGTGACTTTTGGGCCAGTCGAAATTGTCATAAAATGAATCTAAAAATGATCCTAAGCGTCCATACATCAGCCTTTTTTTTTGGTTCGTTGGTTGGTTTAGGTTGGGTTTTTTTTTGTTTAACCTGTAGCCATGGCAAATTGGCTTTTGAAGATGCAGAACTGATTGATTTAATGTGAGGGGTAGTAATGTATGCATTCAACACATTCTGTTGCTTTGTCTCCATGGATCGATTTTATTATAGCTCAAAGGTTTTGATTAGGACTTAGTGGGAAGGAGAGTAACCCGCCTTAATGAATGTTCTTCATATGGTTTATAATCTTTATAGCTTACTGCTACATATAACTTGGCTCAGCAGAGCGCTCAGACGTGCTTAAATGCTGTGCTGAATGAGAATTATAATACATCACTCAGCATGTACACCTGGAAAAATAACAACAGTACTACCATAAAAGATATGATGTCGTATATATTATTTTCCTCTTGAGGAAAGGGAAACATGACATATGCTATTCATGTGTCTGGATGAGTTACCCAGCTGCTCTGATGACAAAGGTGTCTATGAGGTCCTAAGCAGAACAGTAGTACCGTGTAATGGAAGTGCTGCAGTCTGTGAAGGAAAAGCTTTTCCAGGGACATGTAAGCAGAAAAGAAGAATGATAGAGTTTTCATGGGTACTTTGTGTACAATGTTGCAGTGGCCATCTGGGTAGGAACACAAGGTTTGATCATGAAAAATAAAATTCTATGGTGCTTTGTATGTTTCTGTACTTTCTCTTTTGGCGTTCTGCTGTTGTTCATGATATGACCAGAAGGTACCAATTTGAATTTTAGAAGAATGGGGAGAAACCCATCAGTATAATGGCTTTATTCTGATGTCTAAATTCTGGATGCACATCCAAACTTTTTCTTTATTACTTCCATAGCTGTTGTAAACGAAGGCTTTTGTTTTACTGTTGTAACAGGTGTTATATTCATTCATGATTATTCTGCTAAAATCACTTTGGTTTTGCCTCTCTTGCTTTTGTTTATGTTCTTATTTTATTTTGTTTGCAGGACTGTTTCCTGCAGTGCTGAACCTGGCTAGTAATGCTCTCATCACAACCAATGCTACCTGTGGAGAAAAGGGGAGGGAAATGTACTGCAAACTCGTTGAACATGTACCTGGACAGCCTGCAAGGAACCCTCAGTGCCGCATTTGTGATCAAAGGAGCAGGCTCCAAACTCGTATGTGTGCCATTTTCATTTTGTTCCTTTAAAAAGATTTTTTTCCAAAGGGTGTAGGTACTCAGGAAACACCAGCCCAATTGCCGTGAAATGCGTGTCTCTTTTTAAATCAGGTTAACCATCTCTTCCAAAGGTATTTCAAAATCTAAATCTGTTATGGATACTCCTCCCACATAAGGTAGGAGGTACTTTCTGATTCAGGTACTGAAAAGCAGAGCACCTAAATTCAGATTTTGAAAAATTAGGTATCTACAGCTGTTGCTGAATTCTTTTGGTATACACTAACCATGAATAAAAAACAGATAACTGACTTTTACCTGCGTACCTACATGTGGAATTTGAACATTTTGGCCAATCTAAGCAATATCTGAAATTCCAGTAAATTCAGTTTCACTGAGCCAGAAAAAATAACATAAAGTAATGGAGCACTGCTTGGTTTAATGCTTAGTTTTTCATATTAAAATTGATTTTTGCTAACACTGCTTTCTTAAAGATTACCTGGATGCAAAATCAGTTTTCAAGTATGAATTTGTTATCATCTACTTCAGACATGCCTATTTCTGGTAGTTGGGAAGATTAGAACTAAGAAAATTTCTTAGTCAAGTCGTACAAGTTTAATTTCATGTAACCTTGCAGTGAAAGACATGAACAGCTTTAACATTATTAGATTTTCATGGGTATATTGGCACTGTAGATCGTAGAGGGTTTAGAGGTACTTAAGACAACTTTTAATGGAATAGATAAAATGTTGGAAGAAGCACAGAAACAGAAGCATGAAGACAATTATTTTTTTTCCAATTGTGTCCCTACAAAACTTAGCTCAGATGCATTTATACCTCATGACATTTAAGCACGTGCTTAAAACCACAGAATAAAAAAAAAGAAAAAAAAAGGATGACATTTAATCTGTCTGCTGGTTCTGGATAGGATGAGCTATCTGTGGCTGTAGCTTTCCAGACAGAAGCTTGTTTGGATTCTCCTTAGAAACTTCGTCCCATGGCCACACTTTCTAGTGTGGCTCACTCACTACATCACTCAAAACAAAGTGTTTTTCTAATAGCTAGTCTGCGTCTCTGTGCAGAAATTCATATTACCTGTTTCCTGACTTCAGTCAATACCAGGAATGGATTATTCTCTTTTTCTTAGTAAAGTATTTTACTTAATTGAGCGTTGATGGTATTGCTCTATTTAGTTTCTACACTAAGCTATCTTTTCTTTCATTCTCCTCATAGATTTTATCTTCTAGAACTCTAACTGCATGAATTACAGTTCTCTGAATTCTCTCTAGAGGCTTCCATATTTGTAAAAAATCACCTGATCTTTTACTAGCACAACACAGAGATCCAGGTTTGCTTCAGGATAGGCATATATTCCTGTTCACATGTTTTACTTTGATATTTCCCCTTTCTAATGGTGAAACACCACTGAGAGGACAGTTAGTTGTCATTTGCAAATCTCAGATGCTTTCTTTTCCTGCTAAATTGCTCCTCATCTTATATTTGCAAAGCTATTTATAATTGTCCCAGTGTAGACTACTTAATTTATCTGAAGACAGTTACAACTTATTTTTTTTCCAGATTGTTGTCTGAGTTTCAATGTCTTCCTTAACTGCAGAAAATGCCAGCTTCTGAGGGAAGGTCATATGATTCTTTAGGAATAGACACATCTGATTACGTTATAGCAGTGTGTTTCACTCAGAGAAGAATTTAGTTTTTGGAAGCATTCCGACTGTCAGAGAGACTGTGCAAAAGACTTTCCTATTTTCTGGATGGGAATTTAGAGACACATGCACATTACACAAGCTTTTTTCCTGTATGAAGTTTGCTTAATTCAAAAATCAGACCTAAACCAGAGGCACTGCTTTGTCTATGATGTCAGACAATGTACACTAATATATGGGTATACACACAGACATATATATATATATGTGTATGTATATAAAAAACGCATCAGAATGATTTATATCTATGTTTCCCCTTGTTCCTACCCTCTTCTGAACTTGAATCTGCCCAGCTTCATAATATCTGGTCTTTTGTTGACAATCATGTCTCATTTTAAGGTCTTTAACTGTTCATTTGGCAAAGGGAAGTGCCTTGTTTAAACAGAGGTGGCTTGTTAATAGGAGAGCCATGTAATACAACCAGACTTTAAATGATCCCCCCGGAATGTATCAGTCTGGAGTGCCTCCCCTTAATTACTGTAGTAGGAAATGAACACAAATTCCCTGGTTAATCACATGTGAGTCCAAATTAAAGTGCACAGTTATATGGGCTCACTCTCTAAGTTCTCCCTCTTGCCATCCATCAGGGAGATTGGTCCTTGAACTGCATTTGCAATCCACTCCTTTTTACAAATATTGTCTTTTTCCCCCTTACCTTTTAAAGGAGCAAACCATGCCAGTAATTAATCAATTTTCAAATTAATTATGATTAAACTTTCATAATGGTAGTTACAGTTAATTGTTGATTCATCTCCCAATCCTCCTTCTGATGATTTACCTTTATATCAATTTCATCTGAAGAGACTTAGATCAAAATTTCCAATTAGACAGCTTCTGTCACAATCACTGAGGAGCCCTGGATCTGATTTATGGCTGATTTTTGCTACCGCTCATTTAAAGCCAAGATTTGAGAAAATGATCTGAGCCGTGCGAACTGACAGCACGTAAAGCATAGGGTGTGCTTTGCTTTTCTCTTCAACATAAAGATAAAGCTACTAATAGCTTTATCAGTTGTAGCACCATAATTCTAACTTGCAAATGTTGCTGCCCACTAATGCCATTGAATAATCTAATATTTAAATGAAATTTTTGACATTTTCAATATTGAAGGTTTATGCCTTCACTCACTCCCACAAAGCACTTTAATTGTATCTTTAAATATGTTCAGGCATTCTGTCTTCCCTTAATGAGCTAGGACTCCTGTCCTCTGCAGGTGGTTGATATATCAAAAAACCAGAGATACAAAGACTATCAATCTGGCTGGTTGATTAAAGTAATAATTAAAATAGTAAGTAAATTAATCAGTTCATAAATTAATTATTTGCAATTCTAGGCCCAGAAAGTAACGAATCATATTCCAGTTTTATACCAAGAAAACCTGACAGTTAGAAAGTCATCCTTAATAAGAGGGATAAGGTTTTCTCCCAATTCATGTTCTTGCAAACAGAAACTTACTGTATTTGAATTTTCTTTGGGTTGTTTTCCTCATAATGTACAGGCTTGCTGTAGACAACTAGGGACTTCAAACTATAGATCCTTGTGCCTTTTAAAATTGTGGTTTTGTTATTCTCCATTTTGTACAGGAGAGAAACACAAATTGACCACAAAAAATAACCTGGAGATGTTGAGAGTGATTTTTCTCGGTCTAAATAACATTAAAGTACTAAGTAAGCAAACTTTGATAATGTAGAATATCTTGAAATTCAGGGAAAATTCCATTCTGTAAATAAATTCATATCCCTCTTATTTAGGATTCATTTGGGACACTGCAGTAGAGTAAATATAGACATGAAAAATAATGACTTTGATATGGATTATAACCAAACAAGGATTATAACCTTTATATGCATGTATGTGAGTCAGAAAATTTTCCCGTTGAGGAATATATTCTGTAATGATTTCTGAATCATTTCCTCTGTAATGATTTGTGAATTATTTCCTGAATTATTTCCACGTGTGCTTAGAAATGTCTTAGAAATGCCAGTACCAGTATTACTTTAATCTCTGCTTTCCTTGCACATGATATCTCAGGTTTCTGATTTGTTGTTTCTTTTGCAACATGCAATGACTTTGCACTACTTGAAACTTTGGAAGAGTGCAGGAAATGTGTGCTTGATTTAAATGCCCACATTTTCTGTAGCATCAGGAGAACCTTCTGCAATTAGATATTCTGAATGATCTTCTTGTGATCCTAACCAAAGTTGAACAATTGACATTAAATCAGTATTCCAGTAATAATAAGCATGACTGATACCCCTAGAGTACAAGAAAAATTAATTTATTCTTTTTTCTTTTAGAAGTCCTGCCTCACTAGTTCTGTAATTGTCTTAAAAACTAGATTTCAGATCTAAAAGTAATTAAATCTTTGAATAGTTTTGAAATTTATTTATGTGTTTCTGGTGTTCTAACAGAACGACACCCTATAACAAATGCAATTGATGGCAAGAACACTTGGTGGCAAAGCCCTAGTATCCAGAATGGAATCGAGTATCATTATGTGACCATTACATTGGACCTCCAACAGGTACACTTCTGGTTTTTTGTTTCTGGGCTTGCTTTCTTGTGTGATAGATCACCTGGATTATCTTAATTTTTGCTCTGTGTTGCTTTCCTATATGACGACATGCCCAGTTTCTCCTATAATTTTCTGTTGTTTATATGGATACGACTGACCTATTCATTGTAATGTAATGTGCCAAATAAAAAATAGTTATTTCATATATATTTTTATGAAGTTGTGCAGCCTTTTATCTGTGAAGCTGAAGTACTTGGAGGGCAGTGATTTTTACACCTGGAAGAGCCTTTGAATCCTGGACGTGTTATTAGCATTCTGGCTTTGGAGCCCTCCTTGTTAATGGCAGAAACAATCCTGCATCTGTGGTTTTGGCCTTATGTATGCAAAAGTATTCAATGTGCATTTCTCTTTCAAACAGGAGAGCTAAAACTTTTTATAGAAGTTTGAGAGTAGGATCCTCTGCATTAAAGAGGTTTGGGGTTTTTTTTAATATGTTTCTTAAATTTTCAGAGTTATTAACTGGTTTGCTTTTATAGCAAGGTATTGTGCCTCTTGTTGGTTGTGGTCTGTTAATATGCAAGTAGTTCTTGGGAATTAGAACTAAATTCCCATTCTTGTTTTTTATCACCCTAGTGATTTCAGTTGTATGGTTGTTTAGGTCAGGTCTTCTAAACTACAGCTTTACAACTCCTGTTTTTTCCCCTGCTATTTCATTATCTAGATTATCATAAGAAATAAGCAGATTTGTGAACTTGTGGAAGTTTTAAGTTTTCTTATGTGCTAAAAGCTAGCAACTAAAGGGTCAGTAAGGATATTGGAGAAAAAGTATGGGTTGTCCTAATGTATTTAAAAGGCCGCTGCATGTGCCAGCTGACAGCGGTCTGAGAATGCTGCTCTGTGTGTGGTGTGGGTTTGAGGGTGTTTTGTTACTACTTTTTTTAAATGAGACAAGGATCAAGTCTGACCCTGTTTCTTTCCCATGTTCTCTTATTAATTGCTCAAAGGAAACTTGGCAGTCCTTCTGCAGCTCTAAAGCTGATACCTTCTCTTAAGCCCATTCATTTGTTATTGGCTGGAATAGAAGCAGTGTTGAGGTTTCTGTGGATGTCAGAGAGGTGGGATAAGACCCTGTGTCACTAATGCTATCTGGCACACCCTTTATGATCTGGGTAACCCATGAAGTTAGGAATGCATGCGATTTTACTCACCACCGTACATGAACAGAACAAGTATTGTTCCCCGAAATGTAGTAAAAGGTCTGCTGCTATTTGCATGGCTTTTAGACTGCTCAGTAAGCAATAAGAGTTGTTTACGTCTTGAGAAGTATTAGGAGTTTTTGTTTGCTTATCCAGGAATTTTGTAGTCAGAGCGTTATAGACTATTAAAGTAACCGGTAGAATATGAAATTTCTCTTTTATCTATTGTTTTGTGGAGTAGTCACTATGAATGGTGAAGGTCACCAGATATCTCTGCGACCTCACTTAAAAGAAGTCCCATTCTTTACCTTTGGCTTTTAGGAGATTCAGTAATTGCTATGTTTGTGTTGATGAATTCGTGCTTTAAGTATAAAAATGCTTAACTTCCTTTTGTGAGATAGAAATAACAAATGACAAATCCACATGTAATGGACTGAAAATTGCAGGAATGCATTAGTTTTTATGGTATTACTGGTAATTATGATAGTACATGGAATGCTTTTAGCAATCCTAATTTCTTGAAAAAATCAGGAAAATAATTACAATTTCCTCATTTATATAATGCTTGGCCTTTTGGGGCAGCAACTTTTTTTTTTTTCTTTACTTTGTTGTGCAGGGAAGCCATATAAAAATGATGTATACTATTTAGCAATGGCTAATAAATTAGAAGAAGTAAAACATACTTAATGTTAGAACAAGCCAAAATATTGTCAGTCCTGTTGGGAAAAATGTTGTTTTCTCTCAACAGTTGAGGTTTGCCTTAGTACTTATAAAGAGCTTTTATCTATAATGGAGGTTAGGATTCTAATTCATTGAATTATGCTTGAAATTTGTATCCCACCTCTTATTAAAATATGAGTTGAAAACTGGAACTGTTTGGTTCTGAGCATCTTTGATAATTTGCTCTTAACCCTTCACTTTTTCCCACTTTTTAGCCATTATAACAATCCTCATCTACATCACAAAAAAATTATGTAACTCCATTCATACCTGTAAATGTGAGATTATTTTTTACAGTGCTTTTCATCCAGCAAGTGCATAGGAGGTCAAAAATATAGATTTATTTGGGAGTTTCTAGAATGAATTTAAATGGAATTTAGAGTGACAGGTTGAGCTGCCTTGGTAGGAGTTTGGAAAGAGGGCGGTTCACAGATGTGCGAGGTACCAAGAGAAGCTGTCTGCTGTTCTGCAGCTCTTAGTCCTGCTGGTTGGGGAGGGTCTGTCTGCCCTGCCCTAGGATTGTTGGGCAGTTCATGTGCAACAGAGGTAATTCAGGTCCAGTGAGTGCAACGTTTAGCAGGACTAAAAATAGGCCTTCTCTTCAAGGCCTTCAGAGCAGGGAGTTGGCAAAACAGAAATGCTTAGACTTCCAAGGAGAACATATTCCCTGCATTCGTGCTATTCCCAAATCCTCAATTGGTCTAATTTCACAGTGACGTGGAAGATTAGTAGATATCTTTAAAGAAAATTGGCAAATTCACAGGAAAACCAGTTGGCAGTTTGACGTGAAGTGGTCAGCCCATCTGTTTCTGATTTCTACACACATCAGGACACTTTTATTAACAAATTTCTAGCTGCTCTAGAGAACAAGGACTTTGGCAATATCCTTGATACTGCTCAGATACTTGTGCCAGGAGCATATTTATGTGGATTTAGACTTTTTTGCTGCGCACTTCATATTTTTTAAATGATGCTGGAATATTTTATGTGAATTGTAGATATGTGGAACTCAGGTGGACCCAGAGTTAATGTTCTGGCAGAAATTTCTGGGTTTAATAGCTATGTCTTAATTGCCTGAGACTGTAGAGGATCAGTTCAGTGTCCAGCTGATGCCTTCCAGGTGTACATATCTGAAGAAAAAGAAAGTAATGGACATTCCACAGAGCCTTGTAAGCTGCAAGAGCAAGAATAACTGATTAAGCTATATAGCCATTTCTCTCTAAAACACTTGCACTTCATCAGTTTTAAGTTTCCTAATCTCTGATAGCATCCAGCTCTTCCACCTTATCTTTTCATCCTGTCCCCTACTCTTCTCCTGTAGAAAGGGAGGAAGGAGTTTAAAAAATTGTGTTCTGACTCAATGTAGAAATCACTGCAGTCACTATCCCTTCCAAAGGCAGTCCAAAAACACCTGTTACAGGAATGATATCATACAGCAAATTGATAGCAGAGACCTATGAATTAACTAACTCTGCATCCCTCTCTAATTATTTTTTTTTTTTTTAAAGATGAAGTAACCAAGCTTTTGAGTCTTGACCATTTCAAAGTTGTTGTATGATTTTTGGATTCTGGAACAATCTCCTTGTTGTCTGGTTTCAAATAACTAGTGGAACCCATTGTTTGGATGTTTGTCTATACAGTTGAATCCCACAGTTAGGTCCAGTTCAACTAATCCTTTAAGGATTGACTGAAATCTTACAGCCATAATGAAATAGGAGGTAAATTGGAGGATAAGGTATTGCACAACATTGCTTCTTTTAATACATAATTACAGTTTTTAATTTTAATTTATGACAGTTGACCAGACAGTGGCTAAGGACTCAGAACGTGTTGAGCAACAAAGCCATTTTAAATAGCCTTTACACATTAGCTGCATAGTCATATAGGGATATGCATATCACTAGAAGATATTTGGTTTTAATGTTATAGTTTCTCTTCTCTGGAATATCAAGTATGTTTTCCATCAGGAAAAAAAATACAGCTAGCTCTCTGTTGAATAATTTCTGATATCAAATATCGGAAGAGCTAAAGAAATGAAGAGGAAGTTAATGATACTGTTTAGTCTTGGGATATAAGAACCAGTTTAGTAAAATGAAGTGCCGCTTGGTCTTCATGTTTTAAATTTGTATATATGTGCAAACATTTTGTTTAGGTGTTCAATTAATATTTTCCTCCTCTCTTTTACCAATAATTATGGGCTTAAAATGCTTTCTAAATGTCTTTTATAAAGGTAAGGCTTAAAGCTTCTCTTCATCCCTGAAATGGATTTAATTTTGAACTGGGAGGAAACACCAATTTAAGTGTAGGGGATTTGTTTGCTTCTTTTACTTTCTGTGAGATAAAAATTAGGAGAAAGGGTGATGAAAAGCAGGCTCAACACTTTAAAGAATATAAAGAAGTTTATTACTAACAGAATTAAAGGTAAAAAGAAATAATATGAACTTAAAGCAAACTCCCCTTTCTCTCCCAAGCACTCCCCTCTTCTTCCAACTTGCACAAAAGGATAACAAACATGTCATTCAGGTCAGTATTGCAGTTCTTAAAAGTCTCTTCCATATTTGAGGGGAAAAGAGGTTTCTTCTGCTTAGCGTGGTTTCCAAACTGCTACAAGCAAAACCAGATTCGCCCTGAAAATCTGCTGCCGTGAAAAAACATTTCTCTCATGAATTTTGCAGTCTTCCTACACTACCATCATGGGTATCTCTTTTAAGGATAAACAAATTCCAGGCTGGAAACAACGGCTCTCTCCTTTAACAAAGTCTCTAAAAACTTCTGNTGCGCAGGGCCACGTGGATGGGGCAGGGGGGGAACTCACCAGTCCCCAAGAGCTGCTTCAAGTAAGTTCAATTGTGCAGCAAATCATAGTCGTTTTCAGCTGCCCACGGCTCTGAGATAGTTTTTTCATTGCAGCAACCCAGGGGTCTGTGCCGCTGTGCCGGAGGGGAGGAGTGGAGGGCGCGGGGGTCCCAGCCCGACCTGGCAGGGCCCGGCTGGGCCTGGCCTGGCCACCCTTCCAAGGGAGACTGGAAACCAGAAGCTCCCTTTCCCGCGGTTGTGCTGACTTTCATATGCAAAATTGCGAGAAGCGATTGGTCTACAACTCTGTCTATCAACTCAGTTTTTTCAACCTACCACAATCCCCAAACCAGAAAGTAGTTTAGCAGAAATGAAGTTTAGTCCAAACTTGGACTTTTCTCCAACAGATGACAGTCAGTTTTGTCAGTCTTCAAAAATGTTTGTCTAAAAAGAAAAAAGTCAACAAACCCGAAGTCCGTTCAGACTATCACACTGCAATTCCCTGATTGCCACTCTTCCCTGCGCTGCTGAAAGGGAGAAATTTCTGTACTTCTTGTTCTGGCTCTGGCACTTGTGTTGCCATGCAGGAAACCAGATGTACCTTGATACTGAAAACTATATCTTGCCTTGTTTTTTGGGGCTCTGTTTCTGCCACATCAATTTTCTGATTTGGCTTGCCTGTGTGAGGTTTTGATGCCAGCATGGGGGAGAGGGCAGGAATGTACTTGTGGAGGCAGTGGGGAAATAGTTCCACCTCTCTCCAGAATAGCTGGCACTCTGCGTTGGCTTCATCACTGTAAAACCTCAAAGTGTATGGTACCGATCTCTGAGCTATAGTCCAAGCCTGCAACACAGAGCTGTCATCCTCAATATTTGGTTTTACTATTTCTTGCACATGAATCATTCTGTTGTGAACTTACGTAAACATTTGAGAGTTCAGAAAACAAATTATCTCAAAAAAAAAAAACCAAAAAACTCCGAAGTCCAGTATTCTGGCTAGGAAACACCTAAGTGGTAAGAAACTGTTGAAGTGTCCGCCCAAAAGAGATGCAACTAAAACCATGAATATGACTGTTGAATCAATTAAAAGAAGAAAAAGGAATGAGATGTTCTGTTTTAATAAAGTCCACAGCCAACTTTTAGACAGGTATGTTAGTTGTAATACTCATTATTTTTTTATTTCTATTTTTTCGTTACCTTCATAGGCTTGAATCTTAACATTTTAGTGATTCCCTTAAGTTCTTTAGTTTTGCAATTTGCTGGTAATGAACTAACTAGATATCTATAGGATGAAAAAAAGTGTAATTTATCTTTCTGATATTCTTTTAAATTATTATTATTTACTTTTTAATTATTTTACATGATTAATTAGTATTTCATTTTTAAGTCTTTTTAAGGCAGAACTATTGGACTTGAAGTCAGCGTATAGTGAAAGCATTTGAAAAATTCAAAAAGAAAAACAAGAAAAGAAATTGCATATAAATATACTAGTAAGGATTTATAGCAAACATACCTAGAAAACAATCATTTGTTATCATGAAAAAAACCAGAATGGTAGTAAATATTTTGACATTACGGTAAACATTTATAAGAGCTACCTGTTTTACATACTATTAGCAAATTTACTTTAGATTATGTAGCTTTCCACCTGGATTTCCATTTGTGGGAATGTAAGTAAGTAACAGATGTTACCCAGGGCTCCCTTCGTGTCTCAGAATAAAGTTTTCCCTATTGATATCACTCAGACAAAAGCCTAAGGAAAATCAAATTATATTTTTCCACAGTTAAGGGTCAAGAGTGCATGTCTATGCCAGCCATAATTCCAGAAGAGGTTGCTGCATTAAGCTTCTAAGTGTTCTAACAAACAAATGCTAGTGAAGATGCTCAAGCTGACTTTCTCACAGCATGAAAAAAAAAAGTTTTTCATGAGTGATTCAATAGTACATGGAGGGAGTAGTCTCCAATGCATTCTGAAATGCGAAGAAGCCATTATTGTACTGAAAGATGAGTTGTAATACCCACCATACGAAGTGCTGTAAGCTAGGTCGAGGGTGGTATTAAAAATAAGTACCCACAGGATTATTTCTGCCCAAATTTTTTATGCTCCCCACTAAATCAGACCATAAAATTACTGCTTTGTGGTTAGTCAGAAAGATTTCAAAGTGAGCAAATCCTTTCAGCTTCAGTTCATAATACAGACTAACAATTATTTTGAACAGTTTTGAGAATTTATACATCTTCTTTCTGAGGTTAGTTGCCTTATATTTTCCCTGGATGACTGCAATACATATACATAGCACTTTTCTAATTTTGGCTTTAAGCAAGAGAGCTATTCACCTTTGAATCCAGTGACACATACGTTCTGACATGAATATGAGATTGTCTTCTGATTTTGTACTGTTAGAAGTTTTGGTTCTGAAGAAAATTTTGGAGCCTGGGAGAATGGTGATGTGACAAGAAAGGGGTTCATAGGATTCTCAGTCTTGATCAGCTTTTGTTATTAATATTGAAGAAATATGTTGTCTTTGAATAGTTTATGATGATTAAGAAGCTTACTTGAAAAAATACGTTTTGCAGCTGACGATGGTTGTGAAACAGTGCTTCTGTTGTGATAGGCACATTAAAATGTATGGACTTGGTATGAGCATGTGAGAGCTGGTGAGAGGACACTGCATGGAAACATCCCTGAATGAAAAAAAAAAAAAGGAAATTTTTTTTTGTGTTTTAAGCACCAAATTAGAGGAACAGCCATTTCTGTCCTCCTCTCTTGTCTAGGTTTTAAGAAGAAGGGTTTGAATAGTGGCATTTTCATCAATTTTCCTTTTCTCAAAATAGTCTTTCTCCATGGAAAGAAGTGATTAGCTTTAGGAAAGAAAAGAGAAATTGCCTTCTGCTATTATTTGAAAGTACTGTGAGAAGAGATTATTAACTTCAGTCCTCAGTTCTGGTATACACCAGGCCAATGATGAGCAGCAAAAATAGTCAATAGAAAGCAGCTATTCTGTCTGAGGCCTTCACAAACAGCTGAACAGTTGGTAATGGAGAAAACCAACAGAGAAAATTACAAAGAACAAAGTTGACATTGACAGAACCTTTACAGGTTCTGACTCCTTCCATTTGGCTTAATGTGTCTCAGATATTCAACAGCTGGACAACTTGAGTACTTTACAGTTTGGCATTGTATAAAGTGCACTCTTTTAATAGACTTTGCTTTTTTTTTTTTTTTAATGACATCTTGTACTTATAACATGAGCAAAAGTTGAGAAGTATTAGTATAATGTATTTTTTGTCATGGAGAAGAAAGTGTTCTTAAAAGAACTTGTGCCTTTCCAGCGAGGGAGAAAGGGAAGGGAGAAAGTTTTTTTAAAACGCATGTTCTGCATTAACTGAATGGGACTGAGCATTGAACAAAAGTGAATTTTTGCCTAATTAGAAAAGATTAATTTCCTAACTGAAATGGCTTGGTTTGGAGACACCCACCTTAGAGCTTTTCAAGGTTTGCTGTGATAAAATCTTTCTCACTTTTTTCCATGAAGTGCTGTGGACATCTTAATTTGCATGACATTTGTAACTGCAACTTTTTGTAGTTACAGTTTTTCTGGACAGATGATGCCCTGCTAGAATTGCTTGCAACACTGGAAAAAAAAAATCTATGTTGGAATCAAGTGTGTGTTTCTTTCAGCCCAAATTCCCCATCTGGTAGCAGCATTTCAGTTGGAAACAGCTCAGATGAACAGGAGCAACATTGTCATTAAAGGCAAACTGCAGCATGGCAGGGAGATGTTCAGCTCTCTAAGCTGATATTAGTGGAATCCTGCTAAGCACATTTTTTTTTCCACCCATGCCAACATTTTCAATTACAGAATTTCTAACTGTGAGCAGAATATTAGAAACTGTGGCCACCGTCTCTCAGGACAGTGATAGAAAAAATACATGCTCAATGGCCATTTGAGGAATCTGGAAAGCCATGCCATTTCTAAATAAAACTTTTTCTTTGTCTGAGTTGGATGTGAGACTAAAATGAGAAGATTAGTTGTTCTTAAATAGCCAATTGTACAGAAATTCTTGCATCAAAACTGTCTACTCTCTTTCACACATAATAGGCCCAAACAATAATCCGTAACAGTATCTGTGAATTGAAATATTACTGAACTCATAAATTGGCCTCTGAGAACACAAGGAGCTGTTTCTCACACAATCTCTGCTTCAATTCATGAGTAGTTGGATTTGGTCTGTTTCACGTCTTAAACCTTTAGGAGAGGCTAATCCAAAATGAAAAACAGTGCAAATGTATTTAAGATGCATGATGTCCTGCATATATAACAGTTGTTTTTATATGTGAGTATCAAGATGGAAGTTAATGATCAAGGAACATTTTTGCATTGATAATCTGTTTATATCTGTCATTTCTGATTCTTGATCACCTGTGGTGTTAGAAGTTCAGGCTCCTATGTCTGTCTTCCCATTCTGACTGGTATTTAGATCTCTTCTCCTTCCTGAGCTTGACGTTATTCTTATTCACATATACCCACTAAAAAGAGAGAGCACACCTAAAGAAAATGTTTAGAAACAGGATTTAGTGAGAAAATAGGATAGACTTCAGCAACTGAGGTCAGGACTAACATGCTGATCAGCCAGCTAGTTTTAGCCAACTGGTTCCTTTCATCTCCTTTTTCCTCTCTGTTACTCGTTCCTTCCTGATCCGCCTTGATCCCTCCCTTTCTCTACCTCTATTTCTTCCCCTAAATGTTCCATTATATGTCTCATCCATTTATACAATCCCCTTAACACATCCCATAATGAATTCTGCATAGACTTTCCCCTGCTTCTCTTAGTGAGGAGGACCCCCATGTAACCAATAACCCCCTTTAGCCTCAGGGTGTTCTGAGATAGCCTTAGCTCATCTGGGTCACACCGGGACAAGGGTTGTCTCCAGTGCTTTTTCTACCCCCAAGAGCACTTTTAAATAACTGCTTAAATAAATCTGTGCCATGGTAAAGGTCATATGATGTGACAGTATTTATGGCAGCCTGTAAGGAAACAAGTCCGTGCCGAAGTTCTTCACTCTTCTCGATGAAAGAATACCATGTTTACTTGGCCACTGAACTGCAGTAATAATCAGCAACATAATATAAATATGGTAAATAAGTAGATACAGAGTTTACACCAGATTGTTGACGGAAGCCTCCATTAGAGCTAATAAATTTTTCTGTTGAGAAAATGAAATAGAAATACTTCTGTAGAATTGTGTGGTACCATTTTTTTTCTCTGCTGATATTCTGATTTACATGAGCGCTTTCTAACCAAAGGATTTATTTTTTAAATAGAAGCGCAAGTGGGAGTTGGACACAATGAGATTTCCTGCTTCAGTAGCTAACCCTATGTAGATTAATGATTCACTTCAGCTCTATCTGAATAATATTAGTGTAGCAAATTATCCTATATAGTAGGATGCACTTTTCTATGTCTTATGAGGCATTCACAAGAAGGTACAGTGCTATAACTTCTGGAAGTGTTCCTACAATATGTGCTTCATAGTTCTCACTGCTGAGACAATTACCAGTGAAAATGAGACCCACGACTCATTTTGTTTCTCATCTCGAGGATTATGTTGCCTATAATTTGGGAAAGGTTTAAAGGACTATTTAGACTATTTCCCTCCCACTCCCATAATTATACTGCTATGGTCACATGAGCAGAACAAGTAGAAAAAAGCACCAGCTGTGCTTTGGCAGCTGTGTTAATGGTCTTTTGCTTGTTACCAGGCAGCTTGGTATTGCTCCATTTTTACATTTGTATAAGCAAACTTGGGTCTCTAGGTTACATTCTATTGAACTTGTACAAATCCAGATGTGCTCTAAGATCACACAGTTACTCTATCAATTGACATGTGTCAGTTTATTGATGCTATCTGAAATGTGAACCAGGCATGCTCCGTCCCTGTGGGAGTAGAAGCTCAGTGTTACGATGTACTGGGAAGGTTGACTTCAGAATACTGAACCATGTCACCTTTTTTGATTGTGGAAACAAATGCAGCAAAACTCAATGATACATTAGACTTTATTAGTTTTCTCATGCCACTAAGAGCTTGCTGCTTTTGTATTTGCTAATCAACTCCACAATAAAAGAAGAGTTACTCTTTTACCTGGAGAAGGACAGTTTTCCAGCTGACTGGAAAGTCAATGTTGCTTCCATTACATCGATTTGCTTTGAGAATAATCATACAGCTGCCATTCATTTTAGACTGTTTATTGTCATTGCCAGCTGGCTGAGAAAGCACAGTAGAACATGGCATGCACCATGTTTGCTGTCTGCCTCGTAGTGCTGTGGTGAGCTGGTAGTGCCTGGTGCAGCTGACTGAGCTGGGGCAACTGTCTTCTTGATCCATGCTAAAGCTCTCCATGTCTAGCTGCCCCCAAAGGAAAGGTATTTTTAAGAAGCATGGATTAGCATCCTGTACTGTCTTCAGCCTAGCCTTAGAAAGACCAGGAATAATATCAACCAGGCCATGTTTTTGATGCATGATGCTTTTGATGCACTTTCCTTTGTCTGCAGTTAGTATTAACAGTCTACCAATATTTAAAAATACTGGTCCTTAGTTCCAGCTCTGTTTCTCTATCCAGGAAATAGTTCTGTTGGTGGGTTGCAGATAGCTTGGTGCTATTGCAGAAGGAACTCTTAGAGGCTCGAACAGTAGTAGTCTGGATCAGGTTGAAAACTGTTGCTGAATAGTAGTTAAAACCAGCTCATGTGTATTCTTTTATTTACATTAAGAAGCTTTTTTTCTTGTCAGATTTAGATTAAGAGAAATTATATCCACTCCACTGTGATGTGCAATATGCTGTTTACTCTCCACCGTTTTGGTGTTTGTTTTTTTTTTTTTTTGCAGTTTTATTTACAGAGCATGCTGAAAATAATGAAAGCCAAAGGTACATAATAAATTGCAGTTAAGCAGTGGACTGTTTGAAGGCAAGAAACAAGACTTCAAACAAATCCTCAGCAAAATGTGCAGGAAATGTTATTGGAAGAGGGCTTCAATTTGAAAAGTCACTGTAGAAAGTTTCACTCTCCCACACAGCCTAGTGTTTCAAAGCAAGCAAACAGAAAAAGACTTCCTGTTGATTACACCTCTTGGCCCCACAGAGCCAATGCATCCAAGATGTTTGCAGAGCTAAATGTTTTTTTAGCAGTATTTAACAATGAATCTTTCATGAAGTTCTGCAAATTGTAGGACTTCCAAAAAGGAAACTATATATACACACACCTGTGATTATGAGTTTATTGTTAGATATGTCCTAAACCACAGATCTGTCATGGTAAAAGCCTTAGCAATGTGTTTAACCTCAGATGTTATCCATTCAACATATAAGGAACAGTCTTATTATGAGAACTTGAGGTAAATTGCTTACGTAAAATGAAAAAAAAAAGTATTTATAAGTACTCTGGAATGAAATCTCTAGTCTGTATTTCTTACATTTCAAAGAGCTTAATGGGGGGGGGGCAAAGTTTGGAGAGATTAATGTTTTCTTTGTTTATTGTAAAGAGTATTAGTGATGTGGCATATGACACTGATCCAGGATAGTTAAAACTATAATTGTTTGTGGCCACAGTGGAATATAGCTGTAAATGAGTTTGAGAGAGGAAAGGGGATTTGTGAAAGAGGACAAATGATTGTATGATTCCTGCTGAAGCAATGGAATGAAACACAGGTTTTTTCATTCTCTGGAGTGTTATTTTATGCTATTGAAGAAAAATACAGAGATAATCCTCCATGAATGTACAGTTACAGACATGTTCTTCAGGTTGAAATAAATACAGCCTTATCCACTTCTTATTCCACTGAAAAACTTCAGCTGCTAGTGATTTATTTTCCTGACTGAAGCAATTGTGAATCTTACCACATTCTCAGCATCTGCACAGAAGGCAGGAATGATAATTGGAGATAAGCATTTCTTTGTCTCCATCATGAAGTGTTTGGGAATACTTGAGGTACTCCGCCACTTAACATTTTCTATTTTACAGTAATAGTGGTGGGCAATAAAAACCAATTAAAATCTTCTCACTGTTTCTTTCATTGTTTACTGTTGGATATTCTTTCAGTAGCTTTACTGATTGTCTAAGCATTCACAAGAAATTTTGTGTGGACTAAGTCTGAATCTTGCAGCTTCTTTACAGTGACAATCCAATATAGAAAGCATTAAGTATTAAATCAACACTGCCATGATATCCTCTGGCATCCTCATGTGCAGACTCACAGCACTGCATCTTAAAAATATTAACTTGATATATGTTCTGCTTTTATAATGGAAATAGCTCCTTCTTTTCCTTGGCTTCAGTTCTACCTCTGTAGCATATAGCTGTTGGTAGGTTAAAAACCAAACCAAATCAGACCTGCGTCACTAATGTGTGTCATTCTGCAATGGCAAATGCATTTGTGGTTTGCATTCTAGCAAGCGTGTACACAGAAATAAACCTTGATAAATCAATTGAATAGGCAGGTAGAATGGACTATTATGAGCATTGATTATATGCTTGCATTCTGTTTGTAGTGATATTTGATGTGTCTCTGTCCTATAAAGCTTATTCATGGTCACAGTGCTGAGTTATGTGATTGAAACAAGAATGTTTTATAGAATGATTTCAGCATGATGTGATTACCTTTCAGTAGCTTAAAACTATGTTTTCCTTTAACAGAGATACAGTTGTAAGAGTTTGGCAACTCTTCAACATTGTGGAAAGCGTATGTCTATAAATACACATAAAGAAACAATTCCACTCCTACAAATTGAAAATACTTGAAAACAAACTCTGCAAACATTTGGCTGAAGTGGCAGCTTAGCAATTACCTACTAAGCTATGTGAAACTTAGAGTGCTTTGTCATTCTATTTTCAAAGTCTCTACTGGCCTAATGCAACTAATTTTTTTTTTTTCGGAAATGTTAATGGAGAATTTATTTCTGTAGTTTTAGAGTTTCAATGTAATCCGAGGCCATATTGCATTTCTAGGGGAAAAAAACCAGTCAAGAATTATAATATTTACTGTTCTTATTTTGGTAGCTATGAAGAAATTGGAATGAATTTGTAATTGTGTATTTACATGTATTTTAACAATTCTTCTATTTTTCAGATTTTCCAGATTGCGTATGTTATTGTGAAAGCAGCTAACTCCCCTCGTCCTGGGAACTGGATATTAGAGCGTTCACTGGATGGTGTAGACTATCAACCATGGCAGTACTATGCTATCACAGACAGCGAGTGCCTGACACGCTACAACATTCATCCCCGGCCTGGAACCCCATCCTACATAAAAGATGATGAGGTCATATGCACTTCTTATTATTCCAAAATCCATCCTCTGGAAAACGGAGAGGTAAGATCGGATGGTGTTCCATATGTAACCTGGCAGAAAGAAACCCCTTTGGTTAATTGGCAAATCTGCCTTCAGTAGATAGAGTGTTTTGGTACAATTGAAAAATGGGGAGAGAATCTATTTGCAAATTTTAAAAGCTCATCTTACCTGGTCCTATATAAATGCATACAAGGTTCACTCTAATATGAATTTTCTACCAAGTAAACTAAGAGGTAAAAGAATTTATTAGGTAGGCACTAGTACTTTCAGACAACTTTACATGCTTGAAATATGTTCCCATGTCACTTGTCAACAAAGGTGAGAACACTTGGAAAAATCATGGACCCAGTGAAGTCATTAAAACACTTTTCTTTTAGATGCGTTTTCAGTCCCTGTGTATTAGCCATGATGTCAAATAGTAATGATTTTAGTCAGAATTTAATTTAATGCCTTAAGAGGTGACTCTCTGCCCCTGTTTATGCCTATTCCTTCTTCTTTCCGAGGCCTCTACTATTTTAGCCCAAGTCCAGGCACATGAATCATGTACCAGTCGTTTGTTCTAACTGAGGGTGTGGAAAAGATGTCGTGGACTTGAGGATGATAATCTGTGGTTGAAAGAGGAAGGTCAATGTTACACCTGTGGCTGAAAATACAGCATTTTCAGTCACTTAAAATGATGAGAGGGAAAGCCATGTGTACCACATTGCAACTGCATATATTTTTTCACAAATTTTTTCCAACACTTGCACTGCAAATGAAATTTTAGCCTCAATATTTATCCTTCTGTTATTTTTTTCTGTTCCACTTTTTAATGGTTTATTTCCATATAAAGAGGTACAAAATTACTTTCTTCTGTTCCCCTAAATGCGAAGCAATGTTCCCATACAAAATTGTTAATACAGTTATTTTTGAGTCGTGGATACAGATATGTACAGTTTCTTTATGTTCACAGAAAATTTCCAATGCCAGTTGCAAAAATTGAAAAATTCAGCTTTCAGTGAAAATATCCTGTTGATACACTTTAAAAAGATATAAGCTTGAATCCAAGAGAGCCTCAGATTATCAAGAGTTATCAGATGGGAAATAATATTCAGTTCTAGAAAAAATAATTGCAAATACTTTGTGTTTGTAGTTGTGTCATTAGTGTTTGTAGCATTTGCATGGGTATTTGTTCTTGTAAAATCTATGAGGAGCAGATAAAGTGATATTAAAAGAAATAATGTGTATACATGTGCTATATTTTTAACTGGTTTCAACTGGGTGCTTTTTGAGTGGTGAACAGTACATGAGTTAGCAATTTATCTCTTGAAAAGAAATTTTATACAGTTTCTTTGGGAGAACGTGTCTGCACTGAAAACGTAATGCAAAAGTCATGATTCCAATAATTATTTAATTTACATTGTTCCATTAATTTAGTTGTCCAGTTCTCTCACAGACAGATATTGATTCCAGTAGTCTGCTGTCCTCGTGGTTAAACCAGTGGGTCTCTGTGTTCTTCATTGACTGACCTAAACAGCAAAGAACTTTATTCCGCACGCTGCTATATATCCATGACTGAAACATTGGCTTAAAGCCTACTGAATTGAGTGGAACTTACTTCTGATCTTAAGTGTGCAATTAATAATTTTTAACTGGGCCTGATGTGCTGTAATTGATACTCTATCCTTAACCTAATAAATGACCAGCAACTGATATGTGGTTTCTTTGAACAAAAAGATGACTTTGAAGGGAGGAATGCATCTGTTCCATTCCACTTGGCAAAGGGGAGTTGTTAGGTACAGGCATAGTCTGTGAAAGGCATGTGATGAACCCTAAGTTAATCTTGCCTCCCACAGGTAGTTATTAATCTGAGATGTGGCTGTAATAGAGAGAGAACAGCTTGAAATTAAAAGCCTAAAGATTAACTTTTATAGTGATTGGAAGGGTATCATTCCACATGAACTAATTATCTTACATTTTTAACAATACTCTTTTCATAAGTAAACCACTGGTTTCAGCTGTCTGAGTAGCTAAAAGCTGCATTATGAAGTATGTAGCATTTACAGAGAATTAACCCAGGTTAATTCATTTTCATATTTCATCAAACACGTAACATGAAAAATAACATTTCTACCAATATCATATTTACTTGCAGTTGTGTTGCTGGTAGTATTTGGCTCCTTATCTTCCGGTGGAACTACATCTGCATATAATTTATCTTCGTTCCAGGATAGCAGTTTTGCTCTGTGCATCAGATATTGCAGTCATCTTGTAAGACTGAAGGAGTTATGAAATGTAAATAAAATGCCTTTGCTTCAAACCCCATGAGCTGCTTAGGCACACTGTTCTGGTGTACACACAGGAGAACTGATGAAGTGCACAAGGAACATGGTTGGCAAGCCAATGCCAATGTCAAATGTACAACTACAGTACTCCCTGAAGTTAAAACCTGTCATCGCAAAAAAATCAGAATATGTTCTCTTCGTGTATACTTTCAATGAACATTTTAGTCAATGACTTGATTCATTAACATATTTCCAGAAATGTTCGTTCTAAGCCAAATATTTCTTGTCACTTATTACTATTCCTATTTGCACCAGTAATATTATCTTGGCCAGTCACAGAAGTAGAACCAACAACAGCTAGAACAACAAAACCAACAAAGACAACAGCAAATAAACAAACCTCCCTTGTGATTTGTCTTCAGATCTATGTAAGTAGCACAAGTTTAAGTTTGTGCAGTCAAATGGGAGCAAGCAATCTGTAGACCAGGAATTATTTGCAAAAAGTAATGTTATTGAATATCGTCATGAATTGATGGAAAATTGCATAATGACAGCTTCCGAATGAACAAAAGTGAGAAACTCTCAACAAAATTCCTCTGAAAGTGAAGACTTGAACACAGAAAAATTCCTAGCATTCTGGTTTCCATACTAAGATCAGTGATAGCTAGAAAAACAGTGTGTCTCTATGTCATACTGGCTAAGGAAGACTTCTAGCATAGCTGTTTCACAGAATCATGGAATAGGTAAGAATGGAAGGGACCACAGTGGGTCATCTGGTCCAAACTCCTTGCCTAAGCAGGGTCATCCCAGAGCACATGGCACAGGATTGTGACCAGAGAGGTTTTGAATATGTCCAGTGGGGGAGACTCTGCAACCTCTCTGGGCAGTTTGTTCCAGTGCACAGTCACTGCACACAGAGTAAAGAAGTTCTTCCTCTTGTTCAGGTGGAACTTCCTGTGCATCAGTTTCTGCCTGTTGCCTCTTGTCCTGATGCTTAGCACCACTGAGAAGAGCCTGGTTCATCCTCTTGGCACCTCCCCTTCAGATACTTATGGACATTGATGATGTCCCCTCTCAGTCATCTCTTCCTGAGGCTGAACAGGCCCAGCTCCTTCAGCTTATCCTTGTAAGAGAAATGCTTCTGTCCACAAATATAAATGCTAAATCTTCCCAAAACAGTATTTCAAAACAAGAACGAATGTTCCTCTGTCTCAGTATCCCCATGCCAGAAAAATAAGGGAAAGAGATTAGTTCATTTAATGAGTTACTCATTACCTTTTACTGAACTGATACTTCTTGCTTTAATAGTAATTTTTAATTTTTTTTTTACACTGATTAAGAAAGACCCGTTTATGTCAGGATTAATAGCTGGTGGGATGAGTCTGGTATTTTCAGGCAAATAAGAATGCTCATTTCATTTTCTTCTTTAACCATATACAAATGGCATTTCTTTGTTTCTTTGTTTCCTCAGATGGTCATTAGTTTGAGAACTAAAAGTTGGTGGGTTACCATAGTGATTTTTGCTTCATTTCCCTGACACAGGAGCCTCTAATGTTTACATCCAGTTTGTACATTTTTTCATTGAAATATTTCTTCTTCTGCTAGACTGCAATTTGTTTCACAGCCTCTTTACCTTGATGACTAGGTGAATGTAAGGCTCTGAACATTAGCTTTCAATGTTGTAATTTTATTTTCTGTGAGATGCTGAAAGATTTCTCTTAGCACATGCTTGTTTGAATTAGCACATATAGTATTTGTATTTTGATACATGGGAATCTTCCCTCTTGCTTGCAGTTGTTTCAGAGCTGGACCCTCTGAAAACTTCAGGTGCAACAGATGATCACTATAACATGTTAGGAAAATGTGTATCTTTTCATAGAAAAAGGACACATAGTTTTGTAGAAAGTAAAATTGGAGATTACACTTGGAAAAAAGCTTTCTTCAAACATATGTGGATTTGGAGTGTTTTGTATAGGCTAGGAGAAAATAAATATTTAGGTTAAAAAGAAATTGTTTCATTTTTTCTTCAGTATCAAGTAATTCTTTGTGCAAGCAGATGTTGAAAGTCACATGCAATGAAGACAGTGGAAGAAAAGCTTAATTAATCTGATAGGAAAGCACTTCCTTTTACTAAGACGGCAAAAAGAACCTCCCCCCCCACCATATTCTGGGAAACATTGAGTTTCTCTAAAATGAGTTCTGAAAGTTTAAAAATGGGGAGGAAGGCAGTGAGTTTAATTCCCACCTTTTGAAATCATAATTGGAATACCCAGTTGAATCCCTGGTCTGTCATCATATAGAGGTGTTCTGTCAAAGTTGGCTTAAAAAAATTATAATTATTGCTGGTGATGAGGAAGGTGTGTAAACTTTCAAGATAAAGAAATCCTTCTCTCTTTGTGGGCAGAATCCGTTGTTAGAAGATGCTGTCTCAAAGGATATTTCTGCAGTTGGTTAGATTTTGGGTTATAAAGTGACAGTGGAAAGGTGGAATCTCAGGATTCCTTGTATTCCTAATATTTCCTTGTACTGAGTAAGAGAAACAATCTCTGATCGTTCTGTGTGAGATGCCTTTCATACGTTATTTTCAGTTGCTGAGAATGCTGTATCTTGGCATTTAAATATAAAAAAATTGAAGAGTATTAGCCCTATTTTTGAAGGAAAATAATATGATTGTAGAAATGAGAAGGACAACTAATTGCAGTATACCAAGTGGACCAGATTTCCAAAATGTTTATCTAGATACCTCATATCAAACTCAGCCCTTGGTGTTCCCTGATTCTTTTCATCAAGGAGCATTTGTGAAGCAATCAGTGTGACCAGATGGTTGATATGACAGTGTTGGTAATCACTATTGGTTTCTTATTAAGGAGGTAATATAGTTGCACATCTGCTTGTTCCACTGCAAACTGCATGGTATTTCCATGTATAAAAATGAAAATTGGAGACTGAAAGACTTTGGCAAGAGCTGTCTGTGTGAACGATGGAGTTGAGGTTCTCTCAGTCCTGCCGTCCTTTAACAAGAAAATTCTTCCTGTCTCCTCTGTGGCTAAGGCTGAAGAAGAGGACTGACAGGGAGGGGAGTTATGGTGGAATTAAGTAACCTGTCTCCTTCCTATTCCTCAGTGAGTCCTTCTATCACTGCTATTATAGTGGTGAGAATTGTATTGCAATGAAAGTGATGCTTCAGTTCTGCTCCTTTAAATGCTTAGTCTCATTCCTTTCTTGTGATGATAGCAATGTGTGAGGTCAAAATAAAATACTCTTTCTGTAGTAGTAAAGACAAGCCTTGTATGATCATTTTCATTAGTCTTTATTTTCTTCAGTCAAGTGGAAGTTCAAAGTGTACTAACAATGTAAAGAAGAAAAATAAACAGAAACAAGTGCCTTGACAGTAATGTTTTTTTTATTTTGTTCACTTGTTGCCATAGCACTTGAATGCTTGTACTATGTCCCTTTTAAAATGCGTGCCTCAGGTCCCTTGGAACATCCCCCAGTACTTTGCTGAGCTTGCCTCAGGTCAGTGATGCCATGAACACTGAACTGTATTATTTCCCAATGCTTGCATGCTAGTTTTCTCCTCTTCCTACCATCGTGCTTGTCCTGTTTGGTGCAGTCTCGGTGGTTCACAGAGAAGGAGGGGAAGAAAAAGAGACTTAGAAATGGACTCTAAAGTCTGTTCTTCTCATAGCTAGATTTAGAATCTGAGAATGTCAGTGCTAAGAGGACAGGGTCCAAATTTTGTAAGTACTCAAAATTGAAATGTATTAAGTTGCAGACTGAACATTTTGTGTTGACTTTTTTTTTTTCTTGTTTGTTAATGATACAGATGCTACACAGTTTCTAAAAAAAATTGCATGAGAGCTTGTGGATTACAGTATTGATGCTGCCTTTATGATTCCTATTTTTAGATTGATCCTCTCAACTCCTAACATGTATTCAGTATCTTCTCTTTATTGCAAAATAATTTCCTGAAGTCTGAACTCATTTCCCCTTGAGAAACAGTGATTGGTTTCTTTTCAAATGCATAAGATATAGAAAAGGCATCAACAGTAAAACGTAATGCCAATAATATCTTTGTCCATGTCCTCAGCTGCAATCACCCTAGGCATTTCTCGTGAGTATGCTGAATTTCCATATATTTGACTTGCATTTCTGTACACTTCAGTAGAGTACTTGTGGTTATGGTATATGTTGTCTTGTATCAGTATTTTGTTGCTATATTTTCATTGCAAAAAAAAAAAAATGCACAATACAAAAAAAATACCTAACAATCTATTATTAATAGATGAAACTGTTCAGAAATTTAAGTGGATTCTACATCCAGCATCACAGTTGAGACAAAGACATTAGGCAGGGACTAATGAATGCAGTCTGACTCAGAAATTCCAAAATAGGGATGTGTGACGAGCTTTTTCAGCTTGAAGTCTGAAGAGAGAGAATAACAATAATTTTAAGTAATTCAGATTTTTTTTTTCCTAACAGTGAAAGGGACATATTTATTTTGATTGACATAATTGTTCCATGTGATGCAAAATGAAAACATTTGATTTGGTCATTTAATTTTTTTTTCAATGCAAAGACAATGAAAACAAATTTCTCAAAACTGTGAATGGAGGAGATGTGACAGTCTTTTGCCTAGAATGCAAAAGAAAACTTCAGCAAGTAGAGATCTTATCAGATGCAGCCCTTGCTTCCAAGATGTTCTGCTTCCCAGGTTTTTAGCGTACTTTGAGTCAGGCTGTTTAGCCAGGTGGCACATCTTCATTTTCTAAGAAATACTGAGTTAGGTTTTCTCTGGACTGAAATCCAAGTGTCCCATCAGTTTAGGATCTTTCTCATCCTGCTTTTCCATCTTACAATGAACAGTTAATTTTCTGTAGTGATTCGTCGTAGAGACAGCTAACACGATCCATAGATGAATGGTGCTTATTATTAAAGATCTTTCTGCTGAAGTCAACGATAACCGTCGGATCAGGTCTTCCATGAAGACTGGTAATCTCATTTTATTCAGTGTTGCACCACTTCAGAGGTTGAACAGTCCCTGCTTAACTCTTGGATTACTCATACTTTGTTCTCCCTGTTGGTTTTGCTTTATATTTTCTTTGCTTTCCCTCCCACTCCCACCTTCTGGCTACAGCAGCTTCAGGAAGACTCATGCTCAAGCCATGATTTTGGATACCATTTTTTTGCATATGATTGGTCTCAATGAAATGACTGTCATAACTTCTACTTGTGAGTCTTCTTTTTCAACTGCTTTGAAAGGATGTAGCAACCTAGAAGGTTACTTGTGTCTACCAAGAAGGGATGGAGTATTGGTTTTCTTCAAGAATTTTGGCACATAAGCTGTCAGCTGCTCCAAAATTTCCACTTAGAATAACTTTGAAAGAAATGGTTTACAAAAAGAAATAAAACAGGTTAGAGGTCTGGACAAAGATTCGAGTCTAGTTCATTTTGTTGCTTTTGGGGTTTTGTCTTTTTTTTTTTTTTAATTTGGTTATTTGGCTTAGTACAACTGAACTTGAGTATCTAATCACCTAATCTGAGGAAAAAAAAAAGACCTTTTAACAAATGACTGCCAAATAAATGGATACATTTTACATATACTGTTTACACAATGGTATTTTTTCTCACTAATATAAAGTTAACATTTCCTGTTTTTCTGATAGACGTTGAAAGATATGTGAAAGGATAAGACAAAGTAAACATTTGACATATGTGCTCAGTATCATAGGAAAGTATTGAAAACAGAATTTAATTTAAGACAGTTTTAAATGGTTTTATTATGCATGATGAGCATTGTCTTTGCAATAATTTATTCAACTTCTACAGCTAATTTTGCAAGTTGATAATTTCATAATTAAATTATAGCAATATTCACTGCTAATTTTTGCCTAAGAAAAGGAAAACTTCAGTAATATTTTCAAGTTGATAGTTCATACTGAACTTGAGTTTCTGATACTTAACACTACAGAAAAAGAGAATGGATATAAAATATGTAACGTACTTGTAAATTATGCTGCAAAGATGAAACAACTGTGGGAAACTGTGTATAAGTAGTATAGCAATCTGCCATTATTGTGAAAATAAAGGACAGGGTATTTACTGGTACGTCTGTGTGGGCCAAGTTGGAAGGAAAGTTTCTTTTGTGCAGTTAGACAGCCCACTTTTCTATCTTGGCACGTCTTCTCTCTCTGAGCAGAAACTCATGTTGTAATTTCTACCATTTCTTGAAAAAAAAGAAAAACTGATTCATCATATGAATCATAATACTTAAAAAGTAATGAAGTTACAGCATGCAAAAAACGTACTGTACAGAGGAGTCTTTCAGTTTGAAGTCAAATTGATTATTTACGTTTTTATTAGCATCCATCATTTATTGACCACAATGCTTACTGCAAAGAGATGTGTTACACGTCTTTTTATAGATCTATGACAGATTTTCGAAATTGTAAAAGGAAGATTCATGCCTGTAAATGTAGTTCATAACTCAACATACTCTTTAAGTACTCCAGAGGGAAATGATACACTTAAGTGTTGGTATTTACTTGAAATGACCCAAATTTCTCTTGTTTGCTATGGCAGTCGATTTCTGAACAGTAATAGATGTCATTCTGACAGCAAAACAAGAGTAGGGGGTATTTGGAGTGGTTTTTTTGTCTGCTGTTTGATTAGATGAACTGAAAATCTCTTGTGGATGGGTTTTGTTGGAGGTTGGAGAACTGTTACCTGAAGACCTTTTTTTTCTTTCTTTCTTTTTTTTCTTTCTTTTTTCTTTTTTTGATTAGTTTTTACCATGGAAAGTTACTGGGGGAAAGAATAACTTAATTGTCAATTTTTTTTTTTTTTTTAATGAGGAATTTTTTTAAATCTGGGTGGACTACATGAAGGAGTAACTTTAATCACTAAAATCTCATTGAATCAGGGAGATATGGATATGTCAGCCTGAGGCCAAATGTAGGTATGCTTTCATGTCAGTGCAAAGGAATTGTATATAAAAGAAAATAAAAAACAAACAGCATAGTTTACCCAGAATTTTCAGTTTAAATGGTAAATGTTAAAGAAATTCGATAGGAGGAAAGTTAGTCAATTAAACACTGCGGACCGATGGACAAATTACTCAAAATTCAACTTATTCAAAACTCAAATTATTTGATCGAAGTCTGGAGTGAAGAACATTTGAATGACGAAAGCACAGAGACAAGCTGGGTAAGAATACAGATTGTCTCAGCAAACAGCTCTCTGTCAGAGAAAATTGGTATATCATGCCTGAGGAAGAGTAGGAAAAGTTAGGGCTGCAGTACTACTTAATCAAGGTGGTGAGACTAAGTAAGGAGGCTGTGAAGCAAAAAAATGAAGGCAAAAAAACCACTACAGCGAAAAAGTAAGCTATTGTTAGCTTCCCATAGGCCTGGTAACTGTCACAAAGGCTGATTTTTAAATCCCTTTAAATGCTCTTTCAAGAAGCAGTCTAATGGTACAACTAAGAATATGGGATGCAACTCAAAACGTTGTGACAAGAGTGCAAGGCAGGATGGCTCAGAATACTGTTATTTAAAGACCGTTCTATAAAATGGCAATAATATTCTCATTATTTAATGTTGAGAAAATTTTGAAAGTTAGTAAAAAAGATAAAGCAATCTCTGAGAGTGGAAATATATTTTTATATGTTTTCTTTTTAAATATGTATGAGTTTATGCATGCAATTTACAAAAAAAGAACAGATCTTAGAGTGTCCAAAAAGGTAGCAGTATATAATGCCTGAGTATTAAAAGGCATTAACAAGTGACAGACATCATATAAAAGCAAGGAAAATAGGAATTTTGGAAATTAATGTAAAATTGCAGTAAGGCAAAAGAAGACACAAGAGCTGCCCTTTCCTTCCAAAAAAAATGACTGCTGGAGGCCTAAGAAGTCCTAAGAGAAGCGTTTTCAAGCAGATCAGAATAATAAAGCTGATAGGCAAGTGAGATACAACAGGAGTGCCAAGGACAGCAAATCCATAGCAGGTGAATTCTGTGGCTTGAGCTTCCTACAGAGGAACATAAAGAAGTAGCTACAGTAGAGCTTTACTTTATTTTGGAAGTTGGGGGATCTTCTGAAGGAAGAACAGATCTAAAAGAACAGTTTAAAGGCTTTGGCAGATTTGTTCTCCAGCTTTTATGGCTGATCAGGTTGTCATATGGTGGGGAATATCCCTGTGGTCAGTTGGGGTCAGCTGTCCCAGCTGTGTCCCCTCCTGACCCCTCAAGCACCCCCATGCTCCTCACCGAGGGAGGCAGGCTGAGCAGCTAAAAAGGCCTTGATGCTGTGCAAGCGCTGCTCAGCAGTAGCTGGAATATCTCGCTGTTATCAACACTGTTTTCATCACAGATCCTAAGCACAGCCCCACACAAGATACTGTAAAGAAAATTGACTCTGTCCCAGCCTAAACCCAGCACACTAGTTGACTATAAAAATCATATTATTTTATATCATGTATCATAAATGAAATAAAAAATTCAAACAATTGAGAGTTTGACAAAACCTGCCAAGTGTCATTTTTGTAATTAAAGTAAGCACTACTATTTTTGTAACTTTGCAACAATTAATCACGATGGGAACAAAGAACAAAAAGCACATTTCATGCCCATAATTCTTTAATCTCCTGTGTTTTACAGAAGATTGCTGGTGACATTCCTGGCCTGGACTGTTCATTCCGTGCTACTTAGAAATGGATTTTTTCCCTCCCCTGACTTTTCTTCTAGTAGCTGCTGTAAAATATCTCTGAAGTCTGAACAGGTCAGGTTCACAGTTGGAGAGGTATCAAAGTTTGTTGTATTCTACAACTGAATGTCCTATTTATTCTTTCTTTTTTTAATCATTATAAATGGTTCTAAAGAAAATGAATGCTTACCATTCACATGGATCCCATCTGGTTTTCAAAAGCATTCATCAGTTTATGTTCCAAATGACATGACACAGGTTTTGCTAGAACTTAGACTCCAACACTATACAGTAATTGTAATGGACTTTTCCATACATGGATTTCCATCACAAAAAAACCCAAAAAAAGTTTTGTTAAAATTGTTCCAGTCCAAAATTCTTCAGAGTTGTGGTTCAAAACAAGAATGTTGCATCAATGTAAAGCATATTACCACAGTTTATTTAATGATAACATTCAGGAGCAGATGTACTTGTTTACTGTTTGAACAGCTTAAATCCTCACATTCTCCCTCTTTTACATCAGCAGTTGTTTTTGGCAGCCATTTGCAACTGCTTACAGCTGTTAAACGTTCCTGTGGATTTTCTTTCTACTGGTCACAATTCTGTACTGGCAGCTAATTTGTCTGTAATTCCACGGTGGACTCCACAGTGCATCTCATTCAGGAAGAAAAATATAGTGGGAAGTGCCATGAGTTTTTAGGATAATCATACAATGAATAAGGGAAATCATAAAATCTTGGTAGGGCAATTGGTCTGGGTGTTGTTTGGGTGAGTTTTTTTTTAATATTGTTTGGTTTGGCATATTTAGAAGCCTTTCAGTTAAATCTGAGTATCAGAATGCTTTTTATTATAATACCCAAGAAAGCATAACTTTCCTTTTTTGTTATTTATTTGAAATTACTTGTCTCATTTCTGATCATTGTCCAAAAGGAGGGGTACTACTTTGAAAAGTAGTAAAGAAAAAATGTACTTTTCAGGTAATGTCATCTCACTTCAGTGCTTTCTTAAAAAATAGCATAATTTGGATTTTAATGTTGTGCTTTTGGAGTAATTTTGAAGAATGTGTTTAACAGACCACTACATTCCATCCTTTAAGTAGAGAGGTGATCATGTTTAATGCAGTAATGCCTAGGTATTTCACCCCTGCTTGATCAGAACTCAGACTAACATAATTTTCATAACTGCTTTGCAGCTAGAGTTGCCATTGGCATCAGCACGAAATACCTTTTTCCTGTTTTAAGACATAGAGTCTCACTTCTAAGTACACTTAGAAGAGCCAGTAGAGCACAAACCGTCATGGTTGTGTTAAAGTACAGTATTCCAGGCCTTGCATCTTGTCTGAGTTCCTCATAGACTGCGGTGTGCGTAACTGTTGCTGAAACTACAGCCCAGTCCAATGTTTCCACTTATGTAAGACAGTTACAAAAAGAAAATAAAAACTTGAAATTATACAAATGCATTTCAAGGTAATCAAATTTCTTATTATTCTGTGATTTACTAATAACTATTGCTCTGATAATGAGCAGTCTGTTTACAAGTGTGCAAGATGATGTCTTTGACAAATTGTTTCTTGTCCAAAAATGACAAGCATGAGAATTACAGGAGCCATAAAAAAAGCAGTGGCTTGAATAGGCAAGTGAAATTGGAAAGAGAAAAATGACAAAAGCAAGTTAATCAAAACTGAAGAGATGCAGCCCCATTTAGCTTAAGCTGTAGGGTATAGTTGTCAATGACACAATAGTATTTGCTAAACAGTTTGTTAAACTGACATTTGCCTGTATTCTTAGGGGGAATGAATTAGTTGAGATACAATTTGACATGCATAGCCCTTGACATTTTAATGCAAGTTTAAGCATTGCATTTCAAGCAGCTCTTGTACTCATTAGTGAGGCACAGAAGGGAGTTGTGCTTTCACTTACTAAACCACTAATTTATTAAGATAGTGAGATGTTTATTAGAAATATAGCAAATTTTGCCAAATATACCATTTCTTATATACAATTATTATAAATATGTTTTTATGAAGAAAAATTGGATGCTGAGTTCTGGCATATGCTTCAATCTACTATTCTAGTTGTGAAATCAACTCTAATGATAGAGTAGGTCTTGCACTAAGAAAACTCACAGAAATTTTTGTCTTTAGGGATTAAATCTAAGATACCAAGAGATTAATTAATCAGCAGTAATTTTCTGTCTACTGCAAATGAGATATTTGCAACAGATAATTAAATCTGCTATTGGATAGGAGAATTATGAGAGCTACTGAATCACCTGTTGAAAAATTTATTTTCAGCATTGTTCATCTTCATATTGATGTGCTTGTATAACTTGAGAATGTAAATCATGGAGTACTTCTCCCATTAGATCATTTTAAGGCTGACATTTTTGCCTTTTCCACTCCCGATTATCAAGTTGCAAGACCGTTTGTGCAGGACAGAAACTTTTCTCTCCTGTATGCTGCTGTCTGAGATTAGATTTTAGTGAGAAACTGACCTTTCTTGACCACAGTTTAGGGTCGGACAACCACCTCACACAGAGCACCAAGGTGGAAGCCTACAGTCTTGATATGATATACAAAATAAACTACTGAGTACTTGAACAAAGTGACTTCTTTACCACTACTAGACAAAAATTATTGTAGGATGATGTTCCCACTCCATCCTTGTAACAAATTGCACTAAGTAGCTTTCTCTTTTTATGAAAGAATTAAGTCTTCCTGTTTATCGCGAGTGAAAAGCGTACTGGTTAGTGATGCTGTTTTCTTGAAAAGAAAGTGAGCATAAAAACTCTGTGCCACACAGCCACACAGCTGGGGTTTTTTATATCCTACAAACAGCTTGAGATTGATTGCACTCAAATTGCTTGGCAAAGTAACGGGCTTCAAATACCAAAGCTCTAAGTAGAAAAATACACCACTTGGATTCAGACATGGGTATTTTAAATTTGTATGAGAGCATGGTACATACTTAAAATTCTTAAAAACTTTGTTAAACTGTGTTAATTTAAAGTAACTCAGCAGTTGATAATATACATTAATGCCAAGTGGCAGCATTTTTACTGTTGAGTTAAAAACAGAGGCAGCTAACATGACGCATGTTTGCATATCAGTTCACGACAGAAACATGCACAGAAGAAGGGGTGGAAAGAGTGGTTTTAGGTGCTCAGCCATGGTGGTGAGGCACAGTCTGGGCACAGTCCTCAGCACTGGCTGCCACAACTGCCCCACCATAGCAGAGCCCTCAGCTCAGGCTGAGTTCCGGAGCCAGGATGCAGATTTTAACCTCTGAGACTGCAAAAACTGTCTGGGATGTTGCTGAGGTTGAGGGAGAAAGAGAGAGTGCCCTTGCCTGCAGAATGTGTGACGTGTTTGGATATTTGTGTCACCAAGTAAAGGACTGCAGGAGGACGTCAGTAGACATCCAGTAGACTGCATCAGAGTTGACAACAAAGTGAGTAACTAAGTTTTACCTGGGACTCTGCAGCCTGAAGCCACAACTGTACAAAAAAAAGAGGCAGGCAGAGTCTGTACCTGTTGGTTCAGAAATGGAGACTCCCATGATGGTGAAGACTGCAAACTGGTGACTTCTGACAACAGGAGAGGGGCCCCTTCTTTGTCTGCAGATGGGCAGCTTCGTGTCACTTCAGTGCCTGGTAGCAGGCAATGGGCTGGGAGCTCTGTTCAATGACATGTGAGCCAGCTGTGCCTACATAACCCAGGAGCATAAGGAGGAAACTCAGTGACAGTAGGGGTGTACACTAAGCAGTACATAAGCCAGCAAGGTGCCCTTGCAAGCAATGGAAGCCAAGAGCATCCTGGGCTGCATTAGTCAGACAGTCACCAGGTGAAGGAGGTGATGAGAGCACACCTGGAGAGCTGAGTCCTGTTCTGGGCTCCTCAGTACTAGATAGACATGGACATGTTGGAACAAGTCCAGGGAATGTTTGGGAAGACAAATAAGGACTTGGAGAGTCAGTCCTGTAAGTAGAGGCTGAGAGGGCTGGCCTCTAGACTTGTGTAGACTTGAGAAGTCCCAGGGAGATTTTATTAACATTTAAAAAATATGTGGTGGGGTGCAGGGTGATACTTTTCTCTGTCCTGAAAGTATAAATAAGTCATTGTTCATCAGTATATGAGACTTGCCTACTGCCAAAAATGGCAAAAAGTTTCTTAGGCTATGTCTGTCACTTCTCAGTGGCAGAAACCCAATGAAATATGTTGTGAAATTCTAGTCATAGGTCTCGTGGTCACCTGGCTGGACCACATTGCAAGCCCTTTCAGGTGTTTTTGTTACAGAAGCTAGGATTGGATGGATCCAAGTGTTGCCCAGTATCCACACCCGGTAGCTGAGAAATGTTTTACCTTGATAAATAATACCAGCTTTTAAAGGGTGTTGGAAAAAGCTGACACTACAGTCACGACAGAAACAAGAAGCTGTTTAGGAATGACTGATGGGAATGACTAATATAATGGCTTATAGAGGAGAGGCACTATAGATTTAATAATATGAGAAAATCAGCAGAAATAAAATGGTGTATGAGATCTCTGTGAACTAAAATTCAGCACCTAAACTGGGACAGCATCACTTTAATGTTGCATCAGCAACTGCCCAGAGGTGTGGAACTGAGCTGTTCTTGCTGAAGGAAGGCTAAGAATATAATATCAACCTTCTACACCCTTTGGCAGACTCTCTAGGTGCCACAATAAAATGTAGCGCAAGAGAGTATTTCTTAAAAACATGAATGTTCTCGGTGCAGCTAGTCATAGAACCCATGGTTTAGTCGAGAATAGAGCACACATCCTGCTCTGAATAACGACCTGTTGAACAATCATGTAATTACACACACGTGAATGCTACATTTAAGAATGGTTCCAGAAATTATACACCATGTTTAAAACATAAACCACGGAAAGATAATAGATATCAAAATTAACTGGTTATTTGTGAATGGGCATCATATCTTTTCCTGCAAATGAGGCAAAGAGGTAAGAAAATAAGCTCCAGCAAATGAAATGTTAAACTGCAATAAAGATGTGAAAAAGATTCTGAGTGACTGAGTTGAAATAAACCTTTTTTCAGACACATCAGATTCAGGAAGTCTGCCAGAGAATTGGTGGGCTGAGAGATGATCAAAGAGCATTCAAGAAAGATAAGGTCATCGCTGAGAAACTAAATTAATGATTTGAATCAGTTTTTTCTGTAGAGACTGTCAAGAGTGTTTCTGCACTAGAAACATTATTTACAGGAGAAGAATTGCAGAAAGAGTTGCAAACTAGGTTGTTAACTGAAGAGGTGCAGAAAAAATGTATAAATTGAATAGTGAAAAGGAACTCAAGGCTAAAATAGGTGAATTATAACAGTTATTATTTAACTCCTCACTGCCAGATATTCTCAGTAACTGAGGAGTGTGGAGTGTCAAATGAAACACTATTTTTTTAGTAACATCCTTAGATGTCCAAGGAACCTACAGATCTGGAAGCCCAATACCTGTGCAAAGCTAATTAGTAGTAAAGAAATGGAGTGAAGAATAGAGCTGGTAGAAAGGATACATTTCTTTGTTCCAATTTCAGAACTGGAAGTATTAAGTGAGTTTAGTATGAGGCAGATATAAAACAAGCAAAGGAAGGACCTCTTTCCCTACAACATATAAATGAGATGAGAAAATCCTAGTTAAGTGATGGTGTAGATGTTGAAAGGTGACTTGGATTTAGAGTGAGACTGAGTTTGTGGAAATCCTTTGAGGCTTACCAGATGTATAGAAACTACCTATAGCTCAGGAAATCCCTGAGGAAGTATTATGTATGCTTGCCTTCATCTTACTGTCAGCATGCTGTTTGGCATGCTGTATGGGGCAGACTGCCAAGCTAGATAGGTCTTTTGGTTCTGACATGGTCCAGAGATTCTAGTGTACTTGAGATGTCCTTTGAATATATTTGGTAGTGTCCCTGTTGTTCAGCATTCTTTCAGGCAATCTGAAAAATCAGAAGACTGTGCAATAGCAGCATTTGTTGGTAATGCGAAATTTAAGATAATTTGTTCTATTAGCAGCTTATGATACTACATGAAAAATGCTGTATGAAAAGGAGTGTTGCTAAAAGGAAAGTAATACATGTAAGAAGAAAAAATAATTATGCATGAATGCTGATGGGCTAGTCTTAGACTAGATTCTCTTCAGAGTAGAGAGCTTGTAACATTCTCCACAGTTCTCAGATAAAAAAAGTTGATTTATCATCATACTGAATTTTAAAAATTAAAAGATGTTGACTGCTCACAATTCTGTCAAATGAAAAATTAGAATAATGTCAATTAAATAATTATGCGTTCCAGGTTTAAAAGGAAAAAGAAAACAAACAAACAACAACCCCACCAGACCCAGTTATTTTTGTTATTTTTTCTTTTTTAAAGACGCAAATTTCCTCACATTGGGACAAGTAAGTGCATGTAGTGATGAAAAACATAACATTTGAAAAAGGGAGTAGAGCTATAACACAGAAAAGGGCAATTGGTAGACATTAAATGCTATGACTCAGATTCACGCTGTAACTCAGGAAGCCTTTAGACTGATTAGTCAGAGGAAGTGATCATATTGTATTAGAGGGATCAGTCTCTAATTGCTCTGTTTCTCATAGTCCTTCATAACCATTTTCTTCTGGCCTCTGTTGGAGATTCCTGAAGATTCCATTTGCTGGAATATAGTCCCGGACAAATGCCTTGTTAAGGAAAAGTTTTCTATAGTTGAAATCTGAATACCTTTCATTTAGAATCCAAAATTATGATTATTACTTCAGTCTTGGAAGTGGTAAATAAAAGTTGTCCATAAAACCTGAATAAAATTTGGCATTGTTTCCTCATGGGGACTTGGATTGTCCAAATTGTAGCAGCCCAGTGGGTGGATTAAAGTGTTAATATTTTCCTGGAAGACTCAGCTTTGGGTCTTTGCTCTGCTGTAAAACTGTGGAGTGGCTCATAATGCAGCGTGTGCACAGCTATTGCAGGCCATCAGCACCGTAGCTGCCTGTGTGCAAGTGGGACTAATCTTCCCAGGAGCTATACATGAAGCACTGATGATCTTACGTGGCATAGGGGTAGATGCATAGTGAGGACTGTGTTCACTGGGACAGTTTTCAAATTTGATTCAAAAATTTTTGGAGGGTAGGGGCCACGCTAGTGTATTGCCTGAAAATTCTCTGTCCTGGGAACAGGGTCTTAAAAAAAGGTGCAAGATAGTGGAGGGAGATGAAGAGTAAGTGTGCTCTGGGAAAACTCAGTGATGTGTCATTCTGAGAGTCACACTGAAAATTTTTTAAGTCTAATCCTATTTAAACTTCTTTAAATTAAGATTAGTACTGTTTTTTCCTAATTAATGACAGATGTTCCTAAAGTATTCTTAGGTTCTTCCTTATTCTCTTTTCAAGGAGTAGGAGCAACTTGGTTGGACAATTTTCAAGTTGATTCTTAATGTTTCTAGGAAGAAATGAATGATTTCATCACAGATGTTTATAGGAGGAGAAATAATTTAGAGTAATTGATTTTGCCAGTGTAAAATTTTCACTTCAGATTCATTTTGATAAAACTGTCTAGTTATGAATTTTCTAGTTCCAGTGTCATTTTGGTGTACATACTTGAGCAGGTGCAATGTTTCACACGGGACATAGCTGCATTTCAGTAACTCTGTGAACTTAATTGTTTGTTGTTTTAAAATGAAATTGTGAAACATTTAAAGACAAAGCTTAAAAATAATATATAAATGGAAGTCATCATCTCTACTAGATTAGCCTTGCCAAATAGAGGAACTGCTGGCAGATAGATCCTTCCAAAAATAGGGTCTATTCTAAAATGAATGCCTCTTGGTTTATTTTGTTAATTTACATTTTAGCTGTAAAACTACCATTCCAAGGAGGTAGTTTTTTCCTCCATCTGTGTCTTAAGACTAAATGTGTTGTTTTTAAAATAATCAAAATGTATGACTGCTGTTTGTCAGCTGTGTCATTTGCAGTCAAGCTGTGTCTGTGATTAATATTTTTAACTCTCTGTGGATACTTGCTTCTTTTGATACATGGGATTTCACGTGCATCTTTCTCCCCCCACTCCCAAAATCTTTATTTTTGTCTCTTTGAAGAGGTAGTCAGATTGCCATGCTGCTTATTGCCACGGTGCTGTTGTTCTATCAGATTGAGCAAGGCACTAATTTAGATTTATTTCTTGTTTACCTCTGGAATATCAAAGTTCAGTGTTTAGTATTCTATTGCTTTAAACCATAACCCATCCATGCTTGCTGGCTGTATAAAAGAAATCTCTTGGATCCTGTTTTCAAGGAAGGCAGTGATGGTGTGAAAAAATACTCAGAAGAAATATGTTTCCTTGCTCACAAGTAAAAATTATGCAAAAAGTCTTTAGGCATGTGTTTTTACTAAAATTCTCCTTCTTTTGGAAAGATCTTTCAATTTCCACTTGACTTATTGCCACCATCTTCAGGTTTCTTTTGAAGTTTACTCTCCACGCATGTTCCCTCTCTCTCTTTTCACCAGGGACTTGAGCAGTTCTGTGGTCATATGCTTTTTTCCTATTTGTAGCCAGACATTTCTCATTCAGGACATCCTCCTTGCTTCCTGTGGGGTTTTTATTATAATCTTTTGTTTGCACCATGTCTTTTTCATAGCATTTTATTCTGTTTGTTTCCAGTCAACCGTGTCCTTTAGTTACTTGTAGTCATGAGCAGAATTGAGTCAGAGCTCAGTCACTGTATTGTTATGATCTGAGGAGGAGGCATATCTGAGGAGGATATCACCTGTTCCTGGAGATAACATGGTAGAAACCTAGTGGTGCCGATTCATACATAGGCAAGATATAATTGATGGCTGCTCCTGGCAGAGTGGTCCCCAGTGATTTGGTGTACCTATAGATTCAGTGGAGCAGAATGCTGGACGTGATGAGGTTTAGGGTTTCTCTCTTGGTAGTAAAAATCACAGTATCACAGAATAGTTAGGGTTGGAAGGGACCTCTGAAGATCATCTAGTCCAACCCCCCTGTCAAAGCACAGTCACCTAGAGCAGGTCACACAGGAATGCATCCAGGTGGGTTTTAAATGTCTCCAGAGAGGGAGATTCCATGACCTCCCTGAGCAGCCTGTTCCAAGTGCTCGGCCACTGTCAATGCAAAGAAGTTCTTCCTCAATATTGAGGTGAAACTTCTTGTGTTTAGAGACATTGCTCCTTATCCTGTTGCTGGGCACCACTGAAAAGAGTCTGGCACCATCCTCTTGACACCCGCCTTTGAGATAAGTAAGTGAGTTGATAGTATCACATAGCCAATGCAAGACAGCAGTTGTTCAGTAAGTCTATCCAGCCCCTCCAAAAACTCCAGGAAACAAGAGCTACTGCTTTCCTGGGAGCAGTAGATTTACAGTCTCTTTCCTCAGTGTGAGGCAGCCTCTGCTGATTGAGTCCCAGCTGGTGTTTGGAGTGCAGCTGTTTGCCTAAAACAGCAGTGATATGACCATGTTCAATGACAGAAAATGGCTGTGTGGCCTGACCTCTCACTCAGAGCACTGAGGTATGAGGCAACACATGTTCATTGCAAAGAATAAATAATTCTCTTATTCATTCCAATGTTCTGCACATTTGGCTTAGCATCTGAACATTCTTCCAGTGTACCAGCCTGTAATAAAAATGTCCCAATTAAAATTTAACACTTGAGAATGCAGGAAAATTAATTGTTTCTTTCCTCTCTCCCTCTAGGTGCTCATTAACCGTATTTTGCTATACTTGACATGCTTCTTCTTGTAGGCCTTTTCCAAGAACGGTTCTGTAGCAGCCCATCTGCTTTATTTAGTTGATTCAGAGCTAACGTGTGCCGTGATCAGCTACAAAGACAGGAGGGGAAGAAGATCTCTTATTTTTGTTGCCTTGCCCTTGATGCTGCAGTTGGGGTCAGAGAGTCTCTTTATGAAGGAGCCACAGAGCTTACCTAGAAGATTTCTAGACTTTAGGATAGGGCAGGCAAAGAAAGGGGGAGGTAGTCTTTACAGAAACCACAGTGTAGGCAGAGAGTCTTTGGAAAAATAAATGCTAAAGAGAGTTCTCAGAAGTGATAAAGACTTTCCTCAGGGACCAGGTGAAAAACAGTTGCAACCCAGGAAATTGTTTCACCTTGCTGAGAAAAAGATTCAAAGGAGAAGATGTGTTGGGTAAAGAGAAAGTGGGAAAGGAGAGGTGCTTATGAATGCTGATTTTTGTCTCATGTAGCTGTTGTAGTTTTCAGTATTTCAAAAGTTACCTTATCCTGGCTTTCAAATACACCTAGTTCAAAAGCCTTTTGATGATGATCGCTCTAAGACGTGCAAACTGACCCCTTTTGAATTCTGAATCCCACTCCAAGGATACATTTCCTTAACTCAAAATTTCTGAGCCCATTTGGCTATATGATTACTTTACTTCTTTTCAGACTAGGAGAGGAGAAATGAATTGCCTGCAGCATGGACACTGTTTTAGGGCCTGGGTACACATATGCAGTTTGTGCTGCAGTGCTTTTGTACCTGATGATTTTCCTTTGCTCAAAATGTTTTTATTATAAAGACTCTTCATAGGTGAGGGCTGTGGACACATGGAATATTTTGGGGGCAATCTACTTTCTAAGGAAAGAAGGTATTCTGCATGTACAAATGCATTCACACAATGCCTGTAATGATATTTGTTGGCTTAATCACGACAACATTGAAGTAATGTAATTCCTTACTGCTTTAATAACTCTTCAGATTCACACTTCTCTAATTAATGGAAGACCTAGTGCTGATGATCCATCACGTGAATTGCTGGAGTTCACTTCTGCTCGCTTTATTCGCCTGAGATTCCAGAGGATACGGACACTAAATGCTGATTTAATGATGTTTGCACATAAAGATCCAGCTGAAATTGATCCCATTGTCACAAGGAGGGTAAGTTCTGGCAAGACAGTAGAAAGGCATGTGTAGAAGTTCTCTTACACTTGTAAATGCTGTACCTGCCTTTGTTTGCCATAGGAAATTTTGGGAGGTGATGATTACCTGTTGTTGTATTTCAAAATCCTGGTGTTGGAGAATTCTTTGTTCACTCTGTTTTGTTTTCTTCTCTAGAGCAGAATTAACAATTTTTCCTTTTCTGCTTAATGGTGTTACTAACATAAATACACATCTCCTTTGGTTGCAAACATTTGGATGTAGGTATTTGGCAAGTGTTTGCTGTTAGCGTCTTGCCTCTTCTGCTACTCAGTCCTTTGCTACCTTTGACATGCCTTGAGAATTTCTAATTGTACTACAAGTAGTAGTAGGGCCTGAATGCAACACTTTTAGCATTTTGATATGATTGAAGGTAGCAGTAAACAATTTGCATTTTGCTTTAGCTTAGAAGAATGAATACAGCATTTAAACTCGCACCATGCTCCGGTCTTCTCCACTGTGCCTTGTGTGTACATACCCCTGTCTGTTCTTTCTGCAATCTTTACTTCCTTTCTAAGCCATATCTCCCTGTCATCCTGCTGATCAAATGTTGTGTGTTATTCTTGTTCTCCTCTGATTTTTTCTACTAAGCATTCTCAAAAACCGGTTTGGGGGATATGTAATTTTCCACTTTTTTTTTTTTTTAAATTTCTGCTTACTTCCTCTTCCTGTTGGTCATCATATTTTGGTTTTGGAAAGTTTAGGTTTCCACTATAATAAGTCCTGTTATGAAGGGGGACGTATTGTTATTCTTGACTTTAGTTAATATAATTTGTCAGTGGTGGATAAGCGCTAAGAAAATTTGCTTCTTCTGTTCCCCATTTCTGGTTTCCATTTCCTTGTCTAAATAGAGTGCTGGCTATTTCTGAAAGTTTGGAACAAGCCATTTTGTTTCGAATTACAAACCCAGAAACCCTTCCAGTTGTGTGCAGTTATTGCAACCTCACTAACCATGAATACTGTGTGTTTATGTAAAAATGGACATTTAATAATCTGATTCAAAGCAAATAGAAATAAAGTTGAATTCACACTTGAAAAACCACTGTATACTCATGAAACCTGAGTGCAGGATGGTACACTGATCTCTCAAACCAACAAAGAACAGTAACTTCTGTGTGGCATCTCTCCATGAGGCTGTCCTCAAAAGATCAAGGAGCCACTGAAACATGCCACCCTTGTCAGGAAACAAAGGGTAGCCACAAATCATACATTTTCTTTGTGTTGGAAGGTTAACTAGGAGTGATAAGAGTTCTCATTTTGTTTGGTATATTTATTCATGATCTGATAAAGATATTGAACATTGTAATAGCAAAATTTGAAAATAGCTTGTATTTTGTTTGATTAGCCAGCTGTGAACGTGTTGCAGGACCCTTGCTGAATCAGAAGACAATGGATGAGATTCACTTTTCATAGACATTGTAATATAAGATTATGAATATCTTTCTATTCTTCTTTTTGCTTAGGGCTCTTAATCCTCACCAAAGAAAAAAGAGAAATGGTCAAATGGCAGAAAAACAGGACAAAAGTACTTAATCTCAGTAATAAAGACTATTCCATGGTCATTCAAAAGGCCATAAGTGAAAAACAGTTCTTCCCACAGTTCAGTGAATGCCCAAGTTAGACCCAGCTAAGGTGAACAAAGGTGTTTCATAGATTTTTTTCCTAGCTTTTCTCCTCTTGCCATCATCATGCCTTTTCCTTTTCATATTTTCTGAAGAGAATAAATTCTATAGCATTTGACTTTTCATTATCCAGTGTGCATATAGCCTTTTCCTATTCTCATGTTTTTGTAATCTGTGTATAAATTGGCATGGCTTTTGTGACTTCAAGCAAATGGAACTGTGCCAATTTACACCCTTTCTTTCACTCAGCCTGAATCTGTTGATCAAGACACGGCTTGGATTACACTGTCTGCTATATTTGTAATAGATCAAAAAAGAAATAAAACAGGACCTGACAGTTTTGTCACAAGAAATGAATTCTGCAGTTTGGCACCTGCATTTTAGAATCCACTTAGCAATTCAATTTCTGTTTTGTCTTACAGTATTACTATTCTATAAAAGACATCTCTGTTGGAGGCATGTGTATATGTTCAGGCCATGCGAAGGCTTGTCCACTGGATCCAGTGACCAACGTATGTATTTTTTTTCAATGTTCCTAATTTATAGGGTAGAACATGAGAAAAAAAAACCCCCGATATTGATATTCTTCAGAGTTCTGTGAATTTATGTCTGTTCTTCACCTACAAGAATAGTCAGAAGCAGTGCCAGGATGAAACAGTGCTAGCAACCAGAATAATAAACATTCATAAAGTGTCAGCAGAGGCTTTCCTGAAATGAAAGAATAGGTTTCAGATAATTCATACTGGAAGTTTCCTAAGAAAAACAGAAATCTGGGTGACACTATGTAGCTGTAGAAATGAGCACTAACAGTTAGTCTTTCTTTTCCTTCTTGATATTAATCGAGATGTTTCCTAAATGATTGTCAAATATTTAATTGATACTTGCAAACAAATGATGGCTCTAGAATGGTGCATTGACTATGCAGGGAGTACTAATGGAATGATCAGATAAGATAATCTAGAAAATCATGAGCTGTTTCTAGTATCTTCCAACTTGTAACTCTCTCTTTTTGCTCATAACCAATACAATAAAAACATAACCAATATAATCGATATAGAAATATAATTTTTTACTGAATGTCCAGCTCTATGCACCCATTATCACTAGTACTGAATTTCCCATTTACTAATATTACATGCCACAGTGTGGGATCTCTTCATGTACTATTCACTTAAGTAGGAGCTTTATAGGATTTAACTGAAAATCTTTTTTGTATGTGACATTAAGCCATTAAATAGGAAATAATTTAAAGAAATGATGAAATCTTACAGAGAATGCATTTAGAGTTTAAGCAATTTCTATGGATCCTTGTAAAAATTGAGCAAACTCCTTGGTTTAACCCTTCTGAGAATTTTCTGTAATGATATGTATGGCAAATGTTGAACTATTGTTTCAGATGCCCTTAGTGATCAAACTGCAGCATTGTCTCAGTGCCATCTGTTAGAATTGGGCCTGCCTCAGAACTAAGTGCTGCTACTGTGATTAATACATACTTCAGATAATTTGGCTACTAGATAAAATAAAGCCATTTTGACAAGTGTGATGTCCTGTTTTGCGGGATGTCAAATATGTATTTGTTGTCTGACCAGTATAAAAAGTAGCATAAGTGAAACAGCTCAAGCCAGAAGAGATTTGGAGTTCTAGCTCTCCAGGGATATTCTTTAGACTGAGCCATGCCAAAATAGGCTTATAAACATTATGGCTATACTTGTTAGCAGAAAGAATCTTTTCCTTAGCACTGCAAGGAATAAACTTGCTAGAATTTACTGCCATGCTTTCCTGAAGTAGTCCTTAACTGAGCCTTGTTTTGCAAGATTTATGCTTTGTCCTGTGAGCCATGGAGTTTCTCTGGCTTGCTGGTTTGACCTTGTGTGGCCTCTCAAGGACCACAGAGAATCACCTTTACTAAATAACTATCGGGAAGGCAATTTTTACTTCTCGTTTCTCCAAACCGCAGGTTTTTTTACCTTTTTCAAGCTGCTTCTGTGGCTCAGGGAGTTTGGGTGTTCCTTACAGCAATATTTTCATGCTGGGCCCAGGTGGTCTTGTGGGGAACTGTAAAGTGACTGAAAGGCTGGACTGGTCCTCATCTATTGTTGCTTTAAATACTCCTGCTATCCCTCCCATAGAATTAGTTACACAGTTAGAAGGTTACATGGTAAGTTGACTTATCCCATCAAAAAATAACGCCAAAGTATAAAAAAAGGCAATTGGTATTGGATCAGCCAATAGAATTGATGTTATTCTGTAGCAGCAGAATTGCTGCATCTAAGGGAAGGGTGGAGAATGGCTTGGCTCGCTCCTTCTGAGGTCAGATCAGTTTTCCTGTGTCCGAGGGCTACCAGTACTTTGGCTTATTTGTTTTCTTGAGGAACTTTCCCATCCTTCTTTCTTTATCCAGTTGGAGTTAAATTCTCCTGTGTTCTTAGATTCTCCTTAGATTATCTGGCCAACTATCTTCCTTTGCTTCGTGGCTGTTTTCTTCAAATAGACCTATAGAAGTTAAACACACTTGGTGAATGCAGGATACATAAATGCATAAAAATGAACAAACAAAGGAATTACACGGTAGAGCCATTCTTAATGTTTTCATAATTTGAACTGGAATGCATATTATGTACATGGACAGATTCTTCAAATCATCACATTGTGTAAATATTTGTTTTTCTTTTAAATTAGAAATCCATCTGTCAGTGTGAGCACAACACATGCGGAGAGACATGTGATCAATGTTGTCCTGGTTTCCATCAAAAGCCTTGGCATGCTGGCACTCTCCTGCATAAGCATGAATGTGAACGTAAGTTGAAAGCAGTACAGAAGAGAAAATTTATTGCAACTGCTACTGAAAACTGAAATTGGGTCCTACATGATTTTGCAGTTATTTTGGTTTCTAACCACACTTGTTTATGAATAACATTTGATGTGATGTTATTCACTTAATCAGATTGACTCAAAAGAGTTAGCAGAAAAATCACATGTAGAATTGTGGTTTTATTGAACTCAGGGTATTTTACTGTAACATGGTGATATTTGGGGAATACTATATAAAAAAAAATTGTGTAGTTTTTATAATCATGATGGTTTTGTTTTGTTAAAATAACAGGGCAATATCCCAGTAAGTAAAAAAAATCTTTTTACAGATTTTTTGTTATATTAAACTTTAACGGCATGATTTTTGTATAAATGGCACTTTTATATGTTATAATGTTCATCCTTGCTGAAAAAAAATATTTTTGTAGCATCAAAATACAAGTTGAGTGTCTGATTTTTATAACAGAAAATACAATGTATCTAGTTTTCCAACATGGAATGAAAACATACCTTGAAATATCAACTTCCCACAATGTGGGAATTTAATTTTCAGATTTATTGTAGTAAGGGTAGTTATAATTGAACTTTAACATCTTACTTCCAAAGGTCACATACCACTTATATTTCTGAACATAATAAAATCTAATGCTCCATCACACTGAGTGTTTATTCATTTGTTGGATTTCAGCTATAATTTTACCATGAGTGATTAAAAATAAATAAAAAGGAACAGATGTGCCCATATTAAAAGTGGCCATTGTTTACTTGTGTCCTGTAAACTTTGGTTACAGAGGTCTTTGTTTTAGTTGGGACTGTGTCTGCACTGGGAATGCATTCTGGAATGAAATCAGGGTACATTTAATTTAATGTTTAATTTTTAAGAGGCACTTACACCCTGTTCAAGTCTCAGTGAATTGCTGTACTGTCATGGTGGAAACAGTTCCCTGGGATCTGGTTCAGATGTAAGGAAAATGCCTCCCCACAATGTTGACAAGCTTTGGGCTTCTTTTTATGATGAAATTAATGTTTTAATACCACAGGGAAAGGGACAGTGAGCTACCTTGTTTTCACTGCAAGACATTATTAGATTATCTTTCCTGTATTTGGACCTGAAGTCTAGAGTTCAGATACAAATGCCAAAAGAAGATTTAAGATTGGGAATCCCTTTGTTCTGCCCCAGTTCTTGTATGCATATGTGCAAGTCAGATGTTTTTAGGATGTCTTTCAGCTTCTATTTGAATTATTTCAATATACTCATGCCATTCTGCTGCTTTCCTTACAACTCCTCTTGTATTCGTGAACCGTATGTGTATGCAACCACCAAAAGGTTTCTCAGCTATCAATTTAAACAGGAAAAAAAAATCAAACAAACTAAAACAAAGCAGGAACATCATAATTAGACTGTGTCTATCAACTTCTATATTCCTGAAGAAAAAATATTGAGGAAAAAAATACAACATACAGAATTTCAGGCTGTGTTTGTAATAGGACCACATTGCCTTTCACAAATGAAACAGTAAATGAATGTTTGGACGTGCTTTTGGTTACAATATACACAGCGCCAAAGATAAAATGTTGAATGACTCTTTTAATACCTCAGTAACAGTGGGGCATCTCCAGTGGGAAAGTATTTGCTAACACTTCCCTTTTCTTTTAGCGTGCAACTGTCATGGGAAGACTGAGGAGTGTTACTACGATCAGGATGTGGCAGACAGGAATCAGAGTTTGAATATCCACAGAGAGTACATTGGGGGTGGAGTGTGTGTGAACTGCTCGGGCTACACCAGTGGCATAAACTGCGAGACCTGCCTCGACGGCTACTTCAGGCCAAAAGGGGTAAATGCCTTCTCTCTCGTCCCTTCGCCGCAAAGCTCGGTGTTCAAACCACCACTGCAGCAGGGCAACGACATACGTTATTAAAAAGAGTTTGGACTGCCATTTTGTGAAGGTTAACTTCTAAATCTGACAGTGCAGCAGCTGCTTTTCACAGCTGGAAATGTATAAAAGTTAATGCTCAGAGAAATAGGAACGTGAATTGTGTTGATATGAAGGAATGCACTTGAGGTCAGGGCCTCCAGCTAGTATTTCAATTTAATTTAAAGGAGGATGTGGTCCTGTAAACAGAACTTTTGCCTCAGTAATGAATTTCAAGTTTTGTTATCAAAGTTCAAAGAAATACTGCTATATTTGATATTGATGAAAGAGAGACTATAATTTCTGTTTTTTAAATGCAATGTAGAATTAATAACCACTGAACTTCTATAGTGTTTCATGAATGTCTTTAAATTTCAGTGCAGTGGAAATTGCTTTTTGTATTTCATCATATGAGACTGTATTTTCATCTAAGTGGAAGCTGTCAAAAGATGAATCTTATTGTATTTTCAATATGGGTCATTCCTGTGCTTTAGACAGCTACACTATTAGTGTGTGCTTGAATTGCTTATATTTCAACTGTACATTTTCGGCTGGGTAAATAATGGCCTTTAGTCTGATTGGTGTTCAATCCTCAAACATAGAAAACATCAGCAAATAGCAGTAATTACATTTTCCCTGATAGACTGGATTTAGCCTTAGAACTTGAGAAAAGGAGTACCGAGAACTGATTTCTTCAGCAGTAGGGCACTTGATTTTTTCCTCTGAATCAAGTTATCATCCAACTAAAAGGGATTTAATCTCTTTGTGTGTGTTTGTATAGTGTGTCTATAGTATGTATATGTATCTAGTTCATGCCCAACTTCTAAGTTATATTCCTAGTTTGATACTAGACCGAGGTTTGGTTGAGGTAACCTTTCAAGAACAAAAGGAAATTGTTCCATTGTTTAATGTTCACTTTTCTTCAGATACTTTTTTGCTCTGTTACTGACTAACTACCTCTAGTTAGTTTTTGAATCATATTGACCAGAACAACCGATCTACTTGTCAATATTACTTTAGGAAGTAAATGCTTAAGATCTACTTCATCGCAATTTTTGATTTTAATTATATAAAGTTCTGTTACAATCTCTACACCAGGTATTTTTTTAGTTGAAAACATATTTGGATCTATGTCACTACATATTTCTAAATAAAAATCCAAAATGTAACTTTAATAGAATCACAGAACCTAGAATCATTTATGTTGGAAAGGACCTGTAAGATCAAGTCCAACTCTTAGTCTTACGCTGCCAAGTCCACCACTAAACAATGTCCTTAAGTAACACATATACACATATTTTAAATGCCTCCACGGATGGTGACTCTACCACTTTTTGGGGCAGTCCTTTCCAGCGTTTGACAACCCTTTCCATGAAGAAACTTTTCCATAATATCCAATCTCTGGTGCAATTTGAAGCCTTTTCTTCTTGTCGTAGTATGCATGGACTAAGTTTATCAGCTACCTCATTTTTGTTAAAGTGTAAGCCACCTACACAGAAGTTGTTCTCTCCTACTTTTTTTTTAAGATGTAAATAAAAGTTTCCAATTATTGAAGGTAAGGTTTTTTCTTCTAACATCTTTATTTTTGTAGGTATTGCCAGACAACCCAGATCCATGCCAGCCATGTTCCTGTGATCCAAATGGGTCTTTAAATGATATTTGTGTCAAGGATGAGAAACATACGGAAGGAGGTAAGATCCCTCAAATACAAGGATATTAAAGATGAAGTTCAGCAATGGTCAAAGAAAATCTGAAGCACATTTTTGGTATCTTTAACAAGAAAAAAAGGTTTGATTTTGGTTTGTTGTGGGTTTTTTTAAATTTTACTCATGCAAACAGTAATCCAGCAGCATTGTTTTGATAATATATTTTTTTTTTTGAAACTAAAATTCCCAGTTTGCTGAGGCTTCTTTCAGATTCATGGCTGGGAAACTTGTTTATGTTTCGGAGAATATTCTCAGTGGAAAATATTGAAGAATTTTGGCATTAAAGAGCTTTCTTCTTTTACCACAGAGATTAAAACTCATGCAACAATAATGTTTTAATATATTTTCCTATCTAAGCATATTTCCATTTGAAATCTCAAAATTATTCTTGAAAGGTATTTATTTGCTTTTTATATTATTCATGTAGGATTGCAAGATGCTTACCATAGCCCTGTAAAAGCTGTCTTCACATAGACAATAAATTGTTCATTGGTCTTTGGAAACATGAATTGCCAAATTTTTTGATTCTTTCATTGTAAAACTTCTGAAAATACTGTAGGAAGATAACAAAACTCAAGGTCGATTCTGAAGAGATGTGTAAATTGGGCTAATTACACTTTATTGATGAGATGCAGCAATCCTTTAAAACAGAGATCAATAGAAGATAAAAGCAACATGGCAAAGATGCAAAGACAGGGCCCAAAATCTACTGTATTAACCATGTACTGATTTCAACTTCAATAAAATGATACTGATTTACTGTCCCAGTGGTATCTTAGGTGGGTTGATGTTGGCCGGCTGCAGCTGCCCACGCAGCCACTCTCTCATTGCCCTTCTCAGCAGGACAGGGGCAGAACAAGATGAAGCAGCTCATGGACCAAAGTTAAGAACAGGAAATCATTTGCCAATTATCATCCTTGGCAAAACAGACTTTACTTGGGGAAATTAATTTAACTTATTGCCAATTGAAATAGATTCAGATAGTGATAAGCAAAGACAAAAATTAAAAATACACCTCTTTCCCTACCTTCTTTTTTTTCCTCCAGACTCAACCTCGTTTTTTCATTCCAGACTCCTTCTCTACCTCCTCCCCCACTACCACAAGTGATGCAGGGTGATGGCAAGCAGGGGTCATAACAGTGGTCCTAACAGTTCCTCTCTGGCACTCCTTCCTCCTCACACTTTTCCGCAGCTCCAGTGTGGGTGTTTCCCATGGGCCTACATCCTTTATGAAAAAATTTTTCTCTACCAGCAGGTCTCCATGGGATGTAGTTCCTTTAAGAAATACCCGACTTTTCCTTTCTAGGCTGCAGTGTGGATATCTGCTCCAGCCCAGTTTCCTCCCGGGGCTGCAGAAGTCTATCTGCTCTGGAGCTTCTCCTCCCTCTCCTTCCTCTTCTCCATTCTCTGACCTGGCTGGCTGAGGGGCTTAGCTGTGCACCCTGTTGGGAGCTGGGGGAGCTGGCTGTGTCTGGCACAGAGCAGCCCCATCCTTTTCCTTACAGAGGCTGCCCTGCAGCCTCCTCCCCGCTGCCAGCACCTGGGCATGGATACCCAGTGCAGTGTATCACCTGGAGTGATACGAGAGACAATATGAGCAGAAGAGAGGATGAATCCCAAAGCTGGCAAAAACACAGCAAGACTCTGCAATGCCTGTACCAAGCCTGTGGGTGAGATTAAACAGGTTACAGATGACAGAAAATGCAACAAAGGAACCTCTCAGACTGTGATTTTGAGATGGGGAATGATTAATTCAAAAAAATGTGATGTCCCACTTGCATGTTACACAGCTGCTTGGTCTCTCTTGGTCCTGTTGCTGCTGCAGTCTCTCTTTTCACACCTTCTTCACTGTCCCCTGGTGTGGGTCATCCTCCTGGGGCCTGGCAGCTGATCAGCACTTAACAGGCTGACAGCTCCTCTCTCACAAGAAGAGGGAAGCAAAAAGATAGAGACATTTTTCCATCTTGTTTGATTGTCAGTAATGGTGTCCTTAGGAGCTCTCAAAATATGCCTCTGAGCATTCAACAGATCTAAACCATCTCATAGTTGCTTTCTAAATCTGCTTACACTTTCTGAATCTGACAAGGTGGCACCGTGCTTTGACACCTTGCTATGTCTCCTTCTGCCTTTTTAGTGCTCTGATCTTCTTTCTGGCAAATTCTTCTCTTGCCTCATTTCTGAATCTCTCTAGGAAGAGAATTAAGCTCCTGTTTGGATCATTAACTATGTCTTTCTAGAAAATCAAGAAACATGTCATGCTAACATGTTGGAGATAACATCTCCAAAATTGGATTCTCTTTTTCTGTTTTACCACCTTTTACTTTTATTGCAAGTAGCCAGTCCTGCTCATCTGGCCCCAGGCATTCAAAGAAGCTGTTGAATGCTCTAGTTTCTCCAGTCCCAAGAACCAGAGTTCTTTTTGTTCTCTTCACAAAATGAAAACTCTCATCTTTTTCTGTCTTGACTGTAACCAGCTTCTCCTCATCTTCCTGAAACTTATGCTGCTGCAATTGGTTGGAGGTCTGTTACTTTTGAGCATGTTAGAGTATTCTTAATCTCTGTTGAATCTGCTATTTGTAACACATAAATTATTTTCCTTTACGCCTTTTTAAACCCATTGGTGTCTTCTGTTTCCAGCTTAGTTACTGTAGAGGTTGTTCTGTGTGTTTGAACTATTTATTCTCATATGTGACAAGCACAAATGTTGTTTAGGTAACTGCCATCACATATGGAATTCTCTCCCCAAATAGTCCATGCATTTGTTCTTGGGACCAGTTGTCTGTGTCCTGCCCAGTCTTGGAAGTCTAGTGAGAAGTGGACACTGCACTGTCTAGACAGTGGCCAGAGGACAATTTTGATATCTGTCTTATTATTTGCCTATTTTAAGACCACAACAACAAAAATAAGCCAGCTCTACAAATATCTGGGCATCACAGCCATTCTGCCTACAATGGTCTGGTTTTTTGCTCTTTGTTCTTACTGTTTATTTGCCTTTTTTTTTTTACTTCTTGTACACAATAAGGTTTGAACACATTAGGAAAACTGTTTACTTCTTGCACATTATGTTTGTTTACAGTTCTTGAACCAGTCACATATTTGTGACTGTAATGCCTTATTCAACAAAAAAGACACAATAATGCCAGTTGAAAGGAAAAGCCTTTCTAATATTTCTTTTAAGAAAAGATTGTTGTGGTAACAGAAGAGGTTGTTTTAGAATCAAGAGTGAGTCTGCATATAATTTTTAGCATAAAACTATCCTGAAAGCAGATCACTTCTTCCCTTTTTTCCCTCTTACATCTGTGTTCAGTACATTGATAAAATTCTTTTTGCTGCATACTGCTCACCCTGGGCAGCAATTGGGTTTGAAGCACTGGTGAATGTTCATAAAGGAAAGGCTGGAAAGCATGATCTGTCTGAAGGAATCTATCTATTCACCAGTGAACCAGAATGGACACTCTGGGTGGGTTGAAATACAACTTAAGAGTTGCTGGCTGGTTGGTTGAGGATAAATTGTTTGCTTGGTGTAGGATGGGAATATGCTTTTTAAATGTGTGCTAAGTAAATGCTTTGAGAAAGTGAAAGACATTAAACTAAAATGGAAATATGATAGTAAGGAATATCACTGGGGATATAGAGTCACTGTGAACAGTTCTCAAGTAAAATAAAGCTGGAGGCTGTACATTCTGTATTCTTGAGTACAGTAGGTAAGCAGCAATTAAAATGGAAAACTGCAGCAAATATGCATTGATGAAATGCATCAGGAGGATTTAAATGATTGCATCCTGTAGTCATAATCAGGTTTTGCTAGATAAGAGAAGGGCATAGAGAAGCCGCATTTTAATATAGCATTCATTGTTTCAGGAAAGAAAGAAGTCTTGTTGTATCTTAAGTATGTATAATTTCCATTTTGATCAGCATAGTACAACTTTGTCCTCGTGTCTCAGTCAATATTCTAAAATGAAATATTATTATTCTAGCTTGTAAAGTGTAGTTTTGGTTTTGAATCTTCAAGAATGTTTTTAAAATATTCTTTCATAGCAATCCTATATCATATGTTAGTGAGCAATATAAAAAAGAGAACTTAGGATCAATCATAAACTGATGAAAATGCCTCTTGGTTTGGTAACTGCAAGGCAATAATTTTAAAACTGAACTTGTCCACCTGTGTTCAATTCATTCTAATAACAGCTAAACTTTGACTGTTGCTGACATTGCAGTTTTCCATACAGAAGTGAAGGTCCAACCATTTAGAACTACTCTGTACTCCAGTAATTAGGGTTTTCTCTGTGAATCAGTACTCTTGTTTCAAGCTCTAATGGCTAGGTTTTAACAAATAGCCATTTTACTTGGCTTTTAAGTGCCTGCAAGAACCGAGAGGTTTGGGACCTGGCAGAGTTTTGTGACTCAGTCTTCAGGGCATGCTATCATTTTTTTCCCCTATTGCCTCTTTATGTTCAATGTAATCCCAATGACAGATGTTTATTTTTGCTGAAAAGCATCCTCAGACATTTTAGGATAAGTAATATCCAGACATCTGGATCTTTATTCAGGCTTTGTAGTACTTTGCTCAGCAAGCAGTCCCACTGGCTTCCATGAAATTATTTTTGAAATTTATACGCTGTTGAACAGGAGTGAAAATGACAAGAGGCCAGTCCTAGGATCACAGGGTTTTTTTAAGGGTCTGGTGCATGCTTTTGCATGCATTTATTTTTGTGCAGTTTTGAAAGACTGCTAGGCTAGGAAAAAACTAACTGGTAAAACTCATATTTCAAGATGACTCATCCTCTAGGGTGCATTTTCAAAGCCCCTGTAATGCTGAAAGACAGGACAGAAACTGATAGTATGCAGGGAGAAAACAGGGAATAATAGCTTCATCAAATAAAGCCCCATTCAAACAAGACCTATGAAGTAATAGACCAAAAGCAAAAGATGTCCTTCTTCTGAAATATCAGAAAAAGATCAGTTAATTACAACAAAAACAAGAGACAGACCTGAAACATCGGCCCTAAACTGAAATTTACTTAGACTGTTGACATAATGTACATTAAATATGCACTACAGCAGCCTCATCAAAAATAACTAGTGGGACACTGAGAGGAATTTGCACGCTGTGTAACACAGGGAGAGCTGAGATCTCGCAAGAGCTGTAAATGAAAGAAGGCACAGAGCCAAATGGAGTGCACAGACTAACTGTATCAACAAGCGTGAGAGCTGGAAGAATGTGTGACAGGTAGCAGTCTCCTGCCTTCCTCTCTCTCTCGTGTGGAGTGTGAGGTCTCTTGATAAGTGGTTGTGCTGAGGTTATCCATACCTCTTGTGCTGTGTGAGAATGGGGCGGGCTGGGCTGGTGGCAGCAGAGTTTTCAATAACTGCGTAGAACGGAAGAGCAGGAGACGAGATGGTTCTTGTTGGGGAGCTAAAAAAATGGACAAAGTGGGCAATGGAGGAGAGACTATAGACTTAAATGAGCATTTGGGAGTTCCATACTGAGACATGTAATTGAATTTGAGCTTGCTGAGACTTGATTTGTGAGATATGAGTTCCTGAAGCTTTCAAATGAGATGGGCTCACTTCTAGAGAGTAGACTTGCCTATGTCTTTTACTGCTGAACCCTGGAGTATAGCTGGGTGTTTTCATCTGGAAGGAACAAAAGTTTCTCTGTTCCAGATTGTCCACTTAGGATGCATTGACCCAGATTACAAGAGCTTGTAGCCTGCTGTGCTGTGGGGCCTTGATGGTAGCTGTTTGAGAGGAGAATAACTCAGAAATTTGAGAATCAGCTGAGCCAAAGGCATCAAAACCCATGTAGCACATCACTTGAGATAGTAAGTAACAGAAATTTCATGCACTGAAATTCTGTATATAATTAGGACAGATCAAGAAGGTGACAGTCATTATGATGTGCTACAGGAGATCAAAGAGGCTGCAAGGTTAGAGTAGACAGACTGAATTTCACCTCTGTATAGATTAACAGATAATATAATTTAAAACTGCTGTAGGTGGCTGCTTCTTCAAATAGCTAGTTAGAGAAGCCGTAGAAAGGAGAAGCACCTCTGGATTTATGCATGAGGGACTGTTTTAAAACTCTCCTCCTGAAGGGCAGTCAATTTCAACATTCTTGTCAGAATGAGAAAGCCTCCCTGAAAAACAACTTAATCAAAACAAGGAAACCTATAAAAGGAAAATAAAAATGAACAATCCAAGACTGCTAATGGCATGCTTAGAGTTTATAGACTGCATATTAGACGTTCAGAGAAGATGCATTTCTCTGGTTCAAAATTATTCAACCAATGCAGTTAAGCTAAAAAAAAAAAATCTATTTAAACAATAAAAAGAAACTCGCTGAAAATCAGAAGTTATTTCCCACTAGGGATAATAGAAAATAATATAAATTGTGAGAGATTCTAGAAGGTCATACTCTTAATAATAAGTATACATATTTTAAGGAATAATTTGCTAAATACTTAGATATTGCTAAGAAGTACTTATTCAGATAAATCAGAATCAGACTGCTAGAGATGCAAATGCAGTAGGAGTTAAATATGGTTTAGGTGTAATCAAGTTATAAATGGACACCTCAAGAAAGAAAGGGACACAGCAGAAAAGCTATAATAATTCTTTTTAACAGTGAATAGAATAGCTCAGGGAATTTCCCACTTGGGAGTCTTTGTTCGTGGGGACAAGTCAAAAGAACTGCCTCAAACAGAAGTGTTGGGTTTAAAGCAGGCTGATAAATGCAGAATCAAAATTTGTCAGGCATATAGTGTATTTATCCATGGCTTCAGGATGAGTTGAGTAGCTGAAAATTGAGTTGCTTGAGGCATTAAATATAGCTTATAATATTTTTAAGAACAGAAATTAGTATTAAATAGACACTGTTTATCCAGAAGAAAGACAGGGTGTTCCAGAAAACTAGAATCAGAAGGTTTGGTTTCTGTTCCAAGCAAATCACTAGAAGTACAATAAATGATTTATACCATTTCTGAAATGTGGCAAAAATGGGCAAAACTCAAGACCAGGGGTTTTATGTAGAGGACAGTCTGCCTTATGAATCTGTTTGAAGGATTAAATGAATATGTGAACAAAGGCTCATTTGATTAATATTGTATTTTGATTTTCAAAAGGTTTTGACAAGACCTTTTACCAAAATCCACAAAAGAAAGTGTAATAGAATAAGGAGAAAAGGTTCTTTCATGGCTTAGTACTTGGTTAAAAGAATAAATGGACCATTTTCACAGTGATGATCAATATGAACTGTTGAAAATATTCATATTTAACCTGGAGAAGGGATGAGTAGGAAGGTGACAAAGTTAGCAAGTACAAAATCTTTCAGCATAGAAAAATGAAAGAACTGCAAAATGTTCAGAAGGATCTCAAGATAGTCAGTGGCTGGGTAGTAAAATAAATGATGGATTTTTGTAGCAATTACAGAAAAAGTAGAACACTGAGAAAAGTAGTTGTACTTGTACAGTGATTACAGTTATTTCTGATTAGGCACTATGAGTTGTGAAACAGCTCTTGGAATTGCCTCGGACTGTGCCTCAGGTCTGTCCACTCAGTTGTGCCTTAGCCGTAGTCAAAAAACATCAACAGGGCCTAAGAAAATACAACTGTTTTTTTAAAAAACAACTGAAAAAATATTCTCAGAAAAACCAACCAAACCAGTCTACACTATGCACGCCCTTCTTAAAAAAATTATTAGAACTGGAAACAGGGCAGAGAAGGACAACACAAAGCAGTTTCTGTGTAGAGATGTTGAGTAGGTTTAGGAGTTTGTGGCGTATGAAATAAAAAATGTCATGTAGGATATGATAGAGGTATATTGAAATCACAGATGACATGGATAAAGTGAATGGTTACTTGCTCTTTTCTATGATATGACAATTAGATGGCAGTAAACAGAGATTTAACACACAGCAGTGTTTTCTTTCACACTATACAAGGCTAAATGTGGAACTCCCTGCTAGGGAGCCTTATGGATTCTGAAAGTAAAAGCATGTTGAAAGGCCTTTAGATGAATTAATGGAAGATAATGTTTTCAGGGACTGTTAGATGCAAGGAAGTAGGGATAAGTTTCAATTTTCAAGGTTTCTAGTATACAGATTTCTGGAAACTCGGAATTCAAATCGCTGTATACTTGCCCTATTCTTAAACTGCTCATTCTAGCCTCTCTCAGATGACTCTGAGTTAGATGGTGGTGTGAGCAACAGTAAATACCCATATGTTAAACCTACCAAAGGTGTTGCTTTGAGCACTCTAACACATATATCTGACAATACTTATGACAAATGAAATACATCTCATGTTTTCTCCCTCTTCTCGTAGAATTGTTGCCTGGTTTCTGTCACTGCAAGACTGGCTATGCAGGAGAAAGCTGCAATCAGTGTGCCTTGGGTTATACAGGATATCCTGAGTGCCTGCCCTGCAACTGCTCCCTCGAGGGCAGTGAAAATGATGACCCCTGCATAGGTCCCTGCATCTGCAAGGTATGGATGTCAAATTCTTCTGAGCCATAGGAAGATACTACTGATACTGAAAGATTGCAATTAATGCTCTTTTATTATGCTACAGTATTCCACTGTTCTACCTAGCTATGTTAGTCTCTATGTTAGCCACTTCTCACAGAACACTTGTTCTTGGTCCTGTAAAATCCTAGATGGTCTTGTGTCATCTCAGAACTCACTGCAATCAGCATATTTACCTAGGAGCCTGCTGCCAGTCATACAAGTCCTTAGAAATCTGTAATGAAGGGATACTTAAGAAGCCTGTGAGTCATTTGTTTCAAACTCCATCCTCATCTACTCAGAAACTATGTTTACAGTATTGTGGATTCTAAAACTAACCTGTAAATGTGACTTCAAAAAGAGAAAATGAAGTGAACTGATGAGCTATTAAAACAAGAAAGTTGCCTTTTAGGAATACTCATTAGTGATATATGACATTCTTTCCTACCTTAGGATGGTTGTTTAGAAATCTCTAATGTGTTTAAAAAACCAAAATCTATCCTTTCTGTAGGATGAATTTCTTAATTTCTGGGAAGAAAATTCAAGAGGGTTTTTCTCTGTGTGCCATTGTGTACCTCCATCAAACTATGTCTTGATATTATATTGAAATGAAAAACATTTTAAAGCACATGCATCCACTTATACCTAGTTATCAGAAAGGCTTTAGAAATGGTTGTGCTTTCTAAGTCACAGTCTAATAAGTGACCATGAATATGCCCAAAGTACAGTTTATTATACTGTGGATCAATTTTTCTGTACTGTACTGTGGGAATTCCCTTCCAAAATTGAATTAACAGAATTAGTCACAAATGAGAATTTAAAAATAATTACATGACATCCTTAAATACAGGAATGTACAAAAAATGCTTCGATCTCATGCTGCGGACACACACAAAGCTCTGGTTTGACAGCTGAATAGCGCTGAAATCTACTCAGAGAATTAACCTTATCCTCACTTTATGTAACAGCCACATGGTCTCTGTCAGAAATAAAATCATCCATATCACACTTCTAGTTACTTAGCCATCAAGTCTAGAAGATCATAAAAGGGTGATTTTGCTGTGTTCTAGCTTGGAATGGAGATTTGATGAAGGTGTATTATGCTAAATACCAGATAACTACTGCTTAATGACTCTTATAATATTATTCATGTAAAGCCATGACCTGTTAGTACACGCAGACCAAAATGTACAAATAAGGAATAGGAATAATTGTTCCTCTCCTAGAGAGTTCTCATTACGTGCACTTTTCCCTCATTGTTCATCTTTTGTCTTCTTGGTACTACTCCAGTCCCTTTTTAAATGCTTGTGGGAGAAAAATGATACTTTTTGTAGATACCTGAGATAGAGATGCATACACATTTATTTTCACTAGCAATCTTCAAATTCAAATCAAAGCAGAATATGGTCAAAGGGACACTGAAATCCTCAGATTAGTCACGCTCCATATGAAGAATAAAGTGGGATGTCTGGTTAATAGCAGGTCTTAGGAAAAATGCTTCCCTTCTTTTAATCACATCTTTCAATTACCTATGATGAGCTGTAAATTTGCTGAAAATAGTTTTCTTGTAAAGGAAATTGCTGAAAAGCAGTTCTAACTGTAAGCAGCAAAATGCAACAAAGTGGGCGTTAGATTGTTATCTTTACCACATTAACTAGAGTAAACTAAAGTACAGAAGGGGGGGCAACTATAAATGCCTTTTTTCATTAATTGTTGCTACTTGATCAAGGTATGTGGTCAAAGTCTCATCTGTGGATAGCTTAATACTGCACTGAAAAGTTTTGAGAAATACATGGGGTTGCAGAAACATTGTTTTATTTGCTGAAAGATATGTTAGGTCTCCTTTCCAGCTCTGAGTTTTATTTATCTATTATTCACTGAATTTGCTGCCTACTCAATGGAACAGGTTTCACTCACAGATTACGTTTGTGACTGCAGAGTGGGCAACTTCACGTTTAAACACATTTGCTTTGCAGCTCTCTTTTTATTTTCCTTTTCCCACTCTGCACACACTAAGCACATCAACATGGTATGAAACTTTTGGGACTGGTATTCATAATTCTAGTTTCTTAAATAATGAGTGAGAGTATCTCTGTGCCCAGATGTTGCCCACATTATTTTGCACGTGAAGCATGAGTAACTGGTTGATTTTGACATACCCCTGGTAGTAATATGCATTGATAAATCCCAAGATTTCTGGTGAAAGTGTAAAAATGCCAGTCTTGAGATTAATGAGATGTTGAATTTAAATGTAACTGACTGATAACCTTGAGTTTTATTAAAGATATTTATGGTTTGTTTAATAGTCTCTATATTATTGAAGAGGAGTATAGAGCACAGCAGTAGAGACAGAGCAAAGATATTTAGCTACACATATTTTTACTGTATACTTAGTGGTGAAAACCTTACTAAATTTTCATTGTATCTCTTTTTGCCAGTCGTTGCCCCTCCTCGCACACTGTCTCTATTTTCTCTTAATTCATGTGTTCTCTCTCCTTTCTCCCCATACCTCTACCTGCTTTGCCCTGCTTTTTCCGTCTTGGCCACATCTTAACCAGGAGGCTATCAAATGGCTTTCAGTGAATTTACTTCAGAGCTGTGTATTTTGAGCTACCCTAGACTACACAGCGTAGGCAGGGTTTTTATGATGTGTTCATTCCCTGCTGATGCAGAGCCAACAGTTTGGTGCTGTGTGCATACCACAGAGCGCTGTCTCCAGGGTTAAAGACACTCTGCATAATACTTCTGAAAGGGGAAGAATTTTCTGAGCTATGTTGGGGAAAATACTGAATTACTGAGCCAGCACCATATCATGAGCCTCTTGCAACATATTCCTCGTAGAAAACCTAGCTTTAATTTTGCCTATAGGACAAATTGATTTATAGTGTAAGATAGTGGGATTTAATGCACAAACATAAGCTTTCTATGAAAAATATAATTACCAAATGCTAAGTTTAGAATAGCTATGTATATTTAGTGCCTGTCTTTCTGCAGGGGACAAGTTGGCAAACCTGGCTGCATGGCTGGCAAACACATGAAAAGCAGAAGTGCAACCCTTTTAGCACTAGTATATATTCCGAATTCAGCTATTAATGACAAACCTCTGGAAATCTGATACTCTGAATGATTAGTACAACTACTGCTACGTACCTGTAGTTTGCATCAGTTGGATGTGCATGGATTTTATCAGTCCTACCTACATACTGCTCTTGTTGAAGTCATAACATTGTGCCATGCTTCCTTCCCCTCTGAGGCTCTCAAGTGTAAAAGATATGAATTGGATTATTCCCTGAAATAAAGTATGTCTATTCGTAGAGAAGAAAAATGACAACTCTTTTAATGTCCAGATTCCATGTCCTTTTATTTACATGCAGCCACATAGTACCTTTTATTGGGTAAAGGATTTGCTACTAACATTCATAAATAAGAAAGTCTTTCCTATAAATGTATTTAGAGTGCTCCTGAAGAGTAAAAAGCCAGTGGTCTCTTAATTCTCATCTGTGACAACTGAAGTAATACTGTAATATGCCTTTCCAGGAACATGTTGAAGGGGAAAACTGTGATCGTTGCAAACCGGGTTTCTTCAATCTTCAGCAAAATAATCCTGAAGGCTGTGAGGAATGTTTCTGCTCTGGGAAAACAAACATCTGCACTCACTCTCACTTTACCTACAGAAGTGTAAGAAAAATAATACCATACCAGTACATGTCATTGCTTTTGTGTTCTTGTGTGTTGTCACTGACCATTATCACTAGCTTTCTTCTTATTAGAAAATCATGCATGTTCCTTATGCCCTGTATGAGTTGATGTTCCTTATGGGTCCCTTCCAACTGGAGCTATTCTACAATTCTATGATATTTTTCATCTATCCAGAATAAAATGCTTACAAGCGTTGTCTCTCTTCTTTGTGAGAAAGTTCTGAAATAGAGCAGTTAGAACAGTGAAAAGCACAAAAGAAGCTATAACAATAAAAAATGAAGCTATATGCATAAACACAGTCCTGGAATGTGCATACATAACCACTCCTGAGTTAAATGCACCATATCCATAGGGCAACCTCTTTTCCAGGTAATTATTAAATTTCTAGACCTGAAGTAATTAAGAATTTCAAAACACTAAATGTACAACACACAGCTTAAGTGAGAAAAAGGAATGCCTTGCAGGGGGCATTTTGAATGCATTTCTTTTGTATGCTGCATTCCTAGGAAAGGATGTGAGAGGGAGATGAGCCTACTGTTCTTATTTGTACTGGAGAAAAATGTCTTTAGCCTGCAAATATACTCTAAACAGTAAATTAGTTCTCAGAGCTCAGACACTGATTCCACTGAAACGGATGTATGCTACATATTCATGCCTGTAGATTGAGTTTGGGAAATGTGTTCCAGGTCTACTAGCTCCTGATTTTGGCCATATTGTTATGCTGGAAGTCTGCAAATAACGTCATATATGTCTAGTGTTCTCATTTACATGCCAGCAACTTGGGAAATTTTCCATTCCATGGCTGAGCTCATTTATGGTTCTGCTTGTATCCAGGCTCCAGAACCCATCCTTGTATGAATAGTGTGCTCTTCTCTGATGATTCATTTCTAGTTACGGGATTTCAGAAATTCGAGTTCTGGTGCTTTCCAGCACCAAAAAAGTATAAAAGTATAAAAAGTATATCTGAACTTGTAAGTTGTAAGGTTTTAGAATTGAAAATTATTATAAATTATGCTGCCTACAGCAATCAGAAAATATATATCCATTTGTCAGCTCATCTTCTGTACAATCTGTGACTGATACTATTTATTGAAAACTTGCATAATATTTGTATATATTCTTGCACATATGTTTGTATGATAGAATTTCCTTCTTGCTCTGGACTATGAAGCACAGAATGCAAATACTTGGAGTTATTTCAAACTCAGGAGTTATAACTCCCAGTCACATACAATAAGAAATGTTGCTGTTGTTACTTTGTGTTTTCCTTGGTTCCTACACTGCTATTAAACCCAACCAGTTTTTTTAAAAATGGAAGAATGGGAGTCTGTGACTATTGAAATGATTGGTGTCCTGATTCTTATTGCAATGTGGGTTTTATTTATTTATTTATTTTCCCATCATTATAGATAGAAGACATGAATGGTTGGCATCTGACTGACTTACCAGGTCTCATCAGAGTTATCCCCACGCAAAAGAGATTTGATGGGCATCAGCAGCTTAGCATCAGCAATGTGGCTGCGCAAAAAGTACTGCCACAGATTTACTATTGGAGTGCACCCAGTTCCTATTTGGGCAACAAAGTAAGTGCAGATGATACCTACCTAAACACTAATTTGATTTATTGAGAAAAAAGGTAAGGCTTTGAAGGGGGGTGGAACTGAGGTTAGTAACCAGTTAAATTGGTTAGCTATTTGACCACCAAAATTGCAAGCAAAAAGGAATCACCTGTGTGGAGTATCCTCGTGAGGCAAAAAGTTAGGTAGAGAAAGTTAACTAAGTATCTTTAACCTTGAGCCTTCTTTGGTCACCTGCTCTCAGGGGTTAGAGAAGTCCAGATAATTCACAGCATTGGTTTTTGAATGAAATAGCTGGTGTGTGGTTCAGCTTGGCCTGTTCTCTTCCCACCTTGTCCTCTCCTTTGAAAACCAGTTCCCTCATCTGCTTTTCAGAGATGCAGAGAGATACACAGAGATGTGTATCAGATGTTGTGGGGGTGTGTTGTGAAACTTTAGTGTTTGTCAGGAAACTTGTGTATGGGGAGCTCTCTGCCCTGGAACTCAGAAAATGCAGCTGTGAGCTTTGTGTCAGTTCTAATGCACGTATTTAAATCTGCATGTATCTAAGTGTGCATATACACACATATTCGTGCCCCACAGGTTAATACCAAATCCACAATACTTCCATGAAAATCTCATTTTTTTCCAGAGAGTAAAATTGAAGACTGAATGAGTCTTGAATGTGAAGAAAGCTTAACAGCTTCCCATTTACTGTAACCCTGATTATGCTAAGACTTATCAGAAACACTAACACTGATGTATTTGAGCACATTTTCCTCTGTAGTCACTTCAGGCTAGTTGACCTCTTATGTGCTTATTTCTTCCTGTTGGCTGAAAATCAACATGACAGAAGGTAAGTGAGCACATTGAAACTAAATAGCATCATTCCGAAGAATTGGGCATCCTATTCATGGCCTATAAATTGTTAAAGAGAGTCAGGCTTACTTAGCTGGGCAAGGAGGAGTTTCTTCTATAATATTCCATGTCTGGTGAACTTACCCTGAAATATGAACTGATACTTTTCCTGACAGAATGTTATCTTGCTTCTAGTCAGTGAGCGAAATAATGGTAGGAATATGCAGAAATTATTTGAATGTGGAAGATATTTTTTCAGTGTAATTTGGAGGTCCTTTGTGGTTACTGTCAGATATCACTGTATGAATGAAGCAATTTGCCTTAATAACTGAATCATATAAATTTTTGATACTACAATAACACTGAAAGCACTCGAATTACCACAGTACATCTTAACTGTCATGTTGCATCACGTAAACTGTAGTCATAATGACATGCCTAGGCCAGATGATTTATGCTATGGAAAGGGAAATGGAAATAGAATATTGAGAGTCCTTATTTGTAAACTCAATAAAACATTTCTCCAAATAGCTGAAACTGAATAAAACCAAATAGCTGAATCTGGATAAAAACATCCTTTCTTGAGAATAACTGCTAGCTGTAGAATAATTGATATCTCAAAGCATGCAAATGCTTTAAGAATTTTTGTCTTAAGAAATGTAGAAAAAAAATTTAGGAAATCTTTTATCAAGATGTTCACTTCTGTTGTAATTTATAAGCCTTGTATCACAGAAAGCTGCCTTTCCTTTGTATTGTTAAAATTATTACTCTTGTGTAATATTCCCCAAAATAAAATTGAATAACAAGAGGTAGTAACAATTCTGCATTTCCTAATTTTCAAATGTAGCTTAAAAACCTTATATCAAATAATTCTTTTAATATGAAGTTGGCGTGTCCTGCATGTGCCTCCACGATGTTGATTGACATATGTGTGCTGTCTGCTCGTTTTACATCCATCTCCAACTGCCTCTTTTGGAGGGAAAAAACCGTTATAAATAGGATGCCCCGGTGCAGCCTTCAGCTTTTTCTTTTTCATCTAAATCTGGGTGACACTAGGCTATGTGATACTGGTCTTTGACTGTGTCCTGAAGGAGACATTATAAATAACAAGAGGCTGTAGATGGGACAGGATTCTTGTTTATGTCAAAGTGGGACAAAAACATGAGCAAATTACTTCAACATCACCATGCCCTTTTAGTCTTCTAAATATATGTGCTGCTACCAGAACTTAAACTTTGTTGTACAAAATCAGGTAATTTTTCAAAAAGCCATATAATTTACGTTTGAACTGCAAAATTTAACACTGTTTTTGATTCAGAATACGTTTGGGAGTAATCCGGAGGAATTTAATTTCTAGAAATAAAATATCTAGTGGATAATTTGAGAGAACAGATTTAAAGTGGCTAGTATTAAGGTTTTAGTAGGTATCATAAAACAGTTTATATTCTTGCCTGCCTACCTTATCATAGCCTACTGAACTAAGGATTGCAGCAATCATGAGGACTTGTGCTCTGTTAGGCCTTCAAGTATCTGAAAAATTGCATTATTCTATAAACTCTAATTACATTTTAGGTATTTGAAAACCCCATTTGGTTTTTGTTAGCAGTTTCTTAAATTGTTTTGACAATGGATCTGTAAGTTTCTTTTAAACATGTGTCCACACTAAATTATTTTATGAATTTGTCTGAAAGTGCTATGAGTTACAGTATGACAACGTTTGATCAGAACACTGAAAAGAAAGTATAAAATTAATTAAAAATGAGGTACCCAACTCAGCAGGATAATGTGAAACGCTTGTTTCTTTAAAGTCAGTGCAGAAGGGTTAGGTGTATTTGGTATTTCTGAAGTCTAACATTACGTATATACTCTGCCTCTTTGATGCCTCATCAAAAAGCAATTTAATAATTTGTATGATGAGTAGAAGCTCCTTATAATTACACAAAAGTAAACATGGTGTTCAATGTACCTAAACATATGGCACCCCTCACCACCCCTCCATGACACAAACATGAGAAATTGAAATTCAGTTGAATTTCACTTGAAATTCAGGGAAGAAACATCCATCTTTGGTTACATGCTTTATTTTTTTCTCTGCAGCTGCAAGTTTTATCTTCCTTTCTCTGCCAAGGGCCAGCTCTAACTTCAAGGTGGAGATTTAGCCTGCCTTTTTCAGATGATTAGGGCACTGCCTTTGGTCAGGAGTTGGTCACAGGTTAATTCAGTCCTTAGGTGGAGTTCATCTTAGAATTCAAATCTCTGGACATTGTTAGGTCTCAAGGCGCAGCACACCTGCTAGCTCTTCCATCTGGGTTTTGAGCAGACACTAATGCTGCCATTATTCAAACTGCAAACATGATGGAAACCCTAAACCACTTTTTCTCCAAACCACTATATGCATACCAACAGACTTGGATTGAGAAGTTTCTTGAATCCAACCCTGTTTTACAGGAATCATTTAAATTAGTTGTACTGCATGATCTCATTCACTATAAGTAAGGTTAATGTAATCTGGTCCTTCATGAAGTCAGAGCATGTTGAAAATTAAAGCAAAAGATATTTGAATGGTAAGCTTTGGTATCTCTTGGAAAAGTTCTTGGACATCATGTTTGTCAACTCCGTAGACCTAAAGCAGCCATATGGTAGATATTGTTCTTTCTCTGACTTCTAGTTAAAACCAAAACAGCTGAAAGTTTTATGTACAGTCTGTGCATACAGAACAGGAAGGGGACTTTTTGACCCTGTCACTCCTGTTATTTTATAATTAGCTATTTGCTAATAACGTATTTGCTGACTTACAGAGGTCATAGTTTCTTTGAGTCCAGACATGAAGACACTGTAATAAGCCTGTAGTCAATACATACAAATTTTAAAAATTTGTCAGCCTTTTAAAAGTACTTCAGTTGTGGAAAACTAGATTGGGATAGAATAAGCAGTTTGTTTTGTGACATATTATCTACTGCAGACTGCCTAGAATACCTCATAGGATTAAATATTGAATTATAAAATAATCATAAACTAGGTCCTCATTGCTTTTATGTGTATTTCCTTCCATTTGTTTTCATTTCTTAGGCAGTTCTGATACAAAAGGCAGGATAATGCAACCAAATTGCAGTCTATGGCTCCCAGGGGGGAAGGGATGGAGTTGAGACCCAAAACATAAAGAAGCATAAATAATACTATAATCAGCTGGAACTGAAATGCTGGGATCAATTGCCCTAAATTATGAATGCATCTAAGCCCAGAAAGCTTCATCTAGTATTGTCATGGTTTCAGATCTCAAGATTTTCTTGTTCATAGGACATCTTGGAGTTAAATAGACCCACAACTCCTTTACTTTTAGTGCCTGCCTCAAAAAGGAAAACAATCTAACATAATACCTTTTGGTATAAATGGATGAAATACAAGTTAAATTGTAGTGGAAGCTGCTTTTTTTACCATCAGTTGGTTTTGAAATTATTTGACCTAATGAAATTAATCTAGCCTACATAATTCCAACACTCAGCTGTGTCTTAAATTCAGCCAACAGACTGATTTTTTTAAGTGCGTGTCTGTATCACTTTTATTGTCAGGGAAGTGAAGCAGTGAAACTTAGGTGGGCTGGCATGGTCTCCGTTTGTGCACCTTTGTAAGAAAACCCTTTCTTTCAGCTGGTTATACGGACAGTTTAGGCTGTCAGTAGAAGATTTTGTTCCCTAATGCATATGGGTTGTCCAAATTTAGGCAGGTCACCCTTTAGTAACCTAACAGTGATGCTTGAAGTGTCTGCTCACTGTGTGAGGGAGTTTTCATCAGTGATGGTAAGGCCAGTACTTCACAATGAATTTGTCTTTTGTATACCCTCTGCACATGGAAGTGTCAGCCCCAGATTTGGATGTGTAATAAAGCACATCTCCAAGCTTGCAAAAGTGAATTGGGAACGGAGTAGGGAATGTGATCCTCAAATGTAAGGCATAACATAACAAGAACAATTTTGTAAGGTTATATGCGTGTTATCCAAAGCTGTAGAAGAAACGGTAATAGGTATCAGCAGCACATAGTATGCAAGAACTGTCCATTCAGTATAACACCCCTGAAGTTATTTGCAGTTGCTGCAAATTTCAGATTTTTTTAAATAGTCAACAGCCAACACATGGCAGAAAATTAAAATGATTCATTTAAACCTAAAGAAAAAATAAATCTTGTAAACACAGCCACTTCAGTATCTTTTATCTTTCATATTGGAATGCATTCTTCTAAGAAAAAGATGGTTTAGTTTATTGGTACATTTTTTGTTTTATAACAAGTAACATTAAACCAATCTAAATAATGCTGTTTGATTCTAAATCACATTCTAAACTAGCCTGACTGAAACTGAGTCACCGTGGTAATCAGACTCAGTCAACAGTATGAAGTTGTCTTCAATTTATACCAAATGTGCCATTTATTTTATTAGCACTTATTTCAATATAGCTTCTAAAAATTGAGATAATAGGCAGAGTCAGATATGGAAAAGATGAGACAAACAGAGCAGACATCCAAGAAAAGAGCAAAACATTTTAAGGATTTGAACCACATCTGACTGATGCTTCCTATAAGTTTACTTCATTTGTATTTCATTATTTGGTTTAGATTCTTTATTTTTCTTGAAGTATTCTTTCAGCTTGGCACCATGAAATGGACAGGGGCAGGTCTCTGCATTCTTTCACAGCTGTGGCTTGCCAAATTTTGCTTCATCCCCAGTACAAAGTGAAACAATTTTAGTACTGTCCTACTTGGGACTCAGCTACCCATGACTGTAAAGAACCACCAAGAGATAAGTAAATTTTGCACACTTTGTTCCTCGTTAATGCTTTTAATGATGTTTGGGTAGCCTGTTGGGAGAGTTCAAGTACAGCCATTATTGTGATTACAAGGAAACTAAGGATGCCCAGTAGACTGGTTGAAACAGGGCTCAGACTCTGCCTAGCTGAGTCCACTGACTGCAATATATCATATATCCCATGTTACATTTAATTTCTTAGTGCTAAAATCATCTTACACTACCCTAGATAAAAGAGGAAATTTACTGTTGGTGAAATTATTTCATAAATCTCAAGTGTCCTTTGTGTTACCTGCTTGCCCAAGTCTGCCTTGAAGGCAAGGGTTTCAATCAATAGAGGCAGTTGAAAAATGGAGAAACAAGCAGGAAATAAAGCAGTTTCACAAAAGAAGGGAAGTGAATGCTAGAGAGAGAACACTGAGGGGTGATAGGAAATAATGAAGAAGGAAGTAAATTGGGGGAATATGCTTTCCAGCTTGCAAAGTCTTACTCTTTGATTTCTTTGATCCAAAATACTAAAATACTGAAGGATCTGAAAAAGCAGAAGAAAAAGAAAAAAAGGCTTTGACTTGGGAAGAATTTAGAGATAGCTAAATCGAAGAGTGGTTACTTAATGACTGCAAAGGAAGACTGAGGTTTATGAAAGGGAGGATACATAGGGGTTTTGTTCTTATATTTCATTCCTCTTACATACATTCCTCTGCATGCTAAATACTTCATCAGCAAATAAGTGTTTGCTTTGAAAACTATCTTTAGAGTTCCTTGCTGATCACAGGGTACCTGTAAGTAAAGTGTTTAATCAAGTTTTACTCACTTAGATTAATCAGAGAGAATTTTTAGTCCAAACATCTAGTTCATATTGGGTTACACAGGAGTGTGGTGAAGGAATTTATGCCCATCCCCAAAAGGCTATACTTGAGAACTACTGAAAGGTCACTCTCAAAATATTGAGAGCCATGAAGAGATAGGTTTAGTTTCCAGATTTCCCTTTATGAATAAATAAACTGCTATTTCTGTTTGATTTACCTGCCCCCCCCACCCCCCAGTTTACTTCAAAATTTTACAAAATCTTGAAATAGAATGTAATTGAAATTGTTGAGTTTATATAACACATTAGTAACACTGCATGATGCCACTGAGCTTTAGTTTTGTAATTTTGTGGTGTTCAATTTTGCTTTCCGTATCAAAAAGGCAGTATGCGGCAGGGCAGAAATACTGAGAATTTCTGATGGTGCACAAGGGAAACAGCCCTTAGCACAAACCATTTGTTGTATTTTCAATCTGTGCTATATTGTTTTTGAAGTTTGATGTGCTCAGTAGCATCTGACAATCTCAAAATTGTCTTTACATGCAGCTTCTCCACAAGATGGATAAATTCTGTTGTTTCCATTTCACATATAGGAATTAGCCTTGCTTTTCTATGTATCTGTCCTTAGAAACTAAGTTTTGGTGCCTAAATTTGATTGACTAACTTCCTTGTGTCATTAAGAAATTTTAAAACCAAAGAGGTGTAGGTAGCACAGGTGCCCAAATCCAAGTGCTAATCACCCGTGTGTGTACACATGCAATTAGGAAGTCTGTGTGTGTGAATTTATGGGACCCATATTTTATTGTATGGGTGTTATGGGAATTTTTAATCAAATCACAGATCTGTGAGACCTAATCCAACTAACTTGATTAACAGCATTTTACACCTATCCTCATTAACAAAAAGGTTGTGTGTTTGTAAAACAAAATATTGGCAGGAGCCACTGATTTTTAATACACAAAGCAGCGTTACTAACAAGAGTACAGAAGATGTAAAAATGCTATTATTGGTTGAAAATTGTACAAATTCAATTAAGCCATCATTAGTGAAGGAAAACCCAAACTGATATTCAAAGTGTACAAAAAGTAATGCTTTTTAAATTAATTTTGTGTTAGTTTTTGGGAAGCAGTAACCATTATGGCTGTAATATACATCCAAGGAATTGAATAGTGAAATGGTAAACAGACCTGATAAAAAAGTAGCGCAGTAGTGATGAGAAGCTTGAATTATTTGCTTAGTTTTAACTTGTGTTTTCATAGAGTCATCAATCTAAGCATATTAATACTGAGTATCATGCTTTGATCTAATACCTGAACAGGGTATGAAGCATCTTTTATTTAAAGCCTGTAGGTCCTGTGTCTCATGTACACTATTCCATGTCTCATCTGCCCTGACTGCTCTGAATGGACTCATACTGCTTTGTTAAATCTCTAGAAGGCAAAATGAGATCCATTACTTTACATTCCTAGTAAGTTTGCGTACTCTAAGATGATCTTTAATAGAAGAGAATGATGGCAGAAGAGATTTTATTTTCCTGAGAGAGACCCTAGCCTAATACAATAGATTTCTTTAGAAAGTGGGAATTTTAAAAATTCAGTAAGTTTTTAGAAGTAAGGATTACCATAACTATAGAATAAATTTGTACTTTTCTTTTTGGACCCAAGATACAAAAGGGTTAAGACCTCAATATTTGGCATATTGAAGGGATAATCATGTGCGAGAACCCTAATCTGAGCTGCAATGAATTATTAAACAAGTGGTTTGTTGGATGATGGAATACTACCTGCAAAGCAGTGCTCGTCTCCTAGAGGCACATCCAGAGCTAACTGAATTGAGCCAATTAGACTGTCTCTTCAATGTGTTGTGACCTATCAATGGTAATAGCTTATTGTGATGATAAATGAACCCATCTCTCAAACTGAAGCCTGAGTACACACTTCAGCAGTTTCCCTGAATCATAGGGCCATTACCTATCAACTTCAGATTGACAGCAGTGGCAGCAGTGAGAGCAGATGGCATGCATGAGTAGAGACAGATGATTGTTTTACCCAAATGAATGTATTTGGACTTATTTTTGGTGAGGTTGTTTTGTGGTTTTCTTGGGTTTTTTAATGGACCTGCCTTAACATTCCATATTTTGCGGGAATGTTTCTGACAACACATGCAGTACCAACCCTGAGATGGCTGGGTGAATTTCTGATTGGTATCTACATACCTTTTCAGTTTCACAGGCACTCTGTGTTGTGATACAGGCTAATCCCTTTTTTTTTCTAATTGCAGAGTGTGATGTATGTTTGGCCCTCTTAGCTCTATCACTTTGTTTTCCAGAGCTAACTTTCTCAGAAAAATGGGCAAGATAGAAGAACTGTAATATTATCAATATTTTTCATTATTTTATTACAAGCTTTTGAAACGGTAAGTATCAAATATCATGAAATACTTGACACTTCTGTATCAATTCCATGGCTAGTTTAACTCTTCTTAGAGACAGGAAAATTTTTCATGGTGAAGGCAGTCATTTTAACAACTTTCTGTGTCAGTTTTCTTCTAGGCTTTTTTTGTTATTTTGAGGATTTCAAGTGTGTTTTATTAACTAAAAATAACAGTGCCAGAGATACATCCCTTCAGTCTAACATCCTAAAAGGTGATTTTGGTTATGACTTAATTTTTTAGATGAAATTGCAGAAGAGAAATGGCTTTATATATTCCCAAACCGTGTCTCAGTTATCCATAAGATAGCTCCAGTCTGCTCTGAAGGTATGACCTGGAGTGAATAGTCCTTTAAATGAAAGACTTTCAGCCATGCAATTAGCCAGTCAGTGCAGCAATCCTCTCCATATCCGTGCATCTCTTACTCAGTATGTCTTGTACCAGAAGGTTTCCTGACATGTATCCTGGTGAGCTCTGCCTCACTGCAGCACGTACTTGACCATGCAGTTACTAAGGGAAAACTTACACAATTCTAAGTTTGCTTTGCCATGAACTAGGTAGCTTGTTTGCAGAAATACTAATGGATATAAATACAGTGAATAGTAATTCCTAGTTTTCTATCAATATTGTATCTTCCGTGCTCCAGAAAAACCATAACACAGTATTTTGTTTACTTTGAAGTTATTTGAACCTCAGATGATCAAAGTCTGTCATAATATAGAAGAACTATTTCTTCTTACATATTTTAAATTAAATGCAACAATACAGAGCTGTACATATATCTAGTAATTTTCAGTGTTTGCCAAGTTTAAAAAAAAAAACAGATGGAAAAGTTAAAAAAGTGAAATGAAAACTAATAGGTTCTGTTGTGATTTGGTATGGAAAGAAGATTTCCCAACGTAGTAAACCTAAGCAGTCAAAGTAGTAAAACTGGTGGACCGAAACCGCATTTTTTCACTGCGTGAGTAGATTTGTAACAAGAGATGCCTTTTAAGCTAATCAAATGAGTAGATACATTGTTTGGTCAGCTGCGTCTTATTACTTAAATGTGTGATCTAATTCTGTTTAATCTGCTGTGATGAAAAGTCCTTTTGAGAAAGAACTTTTCTGCAGTTTTGTGGCTGAGATCCATCTTCTGTGCCATGCAGCCCAATGAATTTTTCCTCTCTTTCATAGATGATGTCTTAGCTCAGTTTAGGTAGATGCACAAAAATCCAGTTTTGTCGCTGTTCTGTCTTCTGTTTTATATCAAATATGTGATAAATATACCTATACATTTGAATAAAAATCACTTTATACATGTGTCTCATCTATTGAACAAAAATATGCATGTAACACAAAGGATGAAAGAGAATAAAAATAGCCACATGAGATAAAAAAACCACAGAAAATTAAATATAAGAAGATCAAGGCAACTTTTCTCAAAAAACTCTAAAGTTCTTATGTTAAAGCTAGCGGACAATGCTTCATAAAAACACTGGTTTGGCTTTTTCCAATAAACAGTTTCAAATTTTCTATTGGAATATCACGGAGAGATACTTTGTTTCAGAATTTGGAAAGTGTGAGCCTCTTTGGTGTTAATGGAGTTGGCTGAGGAACTGCAGGTCGCCTTTGAGGCTATGCCACTGCAATTGTCTTCCTTTGTTTCTGAAAAGATGCAGTAGTAGCAAAGTTCTAACATTTGGTAAGAAATTGGAGTTGTTTATCCTGGAGACAAGGCTCCAGGAGGACCTTACTGCTCTCTGTAACTACCTTAAAGGAGGATCTAAACAGGTGGCGATCGGTCTTTTCTCCCAGGTAACAAGCGACAGGACAAGAGGAAAGAGAATCAAGTTGTGCCAAGGGAGGTTTAGATTAGACATTAGGAAATATTTCTTCACTGAAGGAGTGGTCTAGCATTGGAAGAAGCTGTCCAGGAAAGCAGTGGAATCACCATCCTTGGAAGTGCTCAAAAACGTGTAGATGTGGTGATGGGAGACATGTTTTAGTGGTGGACCTGGCAGCATTACATTGATGAATGATCTTCATCACAGAGGTCTTTTCAAACCTTAATGATTCCAGGATAACTCAAAATCTCTTATTCCCACCATAGGTATGATCAAGTAGATGATTTTATCAGTAAATCGCCAGACGCATTACCAGGCCTTCCCAGAGCTCCATGAAGCAAAACATCCTTTTGCCTGCAATATTCAAGGAAAATAAACGATAGCTGAATGATTTGGGATTGGCAAAAAACTCTCGAAATCTGAGTCTCTCTTGACTGTCCCTGCACTGTCTCAATTTTGAATCAAATAGAAGTGCATTCACCATTCAGGGGTGACCTCATCAAACTGTGAAACCTGTTTGAAAATGTATGACACAACACAGTTCTTAATTCAATTTACTGAGTTACCAGTCTGATGTTTTTCTGAAAGTTACAGACAAAATTGAAATGACATAAGACAAAAGCTTCCAAACTTTCAATGCAAGTTTTTGTGGGGAAAAAAAGGTTACAAGGTTCACATTCTTTAGTTAAAATAATGAAAGCAGCAGCTTTTTGCCTAAGTTGTATGTGTTTATAAATATTATTACTGACTACAGTGTGCTTTCAGTCTGCCATTTATATACTTGGCTGTCTATGAGAGTATTATTCCAGGCAAATATGAATAACTGAACTTGAGTTACTTTTCCTGTAAATCATTATTTATCTCCTTTGTCTACGTGGTTTCCCAGTACTGTAAAGGTTTTGGATTTTTTTTAAATACTTGTTTTTGAGGAGTAAGATAATTCTGGGCTATTATCTGTAGATGTATTGTACAGAGAAGCAACTTTATTCTGATCACATATAATATGTTCTAAAATGCAATGCACCTTTGACTTCCTCTCATGATTTTTACATGATAGTTCTTTCAGGCTGTCTTTTGGTGTTTTGTTCAGCTAAATTCTGCATTTAGAAAATGGTTATTCTATAGATCTATGAAATGTTTTATGACAAGCAGCTAAACTAAAAACTTATAGTAGATCCATAAAAAAGTATTTCTTCAAAAGATTCCTGGTGTTTTAACACAAAAAAAATCTAATTTAAATTCTTATGTAGGTTTCCTGTATGTATTTTGCTTGTTTTATTTTTGATTTCCATTTAAAATTTACTAATTTACATCCATTTATGCATAAAAGATATTTAGAACATATAGTGATATTCTGCGCTGGGGCGTAGCAGAAGACGTGTTTTTCAAATACAAAAACTTGGGCCAGTTTGAAAACCAGGGCTTTTTGAGTTGAAGATGACAGATTGTTTTCTTATTAACATTATGAAATTTTTCTTGTGTTTGGAGAAAAGCCTTAGTCTAAAGAGATTTTGATGTGACCTATTGAAGTCGTTCTGACATTTCTACAATGTAAGTTTAGTTTCATATTCAAATATGAAAATCTTCAGAGAGCTGAAAAGCCACTCTCTCACTCTCTGTTTAGGTACCTGAGATTGTTCTGCAATGCTCAGAACAGCAGCAGAAATAACTGCAAAGTGGCTACAGTCAACCGTGTCTTTGAAAATGATGTCCCAGAGTTTCTTGCCTGTTATCATCATGCTGCTTTCTAACGTGGGAAAGCCCAGTTTTCATAAATACTGCAGCATGTATGCTATTGCTGCAGCATTTCATAAAGCACTGAAAACACTGGGTGTTTACTGAAATCTCTTCACTTTGCTTGAAGAATGTGGTGAATTTAATCTTACAATTCAGGATTTATTTTGCTCAAGGCAAGTAGTGACTACCACTTTAAAAGAAGTGGATGTTAATTAATACTTGAATACAGCAGATATTATATTAGATAATGTGGACACAAATTCACCTTATTAATGACAAGATCCATCATAATGAGTATATTGCTGTCTTGCTGAATTATGATGGAATTCTTATGGAAGGATAAATGACATCCATTTTAAAACCTAATGGGTATGATTATGGTCAGTGTTAAAACAATGAATACCAAATGAATGAGTAGTAGGAGGGACACTAAAACTAAATTTTATTCATTAACTCAGTCGGTAAAAATGTGTAATCAGTATCACAGATTTATGTACACATCCTAGTTAACTGTGTAAGTGCTTTGGGCAATCTGGGACCTTCAGGAAAATTTTACCAGATTAGCAAAAGCATTCTTAACCACTTCACTGGAAACACATATGTATGGTTTATATAAAATACTGAAAGTAGAAAAAAAAATAGCCTGAATACTGCCCAAAACGCCATAAATAGTTTCTTTTCTTCTGTGTACAAAGAATCTTAAATAGAAATCCCAGCAGTATGGCAATAGCAATTAAGCAAACATTTTGTAATTGGTGTGCTTTATTATCCTGACTATGTGAACAGAAATGTGAATACTCAGTGACTTGAGCTACCCTGATGAGTACATCTGCTTGGGACAGCATTCAGCATCCTATTAGAAGCCAGCATAAAACCACCCCATAATAAGGCAGGTAGCTCCTACTGTAAGTATATGGCATGTTCACTGATCTCAAACTTCCCAAGGTTCTTACAGATGTCCGTAGGGCTGCTTTGTCATTGTAAGCTCTTTGAGGGCTTTTAGTAATTTCTCCTTATTAATTTACAAGTTAACTTATTTATTTATTCCTTGCTAGTTTTTGTGTCAACTCACAACAGGGAAATTCAAATTGCTGCAAGTTTTAGAGAAAATTATGTTGTTTAAAACTGGTCTAAAAATATCACATGACCCCACTGAGTTCTTTGTTTTTAGGGAGGGAAGAAAGGAAAAGGTGGAATTCAGAAGGGGATTCTAACTAGGAGGAGTGTAGATCCATGCTTACATGTGATCTAATTCTCATCTGGGTGACTAGCTAGAAAATGAAGAGTAGTTTTAAGTATGTGTCATTTCTGAGGGCGATTCTTGATATCTTAAGATTACTAAGGCAAAAATTCTCCCATTTGGTCTCAATCAATATTTGCTATCTTATTACAGATATTTTTGCTATATACAGATATATTTGCTATCTTATCACAGATCTTTGATCTGGATCTACATTAGGTGTTCTGTGAATCAGTATAAAGTATTCTGCTGTGGCTCTGAAGAATTTTCACCTGCATAGTGAAAGAAATGGAAGCACAATCTGTAAGAAACCAGTAAACTGCAAACAGGATTCACTCTGCAGATCTGAGAAGAAGAGTTTTTCCTCAGAGAGGGAGATCATAGATTCAGGTTTAGAACAAGTCTTGCCAAGTAGTTTTATTGTTTTCCTCAGAGAAAACAGAGTAATATGTTAATACATCACCTTCTGAGTATGTAGCTATTATCACATTCGTAAGACACCAAACCAAAGGTTTGTATTTCTCAGTTCTTTACATAGAATCATAAACCATTAGTATATTTCCCAAGAAAAGACAAAGTTTGAGAATGTAACAATATCTAAACTGCACCAGAGGAAAGTCCATCCAGCCCAGCAGCCTGCTTAATCGCAATTGCCAGCAAGTGCCAAGGGAAGAGTGTAAGAAGCTGGTAAGGATATAATGATACTTTATCACATACTTTCCTAATCTCAAGCAACCTGTAGCCTAGGTATCTCAACTCATGGAGGTGTCTTTGGATTTAATGGTCTTTATTCTTCCTAACTGCACATTAAAACCTTTATCACATGAAGATCTAACAATAAATGAAAGTCTTGTTTGAAAGAGCAAGTCTGGTTCTCTGGCAGCCCACTCTGTGTCCTGCCCTCTGCCATTGTTATTTGATTTTGAATTGTTCCTGGAAAAGGGTTTGTATAGGAAAATCTAAGAGATCGAAATTTATGCTGGCAATTCAAATAAGTGGCCTGGAGGGAAAATTACCTGTACTTCGTAAAAGAACTGCAGATGTTTGTCATGACGTCAAAGCACAAACTATTGTTTGCTTCTCGTCAATCAGGTTATGCTATGAATTCCTGTCCATTGCATTTGACACTCATCAGAAAGAAGGAAGATATTTTGTGATTATATCGTAGGAAAATCCTTTTAAATATCTGGTTTTCAGGGATGAGTTATTTCTGTCTTCACATTGTAATCTGCTAATTGTTTAAAACAATTATGTTAGCATTGATTAGAATCAGTATGTCCTTGGTATTAACGCATTAAGAATTTTTAAACATATCTTTGATTCAGGTTAGTATGAAAATAAATGAAGGAGCAACATATTGTTATCACTCTTCTAATTTATGTGTTTGTGTCACACACTCCATTTTTGTACTGGAGTATATCAAAAGCAATGAGCCCTCGAAAGTGATCTGAGCCAGTACTAAAATAGCTAAATAAGGTTGAAGAAGGGAAAGCAATAAATCAGATCAAGTAGAATCATAGGAGGATACAGAAAAAAGAGTTAGTGTAACTACTTTTCAAAGCATATTCTGCTTTCTCGAATGGGCCCGTGCAAGAAAAATAGTGGTACAAAAAAATGCTTTTCCCAGCTTATGTTGTCTCAGTTCTATTGCAGAAATGAGGTCAATATTTCATTCTACAAAACCTGCTTTTTACTAACCAAGAAGGTGAGTTTTGTGGGACAGCTTACGGTAGAAAATTATATGCGATCGTGCCCTCATCCTTTTTAGTCACCAGTTCCTCAGCTGTGGTAGAGCTCACCATACTCCTTTAAAGATGCACGAATTCATGATATTTTGCATACTATCAACATCAGTTGTGAGACGGAGAAGATGTACTTCATTTCCTAATGTCTTGTCTTAAACATTAAACATCTTTCTCTGGGCCATGAGAATGACAGTGTGTGTCTTCAAAGTGGAATTGTGATTTTTGTTCTAAGCTGTATACTGCTTCACTAGCAGCTCTGCATTGGTGCTGTCTTCTGTATTCTTGTAGACACCACAAGTTGCAGATGGCCAATTTTTGGTTGATGAACATAGTTCCACTGAGTGACTATTGCTGTTTTTTGTATAGCTAGATCCGTCATATAAATGTCTAACAATTAATGTAATTTTTAAATGTTGTTAGTCATATCTTGTTTCACATGTCTGTTAAGTCACTGATTAAGCCTTTTAGGTATTAGAACACCATGAACTTGAAAACAAACCCCTTCATAGTAGAAATTACTGCTAGAGCACTTTGACTAGAAATCAAGTCTTTACAAAAATGTTCAAAGGGAATTGTGGAGCTCCAGCAAAAAAAAAGTTATGACTTTGTGAGTCAAGTAATGAAATAATGATGACACAGGCACCACAGCAAGTTACTCAGTTCAGAGCTCCCCCTCCTTCCCAAAAGTGCTCTCATTAGATTAGAGCTATAAAAACAATCTGACCTGAGAAATTCTCATGCTGTAGGGACTCAGGATTAGGTCCTGCTCCAACGGTCAATTCACTTATTAACTTCTCATGTCTGAAGTTACATTATCCACTTTTCCGTCTTTTATAGGATCCAGTGAAGCTAGATCAATATCCTGAGGAAATGTGGCTTTCTGTTTTAGGATGACATTTTCCTACTTGGCAGGATATTATCTTCATCAACATGTGTACAATACGGTACTAATTTATGCCTCTTTCTTAGTTTGGTAAAAGTCTTGCACAGTGTATTAGGATTTACAACTATTACTTTAGACAATTTTAAATGCTCTTAAAATATAATATACTTCCTCATTTTACTGTAAAATGATACTCTATTGAGTCGAGAGCTATAACTATACTAAAATGAGGGCCTAATCATTTAATAATAATTTTCAGCATGATTCCAGTTGGCTGAAACTGAGGTAATAAAACGGTTCTTGGGCCAAAATGTGACATACAAAATTCTTTATTCAACCATGTGATGACACTTGTATTGAATGAGTTTTAGATACACAGATTACGGAAAATGAAAATGGAAGCTTGCAAAGCAGTTTTTGACCTACGCTGTCAAAGTTGTTGTTCACGTGGGTACTTTAAGGACATGTCTGTTTCAATAATCTAGGAATTGCTCTGTTCTCTAGTATTCAGGCCATTGGTATGGCCACATTATTGAAACACTATGCTGTTGAATTAAGATCCACTATTAAGGAGTACTTGAATAGTGTGCAGTTTTGAGTGCCACAATATAAGGAGGATATAAAGCTACTAGAAAGTATCCAGAGGAGGGCAGTGAAGAAGAGGCTCTCAGGGGAAGCCTTATGAGGAGCCGCTGAGGTGACTCAGTTTGGTCAGCCTGGAGACGAGGAGGCTGAGGAAAGACCTCTTTGCAGTATACATACATCTAGTTGAGTGTGCAAAAACTTCGAACCACATTAATTGTTAGGCAGGATGAAAGTCATTAGAGAAAACTGTTGTAAACAATTTAAACAGTTGTGATTTTCTGGCTCACCACTCACTTTGTCAAATGAACTTCCTAAATGGGAAATGCAGAAATCTTGACAAATAATCAGGTCTATTCTGATGTGTTCACAAGGCAATTTTGATGACTCCCAGGGTAACTGGAGGAGAGAGGCAGGTTCCCCCAGAAGACAATTGATAGCATTAACTTATGCTCTACATGAATTTAGGGATACCCTCTGCTTCTCTACTGACAGTGGAGGAACACTGGGAATATCAGCTCTAAAATTAAATAAGGTATATAACATTAGATAGGGCTAGTTCCTGCAGTTCCCACTTTAACTTGAAAATAGTCAGCTTAGAAAAATTCTTAAAAATGCTGTCAAAAGCTTGATAAAAGGGACCAAATCCTGCCCCGTTCATGAGAAGCACTTTAGGTTGTAATTTATGTTGGAAGTCTCTTTGACAGTCTGCACTGGACAGTTTACTATGCAGTTACATGTTTTTTCACTTTACACAAAAAAGGAAGCTTAAATACAGGAAGTCTCATTGTGGTTCTGGTATTAGATTTATGATAGAAGCCTGTACAGACAAGTTAGATATCCTGTGCAATAACTCCCAGATCTCCAATCAGCGAGACAGCTCACAAAAATAAAAGCTTGTCATTTTTCTCAATTACAAATGAAACTAAGATACAGCATCCTGTGTGTAACATAGCTATAAGGAATCTACAGTCAATGAAATTTGTAAATAATGGTTTACAAATGACAGAAGTGTTTATATATAAGTAATTAAAATGCTTGCATGTGGCGGGTTATAAAACATCAGCTTTCCAAACTATAATCTTTAAGTCAAAACACATAATTTGTAAACATTGTTAGAGTCAGCTCATGATTGCAAAGGTCACTGCTCCATCCAGTCGTGGCTGTACATTGTTCCAGCAGAAAATAAAATTGCTATTAATAAATTTTTATTTATATAATTATTTATATAATAAATAATTTAAGTATTTTAGCTTTCTGCATAAGATGAAGCAGCTGGAAACCTCTCAGCAGCACATGACCAGTCAGTTATTTATAGATCCTCAGCAGACCAAAGGGGTATTTATTAAATAATTGCCCTAGCTCTACTGCTATCAGCAGGGTGTTGTAAACGTTCTGAGATAACTTTTAATAATCTAGGTCAGGTATTAATTACTGAATTCCCAGCCTCTCTAGTTTAGACTGCTTCCAGTCCTCACACCTCTGAATATAAAAAAAAAATCAGTGTACAAAAATAAATTTTGTACAATTTTGTGCCAACTTGGTACATTGATTAAAAAAAAAAATGATGAAAGCATTTATGTAATAGACAAAAGTAATACAGAGAGTCAGCATATCCAAATAAGGAGATAACTCAGTGAGCTGAGAAGTAGTTTTAATTGAATGGAAACACATGAGAAGAACCCCGAGTGAAAACAAGGTCATCCTGTGCCTAGATAGATTTCCAGGAAAAGTTACTTAACTTCTGTGGGATTTAATTTAAATTAAATGTGCTGAAAGCTGCATAAATATTTGTGCCACCCAGGAGAATGTGACTGTGACAGGAGTTCATGTCCTGATGCATAGTCAATGCTTTCATACCCTCCTTTGAACTTTAGGATAAACTCTGTAGTGTCCTGAGGGCCTGCCCTTGCCAAGCAGAAACTCCTGTTTTCTTAGAAAATAGCAAGTGATAAGGCACTGTGGAGACACCTGTGATTTACAGTAAGTAGCCAGACTAACAGTAAGTTGAAGACCCACTTAAATTATCTAGCTCAAATATTTATTCTGCACCTTGATGTTCTCACACTTGCTTCTTCCCTAGTGCAGCTAGATTTTTAATCTGAAAAAGGGTAGTCATAGTTAGCACTGCAAATAATTAATGTGCATTCATTTCAAGGGTGAGAAGATATAACTATGAATGAAGAGCAGGGATTCTGGCAAAATGGAAATCATTCTCAAGTGTGTCTGGGTGAATAATCCTTCTTTCATAAGGCCATTAAAAAGTCTAGGAGAAAGCTAGTGGGAATTTATTTGGATCAACTCATGATAAAAACTTTTTTTGGTCCAACTAAAATGGAAAACCGAAGGATTTCATTACAGATCAAAGGTTTTATTTGACCTGGAGTAGATATTTTTGGTTGACAGGTATTTTTTAAAATAAAGAGAATTAACAGCACAACTGTGGAAGACTAGTAAATTCTGTTTTGTCACTTTAGCCTCTGAAATACTTTTTGGATTAAACTGTCAGGCAGACTTCTTCAGATTTTCTCAATAGTTCCAGGACAAACAAAATAGCATTTTAGAAATTGCTTCATTATTAAAATGTAATAAGATTCCTCAGATCAACTTAACTCCATTCCAAGTAGTTTCATGGTATCGATGTGACATTCTCTATGTGTTCCTTTTCCTTCCTTCTCTCGAGGAATAATGGAGACTGTAGGGAACTTTTTTTTAAAGTCCCTTCTGCTCATCTAGTTATATTGGCTTCTTTTTCCTCTTTTCTTTTGCATTCTCACAGATTGAAGTTAGATGCTCTTTGCTACTGCAGAGGATGCTAAACTGTTCAAGGTCATAATGGTATAATAGAACATTTCTTCCAGGTCTTACATACTTGCATTTGGACTCCTTCTTTCCATATAAGGCTAAGCCAAATGAAATATATCAATTAAATTAAGAAATTTTCATCTAAAGTTTTGGTTGGATTTAGGGATTGGACAAGATTATCTCCAGAGGTTCCTCCCAAGCTCAACCGTTTTATGATTCTGTATTAGTTACAAACTCACAAGCAGTTAAGTACTAGTAATTACTTTAAAATTAAAATTATAGAAATTAATTTTTTTTTTGGACTTACTTTATATCACAGAGATACAGTTGACTATTTCAGTTGAAATCACTGTATTGTAAACTATTGCATTATGCTTTTGTTTTTTAATCTCAGACATTTCTATTACTCTCTGGTAAAATACAGTGCTGTGACCTTTCCCAGAGATTAAGGATCATGCTAGAAATCTTAATTGCCAGTAACAAGTGCCTGTGTTCACAGTAGTTGAATGGGAGTAGATAGATCCACAGGGTCTAAAATACAGTGAGAAACAGCCTGTGCCATACCTGATGTATGGACTTAGGGGAAGTCTGTTTTTTTCTTTAAAGACTTGTGGCTGTGTGGCTGACACACTACAAGTTAGGAGTCCTTTTAGTTGCAGAACCATCCATTTACTGTTCATTTTAATCAATTCAGCCAGTATCTGACTAAATTGAGCTTAATGTAACTTGTTAGGTGTAAAGCAATGTGTTAACATGGGGAAACTATTTTAAAAATTTGAATTAGCTGCAAGTTAAAGTCTTTGTAAAGCTGTTATTTTTGGATGTATTATATTCTGACCTTTTCTAATTATATTTCTTGTGGTACATCTGTGTAGTGCTAGGCAACCTTAGACACCATAGCTTCAATTCAGATTATTGAAATCCAGCTCTCTGCATTGACTTTAGTGAGACTTTAGACATCTTGGAGTTTAAATGGATTGTATTCCTTTCCTTCAGGTATTTATAAAAAGAATGAGTGTTTTCCACAAGCTGTAACTAAAAATATAATTGAGACATTTTCTTCTGTTTCTAGTAGGCATATCTTGATGTTTGCACACTGTACGTAATAATCTCAAATCAACTGTTCCAGAATGAAAATTAAGTGGTCTGGTGGGTTAACTGTGGTTAAGGGCCAAACTCCCATTGAGATGTTCTCTCCCTCCTCCTCCTCAGAAGGACAGGGGGAGAAAATAGGGTAAGAAAGCTCATGGATAGAGGTTAAGACAGGGAGATTGCTTACCATTTACCATCATTGGCAAAACAGACTCATCTTGGGGAAAATTAATTTAATTTATTGCCAACTAAATATAGTGAGAAATAAAGAAAAAAAAAACTTTTACCATTTACAATTTCACCAGGTCTTGGAAGGTGTACTAAGACCAGCCCTGCTCACATCTGAATCTTTCGAAATACAATTTCTACATATTACAAATGACAGGCCCTGATATGTCTTTCTGAGCACTATTATTTGTACAGAAGGCATGCACCTGAAGTTACACTTCACTATGAAAAAGCATTTGAGAAAAACCCAATTCTTAACTTAAGCTAAAATATTTTAGAATCATGTTGAGAATGCACTGGGATTCCACGGGCATTGCACAGGACTGTGAAATTTTACAATCTTCCTAAATATGCATAAAAATATATATTTTCCTATTAATGACTTGTTTAATGGTATACAAGGAGGTGCACAGGGTTTTATGCACAAAGTTTATTGCCAGGCCATGAAGATGATGGAGACAATGGGACAGGCTGATGTGTGAGTACACAGGTTGTGTGTTATGTGTGCCACACAGGGGCTGTGTGCTTTTTAAAGTTTGTTTCCCAAGTACAGCACACTTCCATTTTAAAAATAAAACCTGATGGCCTGCATGTATGGATTTATGCAGACTTAATATGTAGCAATTTGTTCCCTGCTGTTTCACACTCCATTCTTTCTTTTACCTAATATAAGAAGTTAAAAAGCTTTGGTGTGGACCTTAGCTCCCTGCTTTCTGCTTGACACTCAGAAATTGATTAATAAAAGATACTGACTATGAAATTCTTAGTAGACTTAAGTGGATACAGCACTGTACACATTCTCTGTGAAAAGTAGTGAAAAGAGACATTGTTTCAAGTGTTAAGTAATGGTAATTCTTGCTCAATGACCTTGGACATTCATTCACCCCCCCGGAGATTGTTAGGACTATCTTTAGCTCTTCAGAAGTGAGATATTAGCACCTTAGTTGGCACTTGGTGCAGCAGGAAAAGACAGATTCCCTGTTAGCAGAAATTTTCAGAAATCAATTAAGTTCATGGAGCTACAGCAGTTTCTATCAGCAGGAGATCAGTTCTGAAACATCTCTGAGAAAGCGAGAGCAGCTGCAGTTAGTCTGAGGAAAGGTCTGTGTGTCTCCAGCTGTGGCCAAAGCCGCGTGCGTATGGATTAGTGTAAGAATGCAAGCACACATAAATGCTGTCCTGCCCACCAACCCAGTACACAGCAATTTCCACTCATTTCCTGAGCTAGAGAATAGCTCTGTTACAGTCAAGGCAAGAGAATGAAATGCTGAATGGATTAGAAAATACACTGTTTTAAATAAAAGGTGATTTGCTTACATTATTAAACCGTAATTGGTAGTTAATGCAAGAGATTATGAAACAATAACAAATGGGCCAATACAGCTAGGGGGAGGGTGGGAAGAGACAGATGAAGAAACAGAATTCATACATTAATGAAGGAGATCATGGCCGTGGAGGACTGAAAGACAGTATTGGATCTAATCTCTGTCCATTCTAAATTTCAAACAGCTGTAGATCTAAGAAATTTTGGAACAGTGGAGAAGCTAATTTGTCATATGACGAAGTAAAATGCATAGGGTCTTGAACACACTGCTGAGTCTAAACAATGACTTGCAACCTGTAGAGAGATGCTGTGACAAAAAACCCCCACCCCCTGATTGTGTGTGATTAACTTGATACATGAGCATTATTTAAATATAGATTAGCATTTTTGAAGGAGTTTATGATGTGTTCTTACTGTGTCTGGAAACTTGTATAACTTTGTGTAGGTCAAAGTCTTCATTTAAGACACATTTTAAACAGCACTAAGTTAAGGTCAACATTTTTAATGATTTTTTTTTCTCTTAATGCTATTGTGAAGTGATAGCTTTTTTATTCACATTTTATCTTAGAGCTATAAAGTTAATCGTTGCTTCGTACTACACCATTTGCATTAAATCTAAGGCAGCATGAAACCCTGCTAAATATTAAAGAGTTTGAGATGGAAGAAAAAATTTACATTGTTAGCCAAAATTTGGTTTATTAGGGCCTAGCAGCCTGTCTTACATGAGAAATGAGGAGAACATAGACATTGCCAAGAGAAACAGGGAAAGTAGGAACACATTCAATTAAAGGAAATTTATGTAGGTATATAAATCACATTAATCACACTCAGAAGACCTTGTATTTATGTATTATATATGAACTACATGCAAGGGTTGATTCTTTCTGAGCTTTATAGCTTTTTGTTACACCAAGAATTCAAAAGACATTAAAAGGAAGTCAAAAGTTGGTATCCTGGATGAAATATAAAATTAAGTTGAGATTTTCCAACCTATTTGTTGAAATTCAGAATAACTTTTGAAAAGCCGTTGAAACCAAGTAATAATGAATAATAAAAAAATTGAAGATTCTATTAGATTCAACATTCATATGCTGTTAATAATGTTTAAAGATCCTGGAGCACACGATGGAATTCTGTACTGAGATTTTACTGTTTAAGGTTGTAAAATTACAATTGTTTTTCAAACAATTACTTGCAACACCAAAACTCAGAAAGATTTTATCATTCTTATTCCGGGCTTCGATGCACATAGATAATGTCAGTCTCCATTCTCCAAGGATACAAATGAAGAAATATGAATAAATCAGTTACTAGAAACTGCATTTATGTTGAGAGAAATAGATAACCAGCTTAAACTTATTTTTAGTGCTTTTTGTAGATAATATTTCATTATTTGAGTATTATATATGTTTCACTTTAGTTTCAAAATATGTTTATCCTGACATTAGAGTAGGGAGCGCTTTTTTATTTAGAAAATTGATGTATAAGAATTTTTACTGCAATCAAGTGGGATATTTCCTGAGAGATTCTGAAGCACCTGGTATGAGGGTTTGCGTATCTTCTCCGTGTAGGCTACCTCAAATACAGCGTGCTTGCTGTATGCATAAAAACACATACATTTGCCTGCACCCACATAAACACAGACTTCTTCTCTCAAGGTGAAACTGTTGGTCTGTCAAACCTACATCTAAACTTTTCTCTGTACAAAAGACACTTTTGCAATCCCAATTTCATAAAGGCTCTTTGGCCCTTGTAAAGGGATATTGATTGTCCAGGACTCTATTGCCAACTGGAGATAGCCCAAAAGAGGGTAAGATGTAAAGAAGAACATGGAGAATTGAGTTTATTTAATGACAAATGTATATAAATAAAATTATTAAGGATTGAAGGAGGTGTTTTAAGATATCTAAAAGGCAGCAGCTCTGTGAAGGGAAGGTATGGTGATGGGTTAATGATTGGACTCAATCTTTTAGGTAGAGTCAAGAAAAAGACTGCAGTCTATCACTAAACTTTTGATTTTCAATTAGTGATCTGTTGAAACATCAGTGTCCTCTCCCTTTAACTTGGTTGCTCTTTGATGATCTCTGTGTAGATTTTTTTTTTCTTGTAATTCTGCCAGTGGCCTTTTCTGCATCCTAATAATTTTTCAGTCCTGAAAATCAAAGCTGAATTTGATTCAGGGAACTGTCTGAAAGATGATGGATCTATCCTTCCTTCTTTCATACTCAGAAAGGGTGAAGTTTGAAATAAATCTTTTTAGGAAAGGGCACTGCCAATCATCAAAGGTGAGTAATATCCACTCCTGTAATAGTAACCACATATAACATACACAGTGCCCATGTACTGTAAGGTAAGGAATTTCTTTTTAAAAAGTCTCCATTAAATTGAAAAGTGTCAGCATTTGTAGAGAAAGCAACAAAAAAAGGAGAGGATCTCTTTTGACTAGTAAGGTCAAGTATACCTTCTGGAAAGGTACAAAAGATACAGTTAGATGAGTTAGGTGACTAAGATGGATGTGAAGAAGATAATTTTTCAGTAGAAATAGTTTTTTTTCACATTATTTTATTTTATTGCTGTGTGTGGATACTTACTCCATGTTCATCATGTGCATTCATTATGATCACATTGGGTATCATTTTATAGCTCGACTTAATGTATTTATTCCCCAAGCTTGTGAGTGTTGTATTACTTTTTAGGTGCCTCTGATATTTTCAGAACATTAAAATAAAGTGCATGTAGGACAATACTATCACATGGGTTTCATGCTCAATTTGTTGTGCACTATATTCTATAGCCAAAGGTAAAGGAATTTCTGATGTTTCAAAAGGTGAATTTGTGAAGGGAATAGGAGGCTTTCTTTGAAATATGTGACTTTCACTTATGTCCACATAGCACTTTCTGTAAAAAAAAGAACTGAAAAATATCTACATGATTAAGTGTCTGAAGTCGGCAGGCCTGAGAATATTTAATCTCAGTAGAACTTTCCCCTACCTGTGTGAATTCAAATTCATGTTATATTAATCACACTCTCTATGTTAACATACCTCATGGAACTGCAGTGTTTTTTGATGATGAATCCTTCAAATGGGACTCTGTATATGACAGTCACAGAGCTTATGCCAGTGTAAGATTGATGTTGATTCTTTCAGCACATGTAACCCTTGGGCAATAGACTTGCCCTCTGTTTTTGACAGTTACTAATTCATCCAAAGCAAATTTTCTCCATCATTCTGCCTTTAAAGCAGAGGTAAATCATGAATATAAGGGTCCTTTTTTTACCCATAAAAGATACAGTATATAAGTTAATAATTGGTAGAAAAGATACTGCTTCAAGTCTGTAAACGGAAGGCACTGTACCTGTAGGAACAAATAATAAGAAGTGGAAACCTATATAGTGTGCTGTAGAATAATGTGTTTTTTCTAATCAGGATAGAATATGGAGAATACATTTTTGTAATATTTTTCGTTTAAGGGGAAAGAATGATAATGTTAAAAATAGCACACATGATTGCAGAAATCACCAAGTTCATGGAGCTATGTTATCCTTCAGTGGCTAAAGGATTTTTTGTCACTTCCCATTAAGGCAAATTGAAGTGAAAGAATAAATTCTCATATGGAGGACTTATAAAGCTGTACCATTTCTGCTTTCTCAGTCTTGGGCATCAGTTTGCATGACTTCGGTCTTTCCTTTGCTCTCCAGCCTCATTAGCTTGATTGCTCATCCTTCGTTCAGCCTCCTAAGAAGAAATGTACAGGTTTTTTCATAGAAAATCATTTCTAAGAAAGATAAAGACTTTGAACTGGACAAAAAAAAAAAATTACCTGAAAAGATTTTCAGAGAGTACCTCTTCTTTAAGATTATTTGAAACAAGCGTGGTTTTTTTTCTTACCCTTTAAAACAGCAGCACAGTTTTGTTGTTTTCAGGAATGTGTGCATATCAAGTTTTATTTTCACAGTGTGCATATGATACACTGTGCATGTGTCTGTGCACGAGTAGTGTTCCTATGTATGAGCACATTGCCTCAAGTAATAATCATCTGTGGATTACCATGATGGTGATAACAAGTGCAGAATTGCTTTCATGGGTACAATAAAGAATGGCATGATAGATTTTTATCTACACTGTTTTAGAAAAAAAAATCTGTCTTAAAGCATATTTGTTAATTAAGTGCTGTCTGTACTGTTCTGAAATATCTTTGTTCCTTGAGTAAAACAGTGTTAAAATTCAGGTTTTGTGCGATACATACATACATACATTTAGTTACTGTTAAGTAGCATTCATTTCAATTAACATCAAACACAAGTTTCTTTCTCTAAAAAAAGTAGGTATTTTCTAAAACCATGTTAGTTTGTCACAAATAAGGTTAGCAGAAGAAAGGCTGCAAAACTAGCAAGCCAGGAAAGTGGCCATGAATTTAATCATGAGAAAGCATTGGCTCCAGAGGCAAAGTTATTCAAAATGTGGTTCTTACTGACTGAAAATAGACAAAAATCACAGGGTTCTGATTCACTGTTTTGTTTTCCCCTTTACCTGAGAAATGAAAGCAAAATGCAAGGAGTTGGGGTTTTTTGTATGATTAGTGTTGGTGAATTGTAGTACACAGAGACAAGTTTATACACATCTATATCTTTTTTTAATACTCAAATGTATATTCTTACTGCTTTTGTTTTGATATGTGATCCTTAGAGGTCTCCATGATATGCAGCAAAATACTAAATAAAAATATATTATTGTTGCATTTATTATATCAAATGACAAGCAATCTCTGAAGAACATATATTTGGTCTTTGCAAATCCTTGCATTTTTCTTAGAAAATAAAGTAATTTCTTCAGAATATTGATTTATTTACATTTTATTTCATCCAAAATCTCCCACTTAGAAACACTGGCAGTTATTAAAAGCAGTATATTCTTCCTGTCAGAATAATTTTGCCCAACAGATACTCCAGTTATACAACTCCTTCATGCTTGAAACATTATGATATATTTCAGTTTCCTAAAGCATCCCAAAGTGCTTCTTATGTCATACTTGGCTTTGAATTACTAGTGCAGCCATCGTTGTGGTACAGTATTGTCAATAGGAATACTGCAAACCAGTTAAGTAGAAGGAGATAGGAAAATAACCTTTGGCTGGCTAGAAGTGAAGGGCTTTTTTTTTTTTTTCATTTTCTGTTGTGACAAAGTTTAGAAATAACGTTCCTGAGCTGTTTTGCTAGGTGCTTTACAAACATGGATACAAAAGAAAGCCTGAAATCAAAAATACTCACGGTCTGACTTGGTGAACTGTACTAACAACTGTTGGTTGTACCACTTGATGGCACTTGGAGATATATTTTAGTGGTGAACAAGGTGGGATGGATTAATGGTTTAACTCAATTATCTTCAAGTTCTTTTTCAACCTTAATGATCCTGTGATTCTAACAAAGACATAGAATTTAACTGTTTCTTGCTGCTACATACACTGTTTAAGCTTTTTCAGTTGCAAGTAAACACTTTAGGAGGCATCCATGGATTTTTATTTCAAGAACATCATGCAGTGAGATGTCCTCAGCAATATCACATGCAAATATTGAATAGCCCTAAATGCTGTTGCAAAGCTGAGGAAAATATTTTTAAGAAGAACAGCTTTTAATTTGGACCTGAACAATTGCTCTTGTTTTATAGTCCTGCATTTTTGTTTTTAATAATCCTTGCATGCTGGGATTTTGTTGCCATAGAAATATGAGCCTTTAGTTTTGCAAAATTATGCAAATTCTTTTTCTTGTTAAAATATTCATGAAGGAGTACAGTTAGAGGAGGAAGGGGAAGGGTCGATTCTTGTGTTTTAGTGGAACTGGACTTCGACATAAATTTTCTAATTACTCATTCTTTCTAATATTACAGGAAGGCATTTATTGATATGACTACTGTAATTATGGCTTGCCCCTTTGGAGCCACAGACCATGGAACTGGGAGACTTAACATTTAATCAGTAAAATTAAAAATTACTTTCAATTATGAGGTTGTTGACAGCTACAAGACCAGCAGTAAACAGCTTTTATTTAGAAACGTTTGATGAGGATATGCTACTTAGAAGCATGTCTCAGAGTTGATGCTCAAATAGTGAATTTGATTACAATATCACTAGTAGTCTGAAACATCTTCACAGTTAAATAAAAAGTGGTATTTTTACCCAGACGTACACCATTTAGCCACTCTGGCCTGCTAAATTGGTGCTTATAGCGATCAGAGCAGCTGTTGCAGCAGCTGTTGAGTTTGTATTAGCTGGTTTGTTTGGTTTGGGATTTTTTCTTTTCCTTCAGTTTAACTGTATTCAGTCAGGGAAAAATGTCTGCAACTGTGATGACACACAAGGTTAATTTCTTTAAATATCCTTATATGATGCATACTTGACATACTATGCTACAGTGTCACAGCTTTTGGTACATTTTTGCCAGATTGGTAAACTTCCAAAGACTGAGATTTACCTGCCACCACAGTAATAAACATGGGCAATTTTCATACATGAATTCGGTTATCACATCGCTACTGGAAGAATATGCCCCTGCTTTGTGTTATTCAATCCTTGGTCTAGTTATAGCAGCTTGGGGAACAGTGGTTGGGAAGGCACAGTCAAGATCATATGGAAAGCAGAGAAGAAAGTGAGTAACCATACTAAGGTTGTGTGCTTTGGTTACTGTGGTTAAGTAACTGTGAAAAAGTAAGCAGATACTTTAAATTTTGTAACAGCTTGTCGTTAGAAAAGTCAATTTTAGACTTCAGGACTGGTTGACCAGAGAGTTCTGTTTCTCTTCTCCCGTGAGAGGAAATGACAGCTGGGAATTACGGTAGAGATTTGAGAATTTGTAGAGTAAATGTCAACATTCATAAATACATTTCAGGAGGCAGCATATAATCTTACTGTGTAAATTTTTCAATCAGTCACTGATTACATTAATTTTTTCAGTGCTAAGTTCAGAAGGAGCAACTACTCAAAGTAAGTAGGAGTGGCAGCAGAGGGCTCACAGGAGAGCTGGTATTATTTAGTTCCTATCTTCCTTAGGAACTGAGATTTATTCCATTTTTCATTTTAGAGTTCCATGATATAATTGGATGTTTCAACATTACATATTAAACACAATGAATAGTTGTATTTTATTTAGACATCCAAATAATACAGTCTAGTTCATCCAAGGAGGAAGAGAACTAGGGTTATGAAATGATAACTTTAATACAATATCTCAGTAACAGTGAGACTGGGCTGAGTTTATGGATATAATTTTGAAAAATATAAGAAGCTTCTTATTGATTCTTTTAAAATATTTTCCATTTAAATGTTTCTTAGCAGATATATTGAATTAAAGGAATTGTGCAATATTTTAATTGGTCTAAATTGTTTGTGACAAACTATTTTAAATATGAAGGGCCTGGAAATAGGCATCAGATTGTCATGTTCAGGATGGCAGACATTTTCAACCACTATACCAAAATTATGCCTTGAACTTCTGGAGCAAGAAGGAAAAGGCACCAGGACCAAAAATTAGAAAGTTTGTCTGATTACACTTGATCTACTGATATTCTAGAAAAAGCAAGGGATATTTTCAAGGGATTATTGAGGAGATACTCGCTAGATTTTAATGTCTTCCCCTGTTGGTGTTCTTTTGTCACTCATGTTTCCATGGTGTTTGAATCTGAACACACAGCATTTCTCTGATAGGTGCAGGATATGCTTTCTACGGATGAGTGAGTGGATGCTGTGAAAGGCTTTGCTTAGTTAAGACTGGTATGTGTTCTGGAAGGGTCCCAGTTGCTGAAGTATTGAGCATAAAATAGGGAAGAGGCATGGTCAAGGTACATAAGAAATACAATTTAGCAGTGTTTTCGTTGCTCCTTATGGGTTGTGCTTACTCTTTGGACAGATTTTATTTGTCTCTTAAGCAAAAAACATTCACTTGGGGAAAAAATGTAAACCCACAGATTTGATGGTTCTTTCCATTGCCCGGAAAATTTTAAACATTGAGATTTATTGTGAATATGTAGTTCCATTGTCAAATGTACAAAGAAAGAACATCTCATACAATGAGTGTTTGGGTTTTAGGAGTTACCCTTTTGTTTTCCTTTTCTCTTAAAGAATTTTTCCCATATTGGCAGCTAGGAGACAAATCACTGAGTACTTAAGAGAGACAAAAGGACCTGGCCACAGGAAGGGAGGGTCTGTGAGTGGCCTTTTTTTTTTTTTTTT